>VXBT01005811.1:965760-981195 GCA_013400235.1 Oriolus oriolus | reverse complement strand
GGGGGGGGGGGGGGGGGTGCAGTTTGACAAGTGAGAGTGAAAAACCACAAGATGGTGGTTCTCACGTGTTGCAGCATTGTCCTTGCTATGCTGGGCAAGTTCCAGGCAGTAACCAAATCCAGAATGACTACTGGGACACTCCTTGCTGTTCTAGCTACAAGTTGCTCATTAACTTCCTGTTCTAAAATTGTGAGGAATGTTGCTACCAGCATCTAAACATTTATTGCTTCCTTTCCCAGCAGCAAGCTCAATTCACTGGCAGGTCTCAAAGTATGGAACCTGCCTCCCAAACTGATAGCACCTCAGTAGGTGAGGGGCTTTTAATGATTGCACCCGTATTGCAGGCACTTTTGGCAACAGGAAACGTGCTAATGCAATTTGCTATTATCTTTCACAGCAGGAGTTCCCTTCAGGGAAAGACTGATATTTATTATAAGACTTGGATTTCATGAGGTGCCTTGAGAAAAGTGAATTACTAGGGATTGGAAAGTTGTTAAAATCTCTATACAGCAAGCAATTTGACCATGACTGGCAATACCTGAGAGTGCATCTCTTATCAGGATTCCTACTCCATGTAGGATTTTCCAATTTTTTAAAATTATTTTCAGTTTTCCTTCTGGCAGCAATCTACAAAAATGAAAGCACTTCAGACATCTCAAATTTAAGTACTCAAAATCCCTACTTGCTTTTAAAAGCTTTGGTCTTATGGTAATACCACACATGTAAGTGGAAATGAAATGGGTCTGCACAGATTTGCTGTGTTCCGCTGCCACATTGTTGTCCCAATGCCAGAACAGCCAGCCACAAATTGATTCCACCAGCACTGAAGGAAGTATTATGTATGAAAAAGGAAATTATGTCTAAAGTTTGTAAAAGAGCCTTAACTCAGGATTTCCTGTACTTTTAGTTTTTGTGTTATTTAGGCATGAGAGTCAGCAACCTTAACACCATCTTAGTGCAATTTTGTGTGTGTGCACTGGAACTTCCATTGTGTTTTTGGAATGTAAGTAATGTGAACACATGGAACCAGCTGAAACACAGTGGAAAAAAAAATTATGTAAGTAAATACTGTCAATTGTGAAAGTTTACATTTTGACTCATGGAAGAGAAGTTAATAATACCAAATATGCCAAATGCATCCTGCCATCCCAGCCAACAAGGAGTTCAAGCTCTTTCTGGCACCATCTATGAAGACAGAAGAGCAGGGAATTTCCTCTAAGAAACCTCTTTGGTCTAGTCCACCACCAGTTTCTATAGAGACTGTAATCTCGAAAATCCTCCTCAAGTATCACTATAAATAACTCCCACAGTTCAGTGAGAAAGTGGAGTTTAGCCATAGTACTTACTGGGTGTAAGTTGGACGTTATTTTGGAAAAATGGAAATCTAAGATCAAATGTTTTTGTGCAGTTGTTGGTGAGAATTTATATAGCCATTGGGGATGGAAAAGATGTCAGAGGCAGCCTGTTAGTGACACCAGAACAGGAAGATTCTACCTATTGCTCAGATCCCAGGGAGGAATATTACTGCCCTGTGAATGGGGACTTACATGCTGCACAAAGCTGCATTAATAGAAGCACTAATAGTACCTTTTCTTCCCCTGTTGGTAATACAGTCCCTGCACAGACTGAGTCACATGTTTCTTGGTTGGTATTTGTATGGCTTCTGAGTTCTGCAAAGTTGTTTATGTATTTTTCTTTATAATGGCCATATGAGAAAAGAATTATTCTCTCTGTCCTGCTGATGGGGAAACAAGTCCCAGAGCATTAAAGGAACTTGATTTTTAACATACTTTGACATTTTGTTTAGAAGCTTAAAACTGTGCAGATGTTTGAAGTTGCATCAAATGCTGCAATAGTGCTTCCCAATGTATCAGCTGTATCCAAGTGCAATCTCTGAGTGGAGCATCCCTCTCTCCCCACCCTATGCCTTGGTTTCCACAGGAAGAAAATCTGTGCACAAAAGATGTAGAACCCTGGACTGAAACTGCTCTGCAGTTTAAATTTGGCCAAAGACACATAGACAGGATTTTTGAAAACACCTGGTGCCTAATTTCTATTGTTCTGTTTTACAAACAGGCCCTGGAAATCCTACTGACTGCTTACTACATTTTTAAAAATTCTGCCTCTAAGTGGCTGCTCAAGATCACAGAAGTAGCCTGTGGCTACCATGCTAACCACTGGGACATTGTTTCTTCTGTGTCAATAAAGATTCATTAGAATTAGATAAATTGATCCAAATTTGGAACTTGACTAGACACTTGACTAGGAGGACTAGCCACTAGGGCAGAAACAAGATGTGAACCCTCTGTCGGATGTCAGGAGGGGCTGGGGCTTCAGGCAAGCCTTAGGTACTAGGAAATGTTTCCACAACATGAAACTTGTTACATTTATAAACCTGGCTCTGTTATACTGTCCCGTTCTGAAAATCCTGACTGCTGCTAAATATATTTCGTGTTGGTTTCACCACAACAAAATGCTTTAAATTGCTTTGATTACACACAGTGAAATACTTTCATCAATAAATGCACTATAAATGAAAAGCTATGGAGAAAATGCAAATACTTAACTGAGGTAATACTAAATTGAATACATGCTCTTTATAGTAGACATCGATATATGTAAGTCTGCAGTTTGTAAGTTTTAAATGCATTAAACTGAAACTAGTTGTGAACAACAAAGAAGACCTTTTTTATCTGATTCTACTTTTTCCAAATGTAAAAAAGAAATCAGTGGTTCTACACAATGTGAAGTTTTTATAAGCTTCCTGCAGGAAAAATTCACCTCAGTGAAAAGAGGATCCTTACAGATCAAAAAGAATCTAATCATCTCTTTTGTCCAGAGCACCACATGTTGACAGTTCTTGATTTGTTGGAGATCAGAAGTCCCTACTGGTTTTCTGTTCCAGCCTTTCTAATCCACAGTATCTCCAGGAAGGTTAAGATACTGAACTGATATCTGAAATAGGCTGTACCACCCTGTTATATTTATTTACCAGGACTCAGTCAAGAGTGTTTTTGTGACAAATAATGATATAGCACGGAGATACTCAAAATAAAGTTAAATTAGCAAGTTTGAATATTGTAATAATTTTGGTCATAGCAATACAGGTCAATTCACACTGCTCCTTAGCAGGGAAATTTAGCTTTCAGGAGCTTCATGCTGCTATGTTTGCTTCTGACCTTCAATGTATCTTCTTTAACAGTGGCTTGATAACGGTGCTTAATTACAAAGTGCAGTTTAGACAATTTGCAGAGCTGGAATCCAAAGGCAGCTGATGCAGCTGCAATTTTCATATCATGCTTTGTAGCCTGTAAAGGTTCCTTTGTTCTGTATAAATTATGTTTTTATGGGGCACTCACATTCATATATTCCTCTGCTGTGTGGTGTGGCTGACTTGGATGCTGCTTCACTTAGTCATAATCTTCAGCTACAAAAATGGCTACAACAGGAATTTTCATTACCAAATTGAAAACTAAGTATTCTTGGCAGACTGCACTAGCTCTGGTTTAGCTGCGTACTGGGGTTAACCCCCAACACACTGAAATATGCAAATATTGCAGAAGGTGCTGCATGAAGAGCAAAATATCTGGTTTTGTGTCTTTACGGTAACATAGCAACTGATTACGTGAAAAGCAGAAGCCTTGTTTCTTACAGATTTGTGCATCATGGTTGGACTTCTTGGTGTCTAAAAAGGTGTGACCTCTAATTACCCAAGGATAAAGTAAGCCTGTTTCTCTTGGATATGTGGATTCTGAATAGAGATGTAGTAACAGCTGAACTAATTTTCTATACTTGCACTTAGCAAGTGCTTTTTATATTTGCCTGTTTTCATAAAAAGGTCTTAATTTCTGTGCGATCACCCTTCCAATGTCTTTGGTTGAAATCAATCAACATAATTGAAAGCAAGAGATGGACACATTTACATGCACACATGTGGGACCTGGGAACTTCTGTCGTCAAGAAAGGCTAAAAACAGTAATGAACTCTCCACTCCTTTAAGTCCAGTTTGCTCAAGACTGCAAAGGATTGCCATCATTATTTTATACACATCAAAGCCAAGCATTAACTAAATATACAGCATAATCCCTGAGTGTCTAATACATCAGTGCCTGAAGTGTTTTGCCTAGAAATATTTTTACCAACACTGGAAATATTTAGTTGTCCTGTAGAAGAATCATCATTTTCAGCTATTGTAATCAGTTTAAATATTATCTAGAACTCTGTGGCTTTTTAATTATGCCTTTACAATTGTGACTGCTTCACATTTAATTGTGGGAAGTCTTCCATCCTCATTCTTTTCTTTTCTTTTCTCTTTTCTTTTCTTTTCTTTTCTTTTCTTTTCTTTTCTTTTCTTTTCTTTTCTGTTTCTAAGAAATGTCTTTCCAATAATAGTGTTCCCAGCTTTTTGTCCACAATAGGATCATTTTGAGAATCTAAATGGACACATCTCCAGGGTAATAACGCTGTCTCAGAACAGGCCCAGAGGTAATTGCCTGCCGTAGTCATGACTGTGAGTAACAAATGGCAGCTGTACCGCCTTCCCCCTCTGACATCTTTGGGTGCAAGGATTTCCAGCAGGCGAGTGATGTGGGTATTTGGGACATTGGCTGCCTCTCTGGTGTAGCTACATGCACCAGATTACCCTCTCCATCAAAGCACGTAGTAAATGGTTGTGGCATGATTTTTCACCTCATGAATTTCCAGCATTCTCTCTTTTCTAGACATAGTCTGTGTTTTCTACACCTTATCTATGGCCTGCTTTTTTATCATCTGCAAGGTCTCTTGTTAAAACAGACACTCCTAGGAAAACCAAGGCAAATTAACTGAAGATACAATATCAATTCAAAACCTCATGTGTGGACAATTTCTGGAAGAAGCAGAGTAGCCTTCAAATAAAATTCAACAATCAAATGGAATCATTCTAGCAGCTCACTACCGCTGTTAAAACACACTCACCACTCCCTTGTGAGAGTCCTGGTACTCACAAGACACGTGCTGAATTAATTCCACTCAGTAACCCAGAAAAAACCTCCAGAGAAGCAAATTCTTTTTTCCTGGGATCGGTGAGCTGAACCCACAGAACACAGGAGGGAACATAACAGGATGGCAAGAGCATGGGCTTGGGAGGGGAGGGGCAGGAAGGAGTAGCACTCCCCCTTTCCTTAGCAGTGAATCCTCTGATTTGGCCAGATGTGTTATTGGACTGTTTGATTTGAGGCACCATAGAACGGGAGACATTTAGTGGGAAGAGGGAGAGCAAAGGCTGATCAACTAACAGGTAGCTCTGTGAACAGCAGATACAAATGAGATTTACTTTGCATTTGAATCTCAAGATTGATCTTGCATATGTATCCTGTCTAGTCTGCCGAGGTTTGAGCTCACATTGCACCTTTCCTGCAATGGAGGGATTTATAAGTTCTCTGTCACAACGATCTGTCTGTTCTACTTGGTCAAATCTTTTTATAAACTTTGTAGCAACTTAAGAACTGTGAAATGTCCACCCCTTGCAAAAAAACCTCGAATTAAATTGGTCAACAGGGTCTAAATTATTCTGGGACAAGATGCACTTGTACAGAAAGTGCAATAGCATAGAGTGTATATTCTTACAAAAAGAAGGGGGAAAAAGTGTCATGACAATGATTTTCCTTTTTTCTTTTAATTTGGAATTAAAAAAAAATACTAAAATATCAATATTGAAAAGAAAAAATATTACCATTTTATAAATTGTTATTCAACATGTGTTGGGCGGTCTAATAAAACTACAATCCAACATATATTTCACATCTTTATGGATTCTAAAGCCTCCCAGGGAGACCTAGAACGTCCTTTACTAATACATTAAGTGCAAAGAACAGAAATATTTCATAATATGCATACCTTTCCTGGAAGGCAGTTTAGTAAAGACAACGTGAGATTAGACAGACAATTCCACCATGGACCTGTCACCATATGGGTTGTAATTCTAATTTACATCAGCAATAGCACAACCTGCATGAGCCTCACTTGATTCAATAACATTCTATTATTTCTAAAAGCAGCAGAGTGAACTTTTATCAATCTCCCCATGCCGAATATATCAAGATGTGACAATCACTCTTTTCTGTATGGATTAAATAACAATTTGAAATGTTGTATTTGGATCCACTGAGCAATATGCCTGCTGCCAGTCATTGACAGCAAACCACAATAGTTAATTTGACCCTATGGAACATTTGAAAGCAGGCAAGCTTGAAGCATGAGCACTAAGCATGTTTCAGGTTTCACTTACATATTTCAGTGAATTGATCATATAGTCCTATTAATTTTTCTGGCATTTTTTTCAGAATTACCTTCACACATGGTAAACCACTACAGAAAGGGATGCTTAGAGAACTTCTTGTTAATGTATTGCTCTCAATTGAAATTCCTCTCACAAATATCCTTTCACAGAGGAAATATTTTTCCCCTCATAAACTTCACTCCCATTAGAAAACATTTTATATCTTGACTACAAAATAGGACATTCTCAAAGCCTCACAAGGCTTTTCCTGATTAAGGTAAACAATTTAATTACCTACCTAAACTGTTCGTGTGCTTCAATAATCTAAGTGACAGTTCTCACTCCTAACAGAGTATTTTACCTATCCACCTTGCCTAAATCTTGTGCTACGCTTGAAATTTTTTATGAACAAAAGCCTAGTCATTTATGTGCCAATTATCCCTGACCATAAATTAGAATCCTTCTTGCTTGAATGTTTTCATGAGGACCTTGAAGCACAATCATAAAGGTAGCACCAACCCATGCCATTTGGTTTACCCAAAGTAGGATACTGCCAGAGATTAAGTGCATTTACCAATCAGAGTTAGAAAGAATGTGGGTGGGAGCAACAGGGACCTCCTCCACTTGGTGGAAATAGCCAAAGGATGGGAAATACAGGCTATTTTATACCAGAGAATTGTGTAAAAAAAAATTAAATACAGACTATAGGCATAGACCTTTATGGCAAAAAGGATGGTCATACAGAAGCCAATAGAGACGTGACCTCTGCTCATGCTGGCAAGTGTCTCCCTGGCTTTTGCTGTGTCATAATTGATTTGGCTTTCTCCAGATCCTCCCCTATACACAGGGGCCAAGCTGAGGCACATAAGCCTCACATTTCCCTGTTTCCACAATGGAATATTTGGCTGAAGCTGCACCAGGTCTCTCCTGGAGGTTATTATGCACATTACTAAGTCAGCAAAATAAAACAGATTTTCATGTCTCAGGCAAAACCTAGTGTAGGGATGACAGCTACGAGGAGAGAGCCTGAGCAGAGAGCTGGGGGCAGTAATTTCTCAAACTGCGAAAGCAAAAGTAAGATTTGCCAGAGCTTGTCTGACCATGCCCTAATTCCCCCTTTTTGAAGTGCAAAACTAACCTAAGAAGAGGCGCTGGCCATTAAAAAGTCTTTGAAGATACCTTTAAAAACTAAGCCAGGTTGATTATACGATTACGCATTTGTATGAGGTTATATCTGATCTCATCTCTAAAATTACAGGGATATCCCAGCTGTGGATAGTTTTCTGTATCAGAAGCAAATGCTAATTTGGCAAAACAATAGTTTGCAAACTGCTGAGGGAGTCACTAATGGGAACTAGGTCCTTTGCACTCTAGGTCACCAGCTGAAACCCACCATAACTCAGCAAGAGGAGCCCTTAGGAACTTCAGTTGATCTAAAGATGTTCTAGAACCAAGTAAGAAATAAGCTTGTCATTTCAGTTCAGATCCTAGTGAGCAACTATTACCAGCCCCAAATAAAAAGTGCCAGATGCTATTATACCAGAGAAGTAAAATCTCCATTTCTCATCTAAACATTTTCTGCTGTTCCTTGTGGAGGCCTGTTCATAGGATTAGATGAAAAGCTGTCATCAGTACTGCACAGAAAGTTCTTGTTCTGTGGATGAATAATTCAATTTCCGATGTTGCTAATCCAGTGCCTTTCAGAGGCATTAAATTAAGTTTCAATTAAGTATGTCTGAAGTAATTTGAATGTTTATATTTTTGTTTTCTATTCTATTAAACCACTCAATCTGTAAGAAATACCCAGAAAGAAAAATTCAGTATGTGAAGGCAAAGAGGGAGGTCTATTTTGCATTACTGTAGAACGCTTCTGCAGCAGTGCAAACATGGTTTTTCTTACACCTTTTGTTGCCTGGTTTGGGTTTGGTTTGTTGGGGTGTTTTTTAATAGAAGCTATTTTCTTCTAGAAAAGAATAGAATAGAAGCTAGTTTCCTCATACTATAAATAGGCATTGTTTTTCAAAATCTCATACAAGTAGTAGTGTTCTCTGCGTAAATGTTAATCAGCTTACACAGTGTATCATCCTCATGTCCCTTTAATAAGATTAAGCTCCTCTTGCTGAGGGCAAGATTTCCTGAAGTGCTCTATTCTTCTTGCCATTTCTATCAGAGGAAGACCCCACCCTTCCTGTGTCAGGTATTTTACAAACACATTAAAAAGGTAATCCCTGTCCTGGCAGAAAAATTGCTTTTACCGACTCTTTAACACTGAGGGGTGAGTTTCACAGTACATCTTGAACTAGTACAGTGACTCCCACTGGCAAAACGGGGATTCCTCCTTCCTGGCTATTCATTCATCTTCTTCTGGGCCCATCATTGACATATAAATGCTTGTAAACTAAGATGCCAAAGTCAAACAATTTGAGTGTACTTATCTACTTCAGCACAGCAATGTGTTTCTTTGGGCCCTTGGAGCCCTCCTGAGCAGTCCTTGTTGGCTTTTCAGCTGTGCCACTATAACTGTTCCTGCAGCTACAAGGTGATTTGCAAGGTAGACTTGAAGTTTATTCCCATTTTAAACAGCATTCTTACTTCTCCAATGCTTTTGTTTGTTTGTTTTCACCAAGTGGCATCATGTTACTCCATCAAAAGTGGTATTAACACAAGTGAGTGTGCAGTGCAAGGCATCAGGCAGAAGAGTGGGATGCTTAGGCTATTGCTGTGGCTGAAGAAAAGTCAAGTCCCCTGATATTATCCCCCAAAACCATTTATCTGGTAATTAAGGCAGAATATCTAGTCCCCAGACCTCAACTACCATGTCTTCATTTAAAGCTGGCAATTAAAGGTGATAATTTTTCACAAGTGTAAGAGAAATAAAGAATAAAGGTGTGATGAAGCAATCCAGAAGTAACACCACAGTGTGTGCATGTGTGTAGGCCTAC
The DNA here is from genome assembly GCA_013400235.1 of Oriolus oriolus. Taxonomy (NCBI): domain Eukaryota; kingdom Metazoa; phylum Chordata; class Aves; order Passeriformes; family Corvidae; genus Oriolus; species Oriolus oriolus. The sequence continues at coordinate 971,994 of VXBT01005811.1, read as the reverse complement.
TCGCAAACATACACACACACGAAGAAATACTTCTCTCCTTGGAACAGCCAGTAGTCTGATTCTTAGCTGTGAGCGGTTCTCTACTGATTACTTTGAAGATCTTCAAATACCAGGAAGCTTCACAGCCAGTTCTGCAGTTTCCAGTGACCTTGGATATCTTATACCAGGAATGAAAAAAAAGAACATGCCACTGGCACTGGCACCTCTCAGTAGGATTTCTTCCTCATACCCCAGCCTGCTTCCCCTGATCCCCTCCTCAGCTGGCTGTAGCAGAGCTGAATGTTCTTCACCTTTAAAGCACTCCTTTCTAAGCTAATTTCCTTCTTCTTTAGTCCAGGAAAGAAAGTGATGATAGATCTTTAAACCATTAATCTAAATAACAGCATTTTGGGACCAAACCTTGAAGGCTGATGACATCCAAACATGTCTCTGCATATGGAAAAACCCCAACACTTATAGGAAATCTTACCCTCATATCTTCTTTAATACACAGTTTGACACGCTATACACTTTCCTCCTTTTCCTTGGATATCGAGGAATCTTGCACCAGAATGGGGACAACATCAAAGCCTGGATGAAAGCTATAAAGCACTTTGCCATGTCATTCATCTTCATTGTCCCTTCTGGGAGCCACAGAAACAAGGGAGATACCCAGTTTGGGACCCAAAGCCACCTAGCAACCATAGCCTGAACGAGGGCTTGAAATGCTCTTCTGTTTCATTTATCTCCTCTGACCCTCCTGGCAACAAGAGAAACAGCAGCTGAAGGCACACCCCATTCTGAAACCAGGGACTCCCAGCACTAGACCCCGAGTAAAAGTTTGAAAGAGATTTTTCCCACTTGTATCCTGGTTCTCACCTTCCACACTCTATCTGACAGAGGAAACAATGAGGTAAGCAATTACCACCACATCCTGTGCAGCTCTGAAAAATGACATAAGCTCTCCCTGCTGATGGCAAACACAGTCTGTCTCCATGTACTCCCCGTACAGCACCGGCCAAGCCTGGTAGCTACAACCTTGGCTCACTGCAAGCACGTGTCTGTACAAATGCACACCATTTGTGGTGGGTCAAACATCGAGATTGTATGAAACTGGTAATTGAATATGAGGCAAAAGGCATTCCGTTAGGCAGGCAGTTTTGATGGAAGAGAAGAAATTTGTTGCCTCCCAACTCCCTTCTAAAAATACCTGCGTTTACTCAAGTGTATCGTCAAGTATGAGGTCTGATCATCCAGAACTTTATTTATTCTCAAAATGTGCAAACTGCGAGGATGGATCTTCTAGAAATTCTCACATAGGGAATATAAGGCAAAGCCTTTTTTTTCAGGTATTAAAGCAAAGTCTTGGGCTCATCTAGAGACTATACTAAAGTACAGATTAAAGATGCAACTGTACTGTTCCAATGAATATAAGTCAGTGAGTTTGATGCTAAGGGCTCCTCACTTCATCAAGACTAGTATTATAAAGAGAAGCTAAATTACTTTATGTATATAGGAATAGATTTCAATTGCACTATTAAGAATAACTAGCGTCTTAGCCTACAAGTCTACTCATTACATGGACAGTGGTTCTGAGTTTCTTTTATTTTGGAAGCTATTTATTTTTATTTAGTTTACTGATTAATAAACTCCTGTGTTACTTTCAGGAAGTTTATTTTGGCTTTATTTTCAAAGTTACTTTCCATTTTTCTTTGCTATTTTTGCATATATATCTTTAACCTAATGTTAGACTATGAAAATAAGTGACTGCATATTTTTCACCATACTTGTCAGAGCCTTTTTTCCTTTGGCTGACAATTTTTTCATGCAAAAACGAAGCGAGAGGGTGTCAAGTCAGTCTGACAGCATGACTACTTTCCAGTTTTTTAGATAGGACTAGCAAACTGTCTTCAGTTCCAAAGGTCTGCAAGCACTGAGACCAAGAATTAATTTGGTGACAGCGAAAGCACAATTCATTTTATCATGTACTGAAAAGATCTACCAGTCTACATTGTGTAACTTGCCGATAGGGATCAGAGGTTGTCCATCACACCATCTGCTTTTCATTCAGCAGGCTTCTAATTTCCTACAGACAGTAGAACAGCTGGGAGCGAGCCAGCCTTGAGGCGCAGAGTTGGGTGCTGTCAGCGTATTGCTCGCATTGTAGCTCAGGGCACTGCACATTCTTTCCCAGAAGTTTTGCTGGAGTGCTCTTGAATAGGAATGGTGAAAGGTCATGAGTCAAAGGACTAGCTGACGTTCTGTCAGGAATGATCAAAACCATCTCAAAATATAACCCTTCATCTTGGTGAGGTTTTGCAGATGACTGCCAGGTCTGCAAAACCTCCTCCCTCATCAATGGCATTGAAAGCAGCAAAGATCTTGAGTATTGCTCGTTGACAGTTCTGATGGAATTAATGCCAACAGTAGGAAATTACTTGTGTGGTTTCCATTACATCAAGCACTCATTAGAGCCTTTAATGGAATAATGGAAAGTTTTGTCAAAAATTTTGCCTTTGCAAACATTGCTTAGCAGTACTGGTAAACAAATAATTTTCCCACAAAGACATTTTTAAATTTAGTTCCCAAACCATTTTGGAAACATTAATTCATTTGAGTTTAAAAAACTTGAAAACTTTGGAGAAGTCTTTCCATGATTTTTAATTAAAAATTCTTAGAAAACTGCAAAATAACTCCATTTCAAATATTTCTAAATCAAGAACAGAAATGTTTTGGTATTTTTGATAAAAATGGGTTCTCAGCTTCTCATAAATTCAAATATTGATGTAAAGTTTGGTCTCCCAGAAGAGCCTTGTTCTGTAACTGGGAATTTTGTTGGCATTTTATCTTTGGGTCAGTGCTTCCATTGTTGCTGCAGCTAAGACAGCTGGAAATTGGAAACCCATTTGTCATGTTAAGTTGCTTTCTAAAATAAAAATACAAGCAAGCTAGTATGACCGGTCTTTCCATCTCCCTGGTGCAAGTGAGTTCATTGATCTCTCCATGGAAGTGAATGCCAAAGACCAACATTACCCAGTGGTCAGGGTACAAGACTAGAAGTGAAACTACATTTTATCCTCTCAGGCCTGTCTTAGCTAAGCTCTGTTTGGCAAGAAACACAATGTGTCCATTCCTCAATGTGCCCACCTGCAAAACATCATGATACCCATATATATATATGAAAATGATTGGAACACCGAAACACATACGTGAAACTTGCACAAAGTATTCCTTTGCCTATGGCTGAGATGTCTTTCATTTCACAATTATTTTTTAGTCAATCAGCAGCTTTGAACTAAAATCAGCTTTAAATCAGAAGGAGCCTAAGAACACTTGCAGTTTTTAAGTTACCAGAATTTCCTGAGAATTGTGGAATAAGCAGAAGGAGGGTCAAATGGGCACTCCCACTCTCTCCTCACTGCCCCTTCAGGGATATGGTACAGTGTGATCCCAACAGTTACAAGTTCTGCTTGTCCTCCTGATCCTGCAGCTGTTGTGTACATCGTATCTGACCTACCTACACATACAGAGCTGCATCTCACCCATTGCATATGCTGCTGCTTCTCATTTAGGAGGAAGCTAGGGATACTGTGGGATGTAGGGGGAGAACTTAGGAGAGTCAAAACCCAGTAAGGCAGCTGGGGTTTCTGTCCTTAATTATTAAAGGGCACATAGGACACAACTGTGTAAAAAAGCCGCCTTTGCTTTTCCTCTGCTTATGGAATAGCTTATTATCAGTAATTGCCCATGAACTGCCAATAGCTTCAAACTGAAAATCAATTTCTTCTTCTTTCCCCTGTTCTTTCCCTCGTTCTTATATAGTAGGACTAGATGGAAGCCTTCAGATAGGAGCCATGTCCCCATCAAGGATGTGTTTTCATTTAATCTTCTCTATGTCGTGTTTGTGGTAGGGTTTTCGCTCCAATTATCACATTTCAACTAAACGGGCAGTAACCTCCACTTGAAGGGTGGCAGTTCATTACATTACATAGTTCTATTACTCAATATAGTATTAGGCTTACCCTGAGAAAAAAAGCAGTGTTTTAGGGAGAACCTGCCAAGAAAGTGACTATAATTTAAATTAAGGTAATGCAACATTTGTGTAAATGTTAGCTTAATCTCCTATTCTTTCAGCTTATTTTAAACCACTTGGAACTGGCATATACCTGACTGAAATGAAGTGTCCCTGTAGTAGTTTACACTCAAATTGGTTTTAAACTGACTTGATCCAAGCAGTGAAGCTTGTTAATGTACACAGATACTGAGTATTTTCTAGCATTTAAACTGGAAGGACAAAGTACCTTGTCTAAATTTGCCCTCCTTAAAAATGGAAAGCTAATGAACTGCAAAAGAGGTATGTTCCAGCTTTTAAACAGGAGATGGGGTATAGAAGATCTCTGATAATAAAGAAACAAATAGTTGTATCTATGGAGAGACATTATTTTAGTAGCAATACCGCTGGTTTTCCTTATTGGCTTTATTTTGTTATTTCACAAGTACTCTCTGACTGTTGGAGATTATTTTTGGGAGTGTTGGTTGATGAGAAGCTCCACATGACTGAGCAATGTGCGCTTGCAGCCCAGAAAGCCAGTCCTGTCCTAGACTGTATCCAAAGCAGCGTGGCCAGGAGGGCAAGAGAGGTGGTTTTCTGCCCGTCTGTTCTGGTGAGACCCCACCTGGAGTGCTGCATCCAGCTCTGGGGCCCCAGCACAGGAAAGACCTGTGGATCACTTGGAGCAAGTCCAAAGCAGGGCCACCAAGATGGTCAGGGGGCTGAAGTACCTCTCCTGTGAATATGGACTGAGAGAACTGAAGTTGTTCAGCCTGGAGAAGAGAAGGCTCCAGGGTTAGAGGAAAGAGACAGGAGCCCAGTTCTTTATATTTCAGCAGGAATAGAAGCAAAATACTTTAACTTGGGAGACACTTCAAGTACATCTTTATGTGATGGCAGTGAAATAATCACTCAATACCTTACCTGACAGAGGGATTCCAAGCTGTGACACAATGCAATAGTAACTGAATTTAGAAATTCTGATAAAACTACTGCATTATTTTTTACAAATTTGCTTTTGTGAGCTAGTGTATATTCAGCACCAGGACAGTTATAAATGAAGTTGTTTAGAGGATTATGTGGTTTCATGTTAATCAGTCATCTTTTCCCTCAGAATTTGCATTGCATGTTTTATTGGTTTCTCTCATCACCTCACAACATGGATGAAGCAGTTATTTTCATAATAGCCTCATTATGTTGCATTAGGAATGAAGATCTAGAGAAATTACGTTGAATCTTTGAATCTCATTGTTATGTTCCATCAGTAATGAAGACACAGAGAAATTGAACACTTTAAATCACTCACAGGCTGTGAGAGAACAGGGTGAATGGTTGAAACCAGTGAATGAAGGTTGAAGAATTGAATCCAAATCATTCTCATTGTAGGCTAGTCCCTTACATCAGAAAGTCTTTTTTTCTCTTGTCTTCACTCAGATTCTGATGTCAAGGATGAATCAACCGAACCACTTTTGTCTTCCCCTGAACCTGTTTCTTTATCAACAGAATGAGATGATTCTGCTTTCTGGTAGTTCAGTTGCCACCTTCCCAAAGTAAGTAAAATTAAAATACTTAAAAACACTGAGAAAATGGCTCTTCAAAACAGAAGCTCTTGCTCTTTTCAGGTCAGGAATGTCTTTCGTTGCATTCAAATCTTGAAAGATTTCACTAGGCTACCCACTCCCTGTTTTTAAAAATTGTTTCCACCTCAGCCTCAAGTAAAACAGATGCCCTAGTGCAAACCTTTTCTTCAAATCCTAGGCCTAAGCTTCCAGCAAAATATCCTATCATTCCTGTACTCTTAGACAGTTTTCTACACTCTTAGTTGAGCCCACTGAAAAGTCATGTATTTCCTGATATGTCCCATCAGGATTGCTGCCTGGTCCTCCGACTCAATAGGGAAACTCTGAGAAAGACATATTTTTGTCTCACAGCTGCTAGGAGCCAATTCCTTTAGCTACCTCTAGTCAGTTAGTCTCTGCTGCCACAGGAAACACATCTCTGTTCCTGGAGGCTGGTTCTATCACCATGGTGAATCCACGTTACCATCATATCAAGGGACTGGGAAGTATGGAGCGAAACAGCCACTCATCCGCCAACAATACACTGGAGCTAAAGCCACAGCATTTGTCTGCCTCCCACTGACTCGGAGTAAATGTTGCACACTTCACATGGTGAGAGGGAGAGGAGAGGAGAGGAGAGGAGAG
>VXBT01005811.1:918509-965444 GCA_013400235.1 Oriolus oriolus | reverse complement strand
AGAGGAGAGGAGAGGAGAGGAGAGGAGAGGAGACAAAGGTCAGTGACATGTTCTTGGAGTATGCCTCCAGAGTGCCCTTCAAATCCATAGGGCTGGCCTAGCATCATCATTGTCCTGCACCAGGAAGCACAGATTCAGATGCAAAGAATCATCTCCAGATAGTCTGAGAGCCTTCTGCTCCTGCAGATGCAGTGCAGCTCTTGCTCAGTGCCAGTAATAACAATATCTAAAGCTGGCTGAGGGAATAATTAAAAATAAGAAAAATATATTATTTGAAATGCTAATTTTGTTTTAAAGTTAATTTTTGTTTAAGGGTGTTTCAAAAGATTTAGTATTTAGATCTAATTTTTTTTTCCTCTAACTTTTTTTCAATTGCAATGTGGATAGCACTGCTTCTGGGGAGTTCCTCTTTTCCAGTTTATTTTAGTTATTCAGATTAACTGGATTGCTAGAAATCACTACCTTTAATACCATGGCTTGATTACCTTTAAAAGCATAACAGCAGCCCAGAAATATCACTGATGTCCTCACCAACAGAGATGTGAAAATACAATTTTTATTTCTAAAGCCTTATCTGTTCATCCCTTATCCTCTTAATAGCTGAGAGTTAAACATCAGCAGATTAACCTGCAGTGCAAGTTCTCAATTTATGATAATGTTTAACATCTTATCATTTACCTTGATGTCTCTTCCTGTTGGAGCTTCTCTCAGCTCTCTCCTGCAGCATTCATTGAATGGCTTATATTTCATTCCCCATGCCTTGTATTTAGCCTTGTTTTCGAGGATTTTCTAACTGTGTGCAATTACACCATCTATCAGTCCTTACTTTCTTCCTCCCTTTCTCCCTCCAGTAACTTTAGAACTTGTCCAAAGTCAATCATTTTTGACAGTCTGTATGTGCACAGCTTAGAGCTCACCACAGTGTGTTCATCCCCTTGCCAAGCTGATGGGTTGGTTCTCCTTGAAGTGTTCTGTGTAGGGAACTGTGCAAGACAAAGGGATGTTGTTACTTCTGACTGTTGTGGGAGGTAGTGGTTTTGCAGTGAGAGTGTAAAGAAAGACACAGGAGAATTTTCTTGTAGGTTATGGGATTATTTAGATACATATTTTGTAGTAAAGATATTAATATAGACATACATACTTATATATATACATATATCTCACAATTGGGAAAAAAGTGTGTCTATGATACATATGCATCACAATGGAAATACATTTTCCAAATAATGACCGTAATTTCCTAGTGCAAGGGGGTGACAAAGCCAGCTGGTAAATCTTTGCAATAGACAGTAAAGTTAGGTAGACTTTTTGATCTCGGGATGAAACAGTAGCAGCTGCTGGAAAAAAAAAGGCAGCCTCTTTAGCAGCCTTTGATGATATGGACTAGCATGCATTATAAGAAATTTGCTTAGCATTCTTGATTCATCAAAAACAAGGCAGAACGTAAGTATACAAAGGAATACCAAGTTAAATTTGTGCCAGAATTCTGAAATGCAGTTGGTCTGCACTGTCCCATTCTGTTTCTGCTTGCATGGAAGGTAACAAGGTGTAGTAACATTAAAGAGAAAGATGGGAGTAGACAAATAAAAATTGAAACTTTTCAAACTCTGCTGGAAGATTTGACAAAGCCTACCTGCAAGAACTTTGCCATACTATCTGACCTGGAAACACTTGCCCTTCAGTAGCCAGACCAGAGGCGTGGAGCTGTGACTACGTCTCCAGGGCATAATACAGGGCCATAGAAACATGTCCAGGTGCAGTCACAGGGTGACAATGCACTTTAACGATAACAGTGCACAGGGAATTCAGGGTAACAATGTAAATATAACCCAACCAGCGGAGAGAACATTCTGAAGGCAGCTAAAATATCTTTTATGCTGTATTACAGATATGCAATTATTTCTAGAATGTGAAGTGGCGAAGCAAAAGAGCCGAGAATCTATTTGACTGATTTTAAATTAGTTAGCTGAGATTCTGGTAAGAGCGTAGCTGTGGCAACCCAAGATACTCTTGGCTAAAGATGCCAGGAGCTGGGCATACTAGGGAACTTCAGCTCCATCCTGCCAAGATAACGTCATGTAAGGCACCTACCAGATTGCTGTGGTCCTTATCTGAAGGAGTCTGCATAGCTACGTGACTGCAACTGTGTTACATGATGCAAGGGAGAGCGGGATGGGCTGATCCAATGCAGCAGTGGTTTCAGTCTGGATGATCTCCTTGGTGAAGAATAACGAGCAGGGACTGGACAGACATCTTCAGATCTGCAGCTGATAGTAGAGACAAGGAGTAGGTTTATGTTTCAATCAAGAAGATTGTCATAGAGATTCCTACACTTGTTTTACAAATGTGATATTTATTATGGGAGGAAGATGGAGCAGATTTTGATTTCCAACATTAGCATGGACTCGTCCAAGACCAGAACTGCTAACACAGTGCTTATAGCATGTTAAGGCCTGAATCTGAGCTCACATGGGATAGCTGAAAACTTAGGTAAGCAAATACTGGTAGATAGGATAATTTCAGAGACCTTTATGAATTCACTCACATCAAAACGACAGACTGAAGAAAGTAACTGAAGAGCTGTCCAGTTTTAGAACTGATCTCTTAAGCAACCACTATGAAGTATAAAGTAATTTCACTAAGTGAGAACTTACTATGATTTAATTGCATTGATAATGTGACATTACAAGCATTTTAAAATCTGCCTTTATCAGTGGCAGAAGATAAAAAAGACAACAGGGGACCCATGCCATGAACTCTTCTGTCTCTGGGTTCAGACATGGCTGCTACACCCTCTCTTATTTAACATTTCCTCCTGCCAATGTCTAGTTTTTCAGATTTTCCTCAGATCTCGTAGATACTTGTGGCTACCTTTCTTTTTGTACTAAAAATGTTTTCCACAAATCATGAGAGGTGTATCAGTATCAGAGGTACTACAACGTTAGGCAGTATGACTTTTGCAAAACCACATCAAGTATCTTATTCTCTTCAGGGCTTAACACATGCTGAAATGTATAATATTATTACCAAGGTTTTATGTTTTAGTTAAAAGATGAAATAATTCCAAACATACTGCTTTTCTCCTTGCACTTACGTTCTCTATTTTGATTTTTCAGTAGGCCTTTGCCTTTTACTTTATTATATACATTTAAGTCTCCTTTATTTCTCACTTACAGGTGGACTTTAATAGACTACCATTAATACTAAAGTACATATATTGTAGGGCTTTACCAAAAATCAGGAAGCCAGTCAAAAGACATTTAGTTATCCTTTTGCAGCATGTGTATGTTTCATAACAGACTGACAGGGTTTAGGAAACTTGAGAAACTCTTTTGGGGTGAATAATGTAATTGAGAAGACTCTCTGCTTACTCTCAGTAAAGGATTAATGAGTGGAAAGGATTTCTCATTTTTATTCTTTTAAATCAAACTTGGAATTCTAAATTTATGGCATAAACAGATTGCACTGGTGTAGTTTTTGGCATTGCAGAAAGACCAGGGCCAGAAGCAAAGCTGAAATAGGTGCACAGTAAGTATTTAGTTCCAAGTGGTAAAAAAAGCCACACACATGCAGCTTTCCAGTTCTGATTCTCCAGCCCAGATGAGCACAGAGGAATGTGGGTGGAACTTGCCCTTCTGCCAAGGGTATTACCTAAGCCCTATTTTGATGAGGATTTAAGTGGTGCATAGGCCTTGTGCTGCATGGGGGTGAAATGGAAAATCACAGAAGCCTCTGTAGACCTTCCTTCAAAGCAAGGCAGCGGAGCAACGTGTGTTGATTTCCAGGACTGAGAAGCAGAAAATAACCTGCATCCCTATCCCAAAAGGAAAGCAGTTTAGTGGTCACAGGACTGCTTGGTGCTCCTCTAATTGTCATGTTGATGAGACTGGGGCAAATGTGTCTTGCTCATTCCCATCTAATTGGCTCAGAGAGGGTCTCCAAGGAAAGGAAATCCCAGTTTTGCTTTTTCTCAGCAGTTGTAGCCTAAAAAGGTGTGTCTGTATTGTAATATAATTCTTAATGAATCCCAGAAACTGTTTTAATGCTACTTTGCAAAAGATTAAAAGAGAATGTCTGAAGGGGATAATGTGAGCATGGGAGGATTATATTTTAATAAAATTAATCCTACCTATAAAGGAGGCCTGTAACAGTGTCCATCTGGACAAATCCAATTTAACTCTCCGAGAAGCAGTGTTAAATTTGTTCTATGCACTTGGTTAAGAGAGAGAGTGGAAAACCAGGAAAATCCTTCTCACACTAGGAGAAAAGACTTGGAGGATTGAGGATTTGTTAGGATACAAGTTACAAAATGCCTCACATTTGCTGAAGAAGAAAAAAGGGATCTTAAATCCTGAAATTTTAAACAAAAGCTGTCACTGATCATCCTAGATAGGCAAAGACAGCGGGGGAGTTGCTGGCACTGCTGCTTCAAGTGTTTCTCAGAGACCAAAGATGAGCTGGGAGGAGCAGGGAAGAAGAAGTAGACTGGGCATTCTTGCTATGCATTTCCTCCAGAAAAGGTGAAACCCCACTGCTTAAATGCCTGATCAAAAGCCTCAAGCTCTTTGTTTCCACCACAAAAGAAAGTACTCTCATCCTAACAAGCTATTACACATGCAGACAGGTTTCAGAGCCTTCTACAGGCTTCAGAACAGATGCTGAAGAGGAAAATAGTTTGTTCTCTCATGCACTCTCTCTCTCTCACTCTCTTTCTTAAAAAAAATACAAGGAGATGTTGTCTCTTGCCAAGGAAAGAGGTTAGTCAGCTGAAAATGAAGCTCTCTAGGCTGCACCCTCACATGTTTCTGCTTGTGCAGCCCAAGCACCTGCAGTCCCAGCTGCCAGAGGCTTTGTGAGGGAAGTGGTCCTTGGCCACCCCCTCCTGGGCTGCACCCCACAGTCCCACTCTTATGCATCCTGCAGGCACCCTGTGTGCCTCCCCTGCCACGGCAGGCTGGGGTCACAAGTGGCTGGGCAAGCAGATAGTCCTTCTCATGGCTGGGAGGTGAAGGATTGGTCTGACCAAGGCTTTCAGCCTTGTGTGCTTCAGCTGCAAGTGTTGTGTCATGTTCGACTGCCCAAAAGAGTCAACACACCCAAGGAACAGGGCACCTGGATCTGTCCTGTACGGCCCAGCTCTCTGCCAAAGAGCAGTTGAGATCTGGTCCCTGAAGGATCTGGAGCTGCAAAGCTCACAAGTCAGTAGCCTAATTCAGCTCTGCAGGAGGAGATCTAACTCTTGCCCCTCACTCTGGGCATGCCAAAGGATATGTGAAGTGCCAGTGGTTTCCAAGGAGCAGGAAGCAGTGCTTGATGTAAGTGTTAAATATTGCTTGTTCTTGTGTTGAAGCCCTAGAAGACCTTTCTCTTGTCAGTGAGTAGGTGGTAGCCAGCAAGTGTGTTACCTGTAGAAAATAGACAGACATTACATCTGCCAAAGCCTCTGACAGAACATTTGTGCTATTGAAAGAAAACTCTGTCCCAAGGGTGTGTCAATACAACACCTCTCCATGACACAGGAAAAATTAGATCTCTGCAGTGAGGGAAATGAATTTCGTGAGAAGGAAATTTCTCTGACACAAGCGGGTGACCACAGTTTGGTAGACACATGCCTCCAGTTACACCGTTCATCAGAACTGAGATCAACTTTGATATCATAAAAAACCAATTGTTGTGTAGGAAAAAAATACTTTAATCTCAAGTCACATCTTCCAAAGAGATAATAAAGCTAAGAATGATTCAGAGCTGACATAAACAAACCAGTCTGAAGTAAGAATAGACTTTCTGCAACCTGTTCTTTCTATCATTGACTATATAGAGTTTCTCTTTAGAGAAAGTGATTATTTATCTAGGTATATTAAATGAAGAAAAAGTATATTTACTATAGTGCTGGCTACCAAAATGATCCTCTCATAATCAGAAATATCTATTTCAGTACCCCATGTGTCTAATTTTTGATAATCTAAAAATTAGCAGAAACATGTAAAATAAACACACATCCTTCAGAGATTAGCTCCGGTGATAGACTGCGCCAAAATGGGTTAAGAGCAGAAGGATTATATCCAGAATTATGGGCCTCCATCACTGATTTCAGCTTCTGATGTTCTTTTACATGCAGGTGAATACAGTGTTGCTGGGTTAATGGTGCGACTCGGTGATCTTAGAGGTCTGTTCCAACCTTAACAACTCTATGATTCTCTGTAGTGTGTTTATTCTTCTAAGAGAATTAGACAGCTTTGTGTCTCCTCGTTCTTGTTGTTTGAGATGTGTACCATGGCTAACATGAAATTCTGTCCTCTCAGCTTTTTGTCCTGCTTGTCTGTCCAGGCCTTTAGTTAAATTTTAGCATGTGAGTAGGAGAACAGCCTCCAAATCATGTTGATTTGGTGGTAAGATTGATGTCATACTTTGAGACCAATTAGTGGAAAAGACTGATAATATATGCATTTGTGAAGGACTGTTACTTGAACCTAACCTTACATATTAAAGGAGGGCTCTTGTTCTAGCAAGCAAAATTGAGTTAGTTATTAATAATGCAAGGATGGTTACTGAGGGGAATACTTAGCTCATACGAGTGATCCTTATTAGGAGAGATTGGAAAAGAAAAATTCAAATGGGATAAGTGCAGCTTAGTGCTTCTGCTTAAAACATTACAGTTGCAAAGAGAAATCTCCCAGATTTATATTTGTGTTTTCTTTCATTTGCCTGTGGCCACTCCAGTTAGGTATGAGTTCTCGTCAGATCTTACAAAGTGAGCAGAGTTCAGCAAAGTGAACCAGAGTTCAGGATAGAACTTAAGGGTAGCAAGAAATGATGCTTTTGCTTTTTTTCAGTGACAACATTTATATTATGGCAGCACTGACTCTATGGACCGCTTTTATAGCAATAGCATTGATCTGCAAGTGATGCCAAATAAGAAAGAGTTCCTAATTATGCATTATTGCTGTTACTAATATTGTTGTTATTATTATTACTATTGAAAATCCTAAGACTCTTTTTCAGGTAGATGTTGGCTTTCAATAGCCAGATAAGACTCTGCTAATATAGTTGATTTTGCAAAAAGGAGGAGATTATGTCCTTGTACATCTCAGGTGGCACAGAGCAGAAGATGCAGCCCTGCAACAGAAGGTGTGCATTTTTGCATATGGGGTTACGGGGAAAAAACTAAGCAAGGGCCTCGAGACAAAGCTTTGAATGAAGACTAACAAAACAAGTGGATAAATGTTTGAGTCAGGAATCAAAGTAAGCAGAACAATAGTCAGTCATACCTGGGGTCTGTTTTTCTTTGCCAGCATTGCAAATACTTTTTAATTTCACAGTCATAAGATATAGGACTGTGCCTGCATTTCTTATGTAAATTCAAAGATATACATATGTCTGTGTATGCGTTCTAGTCAACATTATGTTGTCCTTTAAAAGGACAGATGATCCACAGATGATTTTTAGTGTATTTTTAAATACTCAAGTCACTTATACCAATGCCAGTTATTTTACACTCCTTTGATTTCGATAAGTCTCAAATTCAAACCGTGCCTGTCTAAAAGTTTTATCCTATGTTTAGAGAATTTTCTGAGTTTTAGCTTTGATTTAATTTGAACTGGAGTAAGCCCTAAATGCAACTGTGCTCACTGTAGCACAGTTAGACATGAAGGGCACTTCAGATCAAAGTGGGCAACATGTACAAAACTGCAAGCTAAAAAATCCAAACCCACAGTGTTCTGCCCCCAATTATTTTCTCTTGCCGGAGTACAGGGAACAGATATCTTACCACAGTTTTGTGACAGTATAAGGTATTTTGTAAGGTATTTTGAATGCTGGATGTGACACACAATTCAGAGAAAAATTGTCATTTTGTGTTGGTAGAATGAGCTAGAATATCTTAGAACAAACATTCATAATCCTTACATAGAAAGATACAATAAGTAGGTCAAGTTTCACAAAATTATTTAGCATCTCCTCTGTCCTTCCTACCTCTAAAAGGAGATAAACCAACATAATACGTTACTGTTTGAAAGCTATTTGTTTGTAGTTCAGTAGTACTGGAGTAAACTGTGCAACATTAAATTCAGTTTTTAAAAATAAGGACAACATGTTAGTTGAAATGTATCTGAGGTTCAGAAATATTTTTAAGCATACCTGGCTACAGTTTGTTTGGATCATTTTAATGACCAGTAAAGTTTATTATCATGTTTGTGATGCCTTAAAACATTTTCAAATGGCCAACACCTCCTGCTTTCTGAAAACATGGCTCCCTCAAGCCGGCAGAACATAGAAACTTCAAAAACTGAATGAGAGTTCAGTTTATAGTTCCCATATGTCTCCCTTGCATGCAGATTCTCAGGATTAATATTCTAAAAACCTTTTAACCAGAAAGGAGCTACCCCATGAGGTTTATCAATCTCAGAGCCAGACCATATGCTTCTCTGGAAAAGAAATATTTCCAGCTAGCTTGAATAGACAACTCAGACTGAAAAGAAAAGACTCTCTAATGTCAACTGTAAAGACAGGTATCCCTTTAAGACTTTAACATTTTAAGACTTTTATCCAGAAAAGGGTTTTAGGTCATTTTTAGTGGTACAGAAATGGGCTGTCATAAAATTGCATCTCACTTTTGCTGGTATAATACAGAAATAATACCACTGAAATCAGGTGGATCAGTCTGCCTGTATACATATATAAAAATTTGCCTAGTCATGAAAATGTTTATTTCTTTTTCCTCTCTGGACAGTCTGACAGGTGGTAATGGTGGTAATGGTACCAAGATCCTTGCCTTTCCAGGTGATAGGATTTAAAAAGTAAGGAAAAAAAAATCCCCATATAATCATTAAAATTAGCAACAGTTAAGGATTCAGTTTGTCTTCACCTTTCTGACAATGAGAAGCACAGAATGAAGTGCTTTGAAGGTAACTGGCAACAAGACTAGAACCTCACAACATTTTAGAGGAAAAACATTAATATCCCATTTTAGTAGCATCTCAACAATTATAACCCAAATTCCAATAGTTTACTTCAATGTTTTTCAGAGTTTTGTTACAACAGTAAGTTACCACAAGGTAAGCAAGGGGGATGACTTACTTCAAGACAGTGAAAATGGCAGATTCCTGTATCATTATTGCATTTATCCATTGTGCA
This sequence comes from Oriolus oriolus, assembly GCA_013400235.1. Taxonomy (NCBI): domain Eukaryota; kingdom Metazoa; phylum Chordata; class Aves; order Passeriformes; family Corvidae; genus Oriolus; species Oriolus oriolus. The sequence continues at coordinate 956,312 of VXBT01005811.1, read as the reverse complement.
GCATAAAGTAATGTGATTTACGTCTTTCACTGAAGCACAGACTACTTCACATTTACTAAATAATGTAAGTTAACCTGCATAACTAAACATAACCTACATAACTAAATAATGCAAGTAACCCCAGCAGTTAACATGCAGTAATAGAAAGACTTTAAGTTTGTATCATTGTTTCTTCTCACCTGTAACTTTCTCACAGGACTGTATTTTGCAACCTCTTTGCTAATTTACTGTCCCTTCTTCACTAAAGTGTCCTCTCATATAACCACAGGAAGGAATAAATGTTTCTGATTCCTTTCCTCTTCCTTACTCCTTCCCTCATGGCTAATTTGTGATATTTATTTGCCCTTTCCTATATTTAGAACATCTTTCACATCATCATTTGCACTTTTAGCGCTATATTTTTTTTTTCAGAACAGCACTGTAGATGTTACGTGATGTAAGAGAGGCAATAGTCCCTGGATTTATTTTTGTAAATACAGATTTCGTATGTCTTGGCTTTCTGGGGCTTGTGTTACTCAAGTTCTAATCTGTTTGAACTCCTGCATGTTGCTGCTTTTGACCTCGTTAAGGATGTTCAGCTGGTATACCCACACAGCATTTTTCAGATGCACCTGCCTCATATGCCTATCCTTTATGCTGGAGATACTATGTAGCATTTTAAGCCTGGTGCTAAACCCACTTTGCTATACCCTGACACTCTGTAGAGCATTTTACATCAAGCACAGATCTGCAGTAACCACAGCTACTCAACATGAAACCTTTACAGCTGGTTAACTCAGGCTGTAAGCAACACTTCTGCAGACTCATCTGAACAGGATTGAGGAGCCTCTTAATTTAGCTTCAGTGTCAATTAATTTTTTCATGTTTTCATTTCATTTTACTTTTGGTTCAGTTCTCTAACCCAAACATAACTCAATTTACATTCACGTTATTGAATCTAAGCTGGACTATCCCCTAGATCACTCCCCCAAACCTGCCAACCTGTAAAGCTCAGTTCTTTGAGACAAGTTGTGCTTCAGGCTTGTATGTGGTAAGTATGTGTCTTTATTTTTTTTTTCAGAGTAAAAGGTCATTGCAACCAAAAGAACATCCCTTGCTTCCATACCAGATTCTTCTACCAGCTGAGAGGCAAAATTGTCGGCTGATTCCAGGGCCCTGCCTCCCCAGGCAAGGTGGGGAGAAACAACTCTTGGGACCCAATACAATTCTCCCTATCACCATGCTTCTTCTCAGTGTCATCCTGGTAATAGGAACTGAATAAAGGAAAACTTCATTTAACTCTAGAGTCCTCCATCTCCCTCTGTTGCAGAAGACGTTTCTCAATGCTAGTTGGGTAGAAACACTTAGTTGTTGTTTCAGTCCTGCTGGCCTCCCAGAAAGAAGAAATAGAACTCCCCAAGCAAGCTCCCATGGAAATTACTGTCCCCACTCACCTCACTCTTCCTTGTCTTCTCTCCTGTGACCAAAGCCAGATTAGACAGAGCAGTGACTGTCCAGAGGACTGACTGTGCCTGAGTTTAAACCCTGACTTAAAATACAGTGCAAAAATCATTGGCCAGGACTCACACAGAATACTAAAATCACCTTCACATCCATCATCTGCAATCATTTTCTGGGTTTCTAATTAAAAATCCATTTCCTAGACTCTGAGGAACACCAATGATTCTCAGAGATGACAATATTAAAAGTTAAATAAATAGCAGATAAATAATCAGGTTGTGATACCTTATACAAAATTCCACTGTCACAGAAAACATATGCATTTTTTTATTTGTCAAGAGTCTGGAAACTGTAGAAAAAGAACTGAAGTTGAACATTGTTCAGACATAGTTCCTGTTGCACAAACAGTCTGTGGCAGAGGAAAACACACCAGAGGAGGCTCAGCCTGCTATTGAGATGCAGAACTATTAAGTCAAGCTATTCCTCATCTACTTTGTGCACAAATTACCCACTGGCTCTATGAGCGTTTTATTCAGGACATTTGTGTTGATTTATGTATCTTCCAAAAACAAGTGACATCTGAATTTTCGTGATGGTACCTTGAATTGTCTCTATTAATTAAAACTATTTTGGTTTCATATTTTTCTATCTTTCAATGCCTCGCTTTTTTTTCTCTTCCCCGAATGTATCCTGTTCATGTAAGACTCAGATGTCTTTAACTGTCTTTAAATGATTCTAAATACAGAGCTTGAGTTTCAAGACAGTGTCAGATCAAGTGAAGATGAGAGATCTGTTCAAGTACAGTGTATATTTTCTGTGTACAGAATACAGAAGCTTTCATGGAGCTGCCAGTTTCAAGACGTGGGAGATGAGAAAGGTACCTGTAAAAGGGGGACAACTGATGCTGTGCCTACATGAACAAGTAGTGTGGACATGCAGAGTGGAAGAGCTGGTGCTGAAAAGCCAGCAACCATGTTGTACAGGTTTTGGGGATTATAGAGCATGTGGTGTAAGCAGGGCAAACACAACTCTGGTATTTCTGTACCCATTTCTGCACTCTTCATTCCACTCATTGTTTATGAAGTACACCTCTGAGAAAGGCCTGCCCAGGCATGCTGTACAAGAGCTGCTGAGGGCAGCTTCTTCATTATCAGATGAGGTGCTTCCATCACCCTTTCTGTAGAGTGCTTAGAATAAGTGTGAAATTTAGGAAAAAAAGACCCTTTGTTTTGAAGTTCTGAGCAGAAGTTTTGGGAGGATCAAAAACTGATGAACTGGATGGGTTTGAAGTCCAGTTTGCATGCTCAAAATAATACAAGAAAGAGTAACATCTAGTGAGACAGACCTGAGGACATCTTCTATTAATAATGCAGACATTTGTACTGTCTCCAGAAGTGATTACTTTGACAACCGGAGTCCATAAATTTTAAACTGTAAGTGTATTTAAAAATACATTTGATATTGTCTGTTATTTTTTACTTGCCCTAGTAAACATTTACAAGTCTGTGCTTTATGACATACTGTTAGCACTTTCATCATGTAATTTCTTAATCAACACTTGTTTAGAGAGGTTTTGACACTTGCTTTTGGTTTGCCCCATCAATCTTATTTTGTTTGCAGAACAATAAGAAAACAACATCACAATCAAAATAATACCAAAAAAAATACCTATGCCTCTACAGCATTTGATGTGTATTACGTATATAACAAATGTCCAACAATATCATCCTGAATGGAAGAAACAAAGCAACAGGATGATCAGTCAAGGCTTGATTCAGGAAGTCATGTGTTAACCAGACCTTTTCAGTCTAAAAGTAGTCATGAATTTGAGCATGGAGATTAAAAAAAATAAATCCTCTGTACGCAAAAAACCCCCATTATAGGTTCAGCTTAAGGTAGAATCAAGGTGAGCACGTTAATAGGTTTAACACAGACTCTGCCAAATAGGAAACTGTTGTTTCATGTTTTCTGTTGGTTTTGTCATTCATTCATTATGAAAATAAAGACGGGATTTGCTGCAACACATACATTGCCTAGCTCAACAACAGTGCATTAGGAGACTTGGATTTTGCTGGCAACATAGCTTTTCTAGAGGACAGCTCAATAAACATGCAAGCAAAGATAGGAGGACTACTCAGCACCAAAAAGACTGAGTTATAAAGCAATTATGAAAAACACCTAGCAATAATTTTAGCAGTTCCAAATCAAGTATTATTGGAACAAAAGAAGTAATTCAGTTTTCATATCTTCTCTGGGCACCAACCCAAGAGTATGTGCATGGTAGTACTGGGTTTATGTAGCCCAGTATCCGTTTTGGGATAGTTGCCAAGAGAGGGTGGAGGTCTGAGACTCATAGATAGTTTTTCTGCAGCATATTTTCTGGCTTTCTTGTGGAGACTTGGATTCATGTCCTACTCTTGACATCCGAATTTAACAGACGTAATCCCTCCTACTTGTGTCAGTTCTTTAGGTACGCACCAAGGTCAGTGATCAAAAGCAGACGTCTGGGGAAGAGTACAAAAATGGAACAAGTATATGATGATACTTTCCCAAATACTCTCCCAGCAGCCAGCAATTTGAGGAAGCATGTGGGAGACAACACGAGTGGGGAGGCTATCACACTCCCTTTGGGAAAGCAGCACGACTAGGGGCCTGTCTCAGTGCCTGGACATAAATGCGCACAGCCTGGGAGCAAACAAGAAGAGTTAGCAGTTCATGCAGTTGTAGACCTGTGACCTCATTGGGATTACAGAGACTTGGTGGCATAGCTCACAGGTTGGGAGTGCTGCAGTAAATGGATACAGGCTTTTCAGGAAAGACAGGCTGAGACAGCAAGGAGGAGGGTTTATACTCTATGCAAAGAAGTGGCTAAAGTGCATGGAGCTTTGCCTTGGACTAGGTGAAGAACCAGCTGAGACCTTATGACTAAGAGCCAGAAGACAGACCAACACAGGTGATGCTGCAGTAAACATGCTAAAGACTGCCTGATCAGGAAGAGGAAATAAATTGAGCTTTCTTTAGACATCCAGAAACTTCATGATTGCACATCTAGGTACTCAGCCACCCCAGTGCCTGATGGAAGGACAATAAGGCTGCGGCAAGCAACCCAGGAGGTTTCTGGAACACATCAATGACAATTTTTTGACACAAGTTATAATGGAGCTGCTTAGAGAAGGTGTTCTCCTGGACGTCATATTCATGGGCAAGCCACTTAGGTAAAGATGAGCTGACTTAGCTGCCATGACTATTAGATCATGGAGCTGAAAATCCAGGGAGGAGATAAATAAATAGAAGTTTCACAGCCCTGGACTTCAGGAGAGCAAGTTTTGGGTTAGTCAGGGATCTTCTCAGTAGAATCCCATAGCAGAGTACCTTAAAGGGGCAAAGGGACCCAAGTCAACTGTTCACCTTTTAGCAGAACGTCCTGCAAGAAAGGTCATCTCCAATGAGCAGAAAGTAGAACAAGTATGACAGAAGGTAGCTTGGGTGATTGGAGAACTCCCAACTGAGCTCAAATGTAAACAAGACACGACAAAGAATGAAGGCTACCTAGAAAGATTAGAGACATTTCTGGAGCAGAAAGAAAATAATTAGGAAAACCAAAGCTCAAGTGGAGTTGAAAGTAGCAAGGCATATGAAAGGCAAGGAATAAGAACATCCACAACCATACTGGCAGAAAAAGCAAGGCCAAAGAAAATGGAAGCCCGGAGCTTAATGAGGGAGATTTAGTGGAAAAGGATATGGGATAGGCTGAGATATTCAATGTTCTTCTGCTCTTGTTTTCACTAGTTAGATCTTCCCTCTGACAGCCCAGCTCCCACTGCCTAATAGCAGAGAGTGGGAGTGTAGAGGGAGGTACAATTAGGGAGCTCTTAAGCTAATTGGGCACATAGAAGTCTATGGGACCAGATCAGCCGCATGTAAGGATACTGAGAAAAGCCAACATCATACCCATCTTTAAGAAGGGCAGAAAGTACAGGAAAGTACAGACTGGTCAATCTCATTTCAGTCCCTGGGAAGGTAAAAGAGCAAATCCTCTTGAGAACTATTTCCAGCCACAAGACAGAGGATGATGACTGGACCAGCCAGGATGAATTTACCAAGGGCAATTCATTTGCTGCAGTGAGATGGCAGGCTGTGTGCGTAATGGTACAGCAGGAACTGTACTACACCTTGACTTTAGCAGATCTTTGACACAGTGTTCCATAACAACCTTTAGCCAAGTAAAATATGGACTGGATAAGGTGGGTGAAAATTCAGCTGGACCATGGGGCTTGAAGCCCAGTGATCAGCAGTAAGAAACCTCAACAGACTGTCAGTTGCTGGTGATTATCCCTCAGAGGCAAATACCAGTAGCAAGAACATTCAACACCTTTACTGACAAACTGGATGATGGTCTAGCGTGTACTCTCAGCAATTTTGCAGATGGTAGAAAACTAGGAATAGTGAGTAAGATGTCTTCCTCCTGTGTAATTTTATAGATGTACAAGCTAGAAAAATGGGCTGAGAGGAACCTCATGAAGTTCAGTGAAGGCAAAGTCCTGCACCAAGAATGGAATAACCCTGTGCAGCACCGCAGGGAGCCAACTGATTAACAGCTGGAGATGAACACACCTTCAAGATAGCTCAGGCAGGGACTTTCTTCTTGAAGGTGCACAGGAAGATACAGCATGAAACCTGGGAAATTCTCACTCATGTTACCATGAGGATGGTCCGACACTGGAGCAGGTGCCCAGAGCAGCTGTGGAATCTCCACCTTGGAGACATGTGAGACTCATCAGGACATAGTCCTGAACAACCTCCTCTATCTGGGCCTGCAGGATATTGGACTAGAAGGGGTCACTCCCAACCTGTGTGATATTTCTGTATTTCCAATTTGCAGCTTAGGGACACCCTGAGCCTGAGGCAGTTTCAATGTAAACAGTAATTCTCCCTGTTTCACAACTCTGCAGATCAACAACATGCTTAGTGAAGAATCACTTCTTCCTTAGACTGAATCTGCCACCTTCTTTTGTTGCCTACTAATTCTTATATCTGAAGAGATACTGAATAATTAATAATTTCCTATCTTGTCCATACTACTTAGGATTTTATCAGGCTCTGACATTTCCTCCTCAAATATCTTTTCCAGGTTGAAGAGCACTAATCTACCTATTTGCTTCTTCTGTGAAAGCTATTCCCATGTTCTTTTAGCTTTTCTCTAAACCTTTTCCAATTCTACTCTCCACTTTTCGGAGGGAGAGGTTTTGGCCAAAGGGGTCAGCAGGTCTTCATGTAGTACCCTAGAAACAAGTGCATCATGGAGGCATACAACTCTGTTGTATTCTCTGGTGTTTCCCTAACAATTCATTATATTAGATTTACTTTCTTTACTCTTATTAAGCATTGAGCTAATATATCCATGCGAGACAAGAGAACACCCAAAAGGATGTTTTGAAATGTTACCATCTGTATTTACAACCTTAAACAAGATTTGGTTATCAAGAACCTAGAGTTTAAGGAGCTACCTAACAGTTTCCAGTTGAAAATTTAGTCCACCACAATACGTGTACATGAAAGCTAGAAAGCCAAAAGGGGTAAAAACATCAAATGCCTGAATGGAGTGCTGAGTATTTCATGCCCACATTCATCAGAAAGTTTGGCAGACCCTCTTTCCAAAGTTATCCAGAAAGGAAAACAGAAATATTTAGAACACAGGTTAAGAATGAGGCCAAAGCATTTGCCATAACCTTGTCACTGAAAAGATGGAGGAACAAACACAAGAGTCTAAATTAAAGAGTCCTGCAAATATTACCCAGTGATGGAAAATTTATGGGACTTGACAACACTGAATACACACAAAGATCAACAATGAACACTTGATGGCCTTTTTGTGAACCTTTACTGATTTCTAATTTTGCAGGAAGGTTTCAAAATCCGGCTGATGACACAGCATGTAATACTGTCATAAGAAGGTCACAAATAGCAGCCAGTGAAATTACCCTTGTTTACATTTTGTCATGACCAGACCTTACGCCAGTCTCACGGCCGTTTGGAAACAGTAGTCTGCTGTACTTGTATATGTTAAATTCCAGCTACATCAAGGAAATGTAAAAAGTGGAACAAAGAGGATGCGGTTCAAGATTTATAACAATAATGCCAGAGGTTACTCTGTTCAAGCATTTAGAGAACTTGATAACTCAATTAACAGCTGTGGGTTCTTAAAAAATATATTGACTCAATTCCTGCGGTTTTCATGGAAGAGGCAAATCTTAAAATAGGGTTTTGAATGAGCAGAATCAGACACTGTGGTTTCTCCAGCCATAAAAATAATGTTCATGGTTGTCAATTAACGTGTTAGACATCCTTCCTTGACTTGCTGTTGGCTAACAATCAGCACTTATAGTTGAAGGAGTGTTGTAAACATGATTGGCTGCTTATGTATATAGAAATGGAAAAGAGAGCTAACAGGAGAAAACTGTTATCTGCCTCCCTCATCCCTGCACCTGCAATTAAGACACAGTCCACCTGCTGTCCTAAAAAAATAAATTGGATCTGATTATTAATTGGATCTGATTGCTTATTTTAATATATATGTAAACTACTGGTTTGCCTTCAGAGTGGCTAGGTAGTGCCCAGTTTCCCAGAAGAATGGCAGGCACATTCCACATAATGTTTCCTCCTGCTGTGCTGTTCTGTTCCTAACTTAGGAGGTAACAGTGGATTAGCAAAAAGGCAGGAAAAACTCCCCATATTAGAAACCCAGCCTCTTCACATTCCAACAAAGCCAGAGGGAGTATCACATACAGGTATCTGCAGTTTCACACCCACACTCCAAAGGAGATCAAGTGTTTGACCTATCAGTCTTCAGAAAGCACTTCAAAATCCTGTGGTCACTAGGCAAATCAGTGGAAACAAGACTGTCAGAAGAGTCTTTTCTAACAATTTTCAGAAGTCACTACATTTGTTAAGACAAAGTGAACATGACTTGTAGAATGTACATCTTGTTTAAAATATTAACATTTTTTAGGGATTACAGACTTTGCTGACAATGGTACAGTGATAATATCATATTTGGAGATTTCTGCAGGGAATTTAACTTAGTCATGCATAGCCCTCTCACTGAAGCAATTTGTGCTCAAAATAAAAAAAATCAAAGAATCTTACAATAAGTAAGACTAAAAACATGGATGATTTTTAAGGTCCCTTGCAACCTGTGATAAGAGTAACTGGTGAGCTATCACCCTACTGTGGAAGTAACTTGTGTATTCATCAAGGAGCTACACTGAGTCCCATAACAGCCTCTGTTTTTCATAAAGACCTGAACAAAGTATGAAATCTTTCTGGAAGTGTCACAGAAGACATGAGCTGCCACAGCATGCCAGCTCCTTGGCCAGACTCTCTCTAGTTCCTCTGTTCATGCTGTATGGTGTCTTCAGAGGAAAGGTCTGTGAACAGTTCAACTTCCTGTAGTAAAAATGTATTTTCCCCCTTTCAGCTATGGTGTCTTCAGCTGGAACAACTCTACTTGTCCAGTTCAACAGACTTCCACTCCCATATTCTAGATGTCTTTTTACCTATAGCTTGCTTTGGAAGCCTTTCTTCAGTTGTTTTTCCTTGTTTCTCTGAGATGGAAGTCAGTGGTTTAATCCAAGAGAAAACTGACAAATGATAGGCTACTCTTTCCCTCATTTTGGCTAGTCTGTTCTTCCTCTGCTTCAGTTATATCTTCTTCATAATCAGATTTCTCATCTGATGACCTCCTCTGACCCTGTTAGTACTCCTTGCGGATCAGGATGCATCCTTATCCATTTATATTATCTTCCTGCTTTTCTCATCACTTTTCCTTCTTCATCCTTCCTTTCACAATAAAGATTATGTTTTATTTTGTCCCATTAAAAAAAAAATCCAGCCTTTCCTCCCAATTTCCACTCTCAAAGATCACACTGCAGTTGCTGTCAGGCGTCTCATGCCCTGATTCCACCCTCTTTTCAGTTCACCTGAGATTTCAGAACCCTTCTGTTCACCTTTTTATTCAATTGAACCTACAGTAAGTATTACTATATTGATCCATATCTGCTTGAGGCTCAAAATCAGTCCTCTCTCCTCATCATCCTCACTTGTGTCTTGCCCTTATCACAATAGCCAAACTCCTCTTTTGAATGGTTTTCTTTCTCTAGCTTCAGTGACTTCAGCAGCTTTGTCCTTTCAGGTTTCTCTTGCCAATCACTCTGTTAGTCTGTACTTTCAAGGACCATGTGTGTTCATACACGATTGTATGGAGTGCTGATTTTGGCACTTTCCCTCCTCTGTGTCTGCCTGTGTCTCAGTAGTTTCATCCGCTAACAAAACTGCCATTTCCACAGAGAGACACAAATTTGTACCTCTGCTTCATCCACAATATCTTGGCTTATCTCTCAACTTCAACATCTTCTGATAGCTATCAGCTCAAATGCAGTATGACTAAAGCATGTCACACACTCCTCTCTTCCACAGTCAATCCTTACAACTTCCACCATTTACAACTGCTGTGAATAGTGTGATCACCAGACTTGTCAGACAGGCAGGTGATGCAAACAACTTTTTAGGTCCAAAAATCAGATCAAGTGTCCATTTTGCATCTTGTTTCTGGAGCTAAAAAGTTCTAAGTTTTTACCAAATTTTTATAATCTTTGCCTTCAAATCCAACAACCCTTTTCTGCTGCTCTTAATAGAAACAATACTCACACTCTTGCTGTAAAGACCATTTTTCTAGGCTTCCCTTTTTGACACTCTCCTTTAGCTCCTATTTTTGCTATGACATAAAGAATTCAGTGAGTTTTGTTGGGTTTTTTTTTAGAAATGCGTTCCAGGCATATTCCCACTTTTCAAGGTGTTTCATTCATTCTTGGTATGCCAGTTTTTGTCTGCAACTGATTAGCTATGGGAGTCTTCCTGAGTTTTCCTTTACTGCTTCATAGGTTTGAAAGGATAGCCCTGCAAATGACCACCCCTCCTGCCCTAGTGGATGCGCTAAGTACAGGAGTCCTTGGTGCTCCCACAGTGGAAGTAGTAATGATTAATGTGTACAACATGAATTTTTAACCTGCTAAATCAAGATCAGATATGTAAGTGTCACTGAATCAGCACATCACATAGTCTGGAACAGACCACCAATAATCTCTAGTCCAGCCCCATGCTCAAAGCAGACCCAGGTGGAGTAGGATTCCTAGGACTGTGTCCAGATGAGTCTTATATCCCTCCAAGGTGAGAGGATGGACCACCTTGTCCCTTCCGGACATCTGCTCCAGTGTCTAATCATTTTCATAGTATCTTGCTCTTTTACAGTATCCCTCCAAGAGTGCAGCTTCCTCTTGTACAACCCCCAGTCAGGTATCTGTAAACAGCAATAAAGTGTTCAAACTTCTCTTTTTACAAATAAAAGTCTAGGCTGAATGAGTAAATAGAAATCTAGAGTTTGAAGTCAATACGAGATACATTCAGGTAGGAAAGGGTATGTTCTTTTTTAACTGATTGGAATTAACAAGTTAGAAGGATATGATTGATCTTTGTCACTTGTGAGCCAAGTTAGAGGTCAAGGTCTTTTTCTGTGTGTCTCAAAGAAACATATTCTTCATTAACTTCTTGTGGTGGGTTAACCTTGGCCAGATGCCAGGTGCCCATCAAGCTGCTCTACCACTTCTCCTCTTCAACTGGACAAAATGAACCAAATTCATCCTCTGCAAATTCTTCAGCACATTAAGTTTAAGATGTTGAATCTCTCTACTGACCAATGCTTACATGTCTGTGTGTAAACACAACAAAATCTGTTCACTCACATCCTGTTCTGTGTTTCACGACTCATTATTATCATCCAGTCTGTGACAGGCTCCTCCTTTGTCCATACCCAACAGTTCTTTTGAGGTGTATGGAGAGGTCTACACGAAAGCCATATAAAATACAAATGTCTGCTCAGAAGGTGAACAGAGCAAACAATTTTGTAGGTGTCTTACCATTCGGAAATCTTTCCTTTCTTCATGTCAGCACCTCATCAAAAGATTCTGACATTAGTTGTCTGCTCCAGAGAGCTGCCACTTCAGTGCTGAGTGATTGATTTTGCTTGTCAGGGACTAACAAGTCTGAATGTTTCTCCATTGCCTCAATGCAGATCAGCTTCTCTCAAAACCCCACCTTTAATAATGAAACTGTAATGCTTCAGCAAGGCTTATGATCAATCTCACCTAATTCTACCTTATAAGCCTTTCTATCTGAGCTGCTCATATTGGGCTCACTCAAGTCAAAAAAGAAAGAGAATTTATAGGGAATGATTCATTTGACCTATTTTAGATATCTACCTTATGCTTAAGCAAATCATGTCTAAAAGTGTCATTTTCTCTCTCATTGATTATGAAAGAAGTCTAGACAAAAAGTTCAAAGATAGACACTGTTGACAGCTACTTCTGGTCAGAAAAATCCTGCCTCTTTTTCTGTTTATACTTTTACAGAGACATCAGTGATAAAAGTAAACTGTTTCACTCTTAACACATTAGATCCATGCACAATTCATTGGTATGGTGGACCTTTTATATGCTCTTAATCTACAATTTATATATATACATATATATATATATATATATAATGCCTCTCTTCATAGGGTTCATAAACCAAAGTTTTCACATCCTTGTAAACCAAAGTTTAGGCATCTCTGTGTCACCATTTTTGGAGATGAGTGGATCAGCTGTGTTTGATAGTTTTCAGATGTACAGAATGGTGAAGAAAAATAGATACTTCAGTAAACATTCAGAGAGGTTTGAAGTGGTCTGTTCTATGTATTGTTCACAGGTACAGTTAATAATCTTCCAACATGACTCTTGAAGGCAAAACTGGAATCATCTCTGTCATTTGATATCCTTACAAGAGCTCTTATTAAGGACATCTAAATTAACTGGAGATGATGAGAATACTGAGGACTAAACCAAATAGCCTAAGAATTTTGGTTATTTGTCTGACAAAACAAATCTGTTAAAGCAGCAAGGTTTCTGGTTATGTATGTTTCTACGCTATTTTTATTTTTAAAGTCACACACTTGGAATGCATAAGAAGGACATGGAACTGTTGGAGCAAGTCCTGAGGAGAGCCACAAAATTGATAAGACAGGCTGAGAATGTTGGCGCTGTTCAGTCTGGAGAAGAGCAGGCTGCGTGGAGACCTCACAGCAACCTTCCAGGATCTGAAGAGGACCTACCAGAAAGCCAGAGAGGGACCCTTCATCAGAAACTGTAGTGATAAAACAAGGAGTAATGGGTACAAACAGAAAGAGGGGAAATTTAGGTTGGCTATTAGGAAAACTTTCTTTACTGTGAGGATGATGAGATACTGCAGCAGGTTTCCCAGGGAGGCTGTGGGTGCCCCAAGCCTGGCAGTGTTCAAATCCTTGGGCAACCTGGCCTAGTGGAAGGTGACCCTGCCTGTGGCAGGGAGGTTGGAACTAAATGATCCTTAAGGTCCCTTCCAACCCTTAACATTCTGTGATTCTATGGTTCTAATATGCTCGTGTGACTTTCATCAAAGGATTAGAAGAGAAAGCATTAAAAAGCATCAGACTGATGTTTTTCTGATCTCACTAAGGGTGGGATTCAGCTCACTAATATTAATCATATAGAATCTCGTCTCTTCCTATCGAAGTGAATTGTCAAGGCTCCCTCTATAGTCAACACAGAGAGACACTGACACTTGTCAGTGATGATTAACCAAAATGTAGAATAAAAGTCTAAAGGGCATTAGCTGAGTCCTTTTTGAAGTTCCTAACTCTACTCATTGATTAAAGAAGATCTATCTGACCAGCTCAGAATGAATAAATAAGTTTCAGATTACTAGAGTGACAAGAAATTAAGCCGGATCAAATTTTATCTTACTCATGTAGTAACTCTTAACTTGTAATGGCTACCAGCCTCTGCCCAAAGATAAATAGGATGAAAACATTTTGGTAGTATGTGGTAGTATTTTAAAAAGTTAAATTACAACAGCCATCTGGATATTAGGGAAATCTCCACAGACTTATGATTTTGCCATGCTTATTGTGTACAGTGCTCAAAAAATTTCACAACCTATAGCATACCTTGAGTTCATTTGTTTGAGGCAGAAAATAGAGTATAATCATCTTGCATGAATCTTAAATCCTGTTTTCAGAAGAAAAAACTTTTTAAAATATATCCTGCTATCTTTAGCTAGAGATATTTTATCTAAGATGTTAGGGAATTATAAGAGAAACACTTGTGAACCATTTAGCGCATTTTTAATAAGCCACTTTCCCTTGGCTTGTTTAGAGCTTTCTCAAAGGAGTCTTACTCTAGGAGCTTGCCAATTTAGTTGCAACATGAAATTAAAGGTGTGATAAGGGAGGGTCTTCAAAACACGCCTACCTTTGATCCAGTGCACTGTTAGAACAGCGATCCAATAGTCAGGACAGGGGGATGGAAGAACTATTTGCAGCTCTGACATTGGCTCTCTGTGACATTGCATAAGTCACAATTCTGCAAAGTCAGAGAAAATGATTAAGCCAGGGGGAGGGGAGGAGGCTCCTATCCACTTTCAAAAGCACAGTCTCCATCTGGAAAGTGGAAAGACTGAGAATAGAATTCAGTCCTCACAATGAATCTGGCTCTCAGGAAAGTCATATTCCCCCTAATTAAAGACTGAAATAGTGCAAACACATTTTATCTCCCAGCACTACTGAAATGGCACACCCATGACCCATTAGCTTTTTTTACAACTGTATTTCAGTTCATCTCTATAAATGTTTGTGATGTCAGTGGTTTAGCTTTTATAACTGGCATTAGGAATCAACATGTTCCAGTGGATAGACTGGAATTCTCCAAAGGATGCAGAAAACGTTATAATGTGTAGGAAAATTACATACTTGGTTGCTAAAAAATAATTTGTTTCAGCAATGAATACTGGGTAGATTCTCTTGAGATGATTCTTACACCTGCACAAAATCCCATTGATGTTGATGGGGCTTCATGTGTTGTCAAGAACTGACCCACCAGATGAGCTTTCAAAATTAGAGCTTTAAAGCAGTCATTTTTAAAGCTCTGTGACCTCAAGCGGGCTGCCAAAGAAGTAGATCATAACAAGTAGATCACAGAAACAAGCTCTGTTTAATCAATGAAGTCTACTTACTGCCAAGTTCTCACCCTGTTCCTTTCCTTTTCCCCCTGCAGTGAATAGAATATTGACCACTACCAAGAATATCCTCCTAAATAATTTCTGGACTCAGTCCCTACTGCACAGGTTAGGAACTGCCTAAACTCTATCCAAGAGCCCTGTGGACTAATGAAGTAGGTAGGATGTCTCCCAGAGTTAGCACTTCACTTTTGCACAGTTCTTTATCCTCTCTTTCCACTTCTGATTTTTTTTTTTTTGTCAAGACGGGAAAGAAAGAAAAATAAATGTTTTTTGCTTAGGTGCACTAGGTGCCGAAGGAGCTACATAATTGGGTCAATTATATACATATATTGACAAGTCAGAGGACTTCTACCGCCATTTTAAATTGCATACATCATTGCTAAATAAAATCAGGAAATTGCTATTGCAGTCAAAAGGTGTTTATTGCCATATCCTCGTTCACTTTCAGAAAAAGAGGTTTTTTTGACCAGAAACTCCACTAAGACTTTAAAGTAGCTCACAGGTAGGAAAAAACATATATATATACAAGTTAGTCATTAGATTAACTTGCCAAGGAAAAGTGACGGTGCTAATTAAACAATTATTCTTCTAAGATTAGATTATTAGAAAAGTGTGGATAGAAAATAAGTGGGGCAGAGGAAGTAAAGTAGTTAGGATTGATTGGGGAGGAGGATATGCATTGGTAGCAAAGGAAGTGAACTGGGGAGGAAGAAGACAAACAGATTCTGTTTGTGATTCAAAAGGTGAGAAAGACAGAAGAGATTACAAAATAGGAGGAGACAGGAAGAAAAGGTAGTCAGAGAATATAACCCAGAGGTTACGCGTGTAGTTCTGTAGTAGATTTTTAAGTGTGTCAGAGCAAATTTGAACACAGGGCTCAAGGCCATCAGTCCTGGCTTGACTTCAACCCTTTTCTTCTTCTTCTGTTTTTTGGGATTTTTTTTGCATGATGACATCACGACCTTGACATAAAGAACCCATACTTCCTCAGTGCCTCGAGAGTTATGACTGCACTTAGAACAGCCAGTATACTTCAGCTTGTTATGTTATCTATTTGTTTCCAAGGCCTCCCTGTGACATGCACTGGATTTTATGAACGTTCCAATCTTAAATGTTTTTAGTATAAGAATAAGGAAGTTTCCCATTAAGTTGCATGCTACCCATAGCCCTAGAATCTGTGGATGCCTTACCTGAGAGGTGCAGGAACCTACATCAAAGGGTGTAGAAGCTGACTCAGTGAATATGGAAACGATCTATGATACATACCTGATACTCATGCATATGTTGGCGACTATCCCAGGCTTATGCCTTAACTTCTGCTTTGTCCTCCCAGATGTGTCATCATTGTGAAATTTGCAGAGCTCTGCTTACTAAAATGGATTATATATTGTTTCAAAATAATCCTGTTTTACTGCAAACACAGATAATTCCATGTCAGGCTCTTTTCAAATACCTTAAAGTTTTGAGCGGTAGAGATGGAGAAGTAAACATGGGTTTGAAGTTGTGGCACTGAAGAAACATCAGGAAAGAAACATGATATGGTTCAGAAACAGATAACTGCTTTGCCAAAACTGTGTGTGGTGTAGAGAATGTAGCTATCTTTGTGCTTGGCTTTAGTCACATATTATTCAGGAGAGAATGTAAATCTAATCATCCCAAACAAATCATGTGGCTGGTCTGGAGGCTGCATGTGTTGTGATGCTACTCTGGGAAAATTGCTAGAAAAGGGCAAAAGGCTAATCATTAGCACTGGTGTTTGTGCTCATCTGATCAGAGACATAAACAGGCAGAAACAGCCATCCATCCCACTCAGTTGGATATAACTCACACTTGAAGAGTCATATGCAGGGTCTAGCCAGTTTGTGCACTGTTATGCATGTTCCCTTTCCAGATGCATGCTTCTTCATGGTCTGCCGGGCAACTCAAGCCTCTAAAGAATTTTTTTCTAGATGGCTTTTCATCTGTCTTATCCACAATTGTTCTGGAGCCAAGGGACAAAGATTTGCAGAATTTGCTATCTGTATATTTAGGAACAGAAGCATTTCGCTAGTTCTGTTTTGGAAGCCAATGGGCAGGGAGGTGTGAGACACTGCAAAGGTGCTGCTGATATTCGGGGATATTCTCCAGACATAAGACAGCATCATGGGATAGGCTGAGCAACTGAAGGAAGGTGATTCTGCTGAAGGCTGCTAAGACCCAGAATACATCCAAAGTTAGATATTTTTCTTCTTAACTGAAAGATATTTAGTATTAAAGGAACATTGGAATAAAACAGCACTGCACTGACAGACCTGAGCTTGCACCTCATTATTGTAGCACAATGCAGACCATAACATTCTTCCCCAGAAAGAGTGTGAAGGAGCACGTCAGTGGAATCTGTCCTATCACACAACAGCTAATAAGGTTCTCTCTACCCTTATTCTCATGTCACATCAAGTTTTATGTTACATATATAATGTAACATCACAAATTACATAAGTACCTAATGTGGTTGGATCCAATGAACATAACAAAGCTGGATTTGGTGATTACATATCTGTCGTCTTATGTGCTGCTGTACTATAGTTCTAACCTACAAAGGATCCAGCTAAAGTTTATGATAAAAACCTGAGACTGAACAAGACTCTCTAAAAACACAGTCCCTCTAAAACACTCATGTAACATCAAACTGCCATAGAGATTTTAATATTCTCAGACATTTTGGCCCAAATTTTAATGCTGATCCTACTTAGAATAATTATGTTTCAAATCCAGTCAAATTCCACAGGGAAAGCAGCATGTTAAAAGATCCTGAGAAGAGATAAGAAAAGAGTCAAGTCTAGGTAATGACACAAATAAAATAATTTGTACAACAGGAGTAGGAGTCCAGTTACAAGCCTGTTTGCGAGACAGGCTAGTACAGAATAAATAGGTGACTTATGGTAACATGCTGAAGTCATCAAACCCAAACAGCACTCGGAGAGTATGAATTCAAGTCTTGCCATTGTTAAGAGTTTTTATATGTGTAGTTTGCATTCTGAAGGAGCGCTTTCAGGAACATTAGTCCTGAAACCAATAATTCAGGTTTAAGAGCCAATATTTCAAAATGCTTTCTAATCAATGTGCATATCCAGATTATTCTGAAAATTTACGTGCCTAGGGAAGAATTAAAAGTGCAAGTTTAAGGTAATTTGCTTCAGTTGCCTTTCTGCTCAAAGGGACTAATTTTCATAAAAGAGATGCTTGATTTACATACATAAGTGCATTGTCTTGAAAATTGCATTAGTAGCGGCTGAAGCAGAACTACTGGTAGAAACTTAGGATCAT
Organism: Oriolus oriolus; assembly: GCA_013400235.1. Taxonomy (NCBI): domain Eukaryota; kingdom Metazoa; phylum Chordata; class Aves; order Passeriformes; family Corvidae; genus Oriolus; species Oriolus oriolus. Next base: position 938,420 of record VXBT01005811.1, on the reverse strand, counting down.
TTGACTAAGGCACTTCCAATATGCAATGTCCACAGTACACCGCCTTTCAACTTTCAGTGCTTTCTGAAGTCTATATAAATGACTGAATGCTGATGTGCCCAGACAATGAACCATTTTCTTCTGCGGGAAAATCTTGAGACATTTAGTCCAAGCATTCCTCAGATGTAGCTCTCCTCAGGAAATAGCTGATTTTATTATCAAGAGTGCTTTAAATTCCACATTGACAGTGCAGTTGTTTGGAAAACTGTCAGACTTTGAATAAAGGCAGGTGAACACATTAGGCAGACAGGTTATCTTAAACCACAAGAACGCATGTGAAAATCTCTGTTCATTTCTATGGACTCCTCTTCTCAATACATCTCCTACTGGTATGTATGAGCTATTTCCTATTTACTGCAGAGGGGCTAAGATCCCTTTCTTAAATATTATCCATTCAAAATCAAGTAAAGATGTAGGTCTCCCCCATACAGTCATTATTCTTACTGTAATGATCAGATGTTTGCCTCATGGCCTGTCAGTTTACTACGTACAGTCTTTGCTGTAGTCCATCTTGGACTTCAGCACACAAACCTTTCTCATGCTGGCAAAACCAGCTGGAAGAGTTTTTATCCTACCCCACCCTGAGCCATTCATTTCTGCATTTTTCATAGGAGTTCACTGCCCAGTTTTGTTGTGCTAATAAGACTGTAAGGCTGTGTTATAACATGGACCGGCAACATAATTGGAGGTTAAAAATTAATGTGGTTTTTTTACCCTAATCTGAGTTTCTGGCAAAAGGCAGAACTGAATTATGATTGTAGATCTGAGTAGCAGAACCTGAATTTATGTTCTGAAGTAATGTTGTTCTGGCACATACATCTTCTGAACCTCAAGAATGGTACATTTTACCTTTCCTCAATGAGATGCATGTCTGTAGGCGGCTTCTTCACCCCTCATCCCCATGCTTACTACAGTTTTGTTTGGAAATTGAGATAAAATAGGTATATATTTTAAACTGTAGGAAAGCTGCATGTCAATAACAGAAGTACAGCAGCATAAATAACAGGATAAATAAAAGCAGTTGTAACATCCAGGTTTCACTGGAGTAATTGTCACCGGGCCAACTTTCCAGGAACTGCCCAGATGGAAAAGTTATCACATACAAAAAGTTCACTCAGTCAGTTTACTCAGCTAACCATCCACTGTCTATCATGAAGTTTTCATGTGGCATCCCACATGTAAGTCCCAGGTGTGCATGCTCATTGGCAACATTTTACTGAAAAGAAGGGAAACTGATTGCCACAAAACTTACCTACTAAAGTTCAGCCTAAACAGTGACTCTTTGCAATATTCCCAAATGCAAGCTGTACTTATATGTAAAATCACTGGGAACCTATAATACTAACAAAGCCCTTAAATTTGAAGAGACCAAAAAAATACAGGATTGAAGTAATGCTAGGGAAACGATGACAGCAAAGGTGCGATAGTTTTCCTGCTATAAGTGTGTCTATTTGTAGACATATAAAATACACACACAGCAAGGAGCAGGAGCTTCACTTAGTATTTACATTTTCCTAAAACTTTGAGCAGGAATGTGCCAAGATGCTTTGGAGAGGAAATCATACAAAACAGAAGTATGTTAAACAGAAGAGTGTTATCGTACTCAGCTAGCAATTCTCTCTAGGCTTTTCCGAAGAAAGCCTTTTGGCTTAATAATTACTGAGTGAATTTTTCGAGAAAGAGTCATAACCTTGCCAAATTCAATTCTTTGTCCAAAATTACTGGAATGTAACATCTAGTTAGTTAGTTTTATTCTAACACAGAGGGAGAAAAATCCACACAAAGGTTTTATATTTTGTTTCAGAAGAAACTTACCCCAGAATCTCAAACAAACCTTCTGGAAAATGGTAAGTCCAAATTTGAGTCCAGATGGCTTTAAAGTTTTTTAAAAAATAACAGGAAAGGGAAAATAAACACATAATTGAACATGTCAAGAGACTACTGAGGCTGCCTGTAACAAAAAATTACTTCTTAATTTGCATAGCTTGAGATGGGGGTTAACCTATGTAGAAATAAATTCTTTAGTGAGTGGGGGGAGTAGTCAGGAAGCCTGCTTTTCTATTGGCTTCAGTCCTTTGTCCCTGAACATCCACAGCCCAGTCTTTCCCCCAGAGGCAACATGATGGGATTAGCTATCTTGCTGCTGATTTTCACTATGTTTTAGGGAACTCTGAGATCTTTAGCTTTCTGTTAATCTAATTTGAAATTATTTAACAGATTTATAGGTCATTAGAGAGACTCTAATAAAATATATCACATAAGCTGCAATTTATCAAGCTACCAAATATAAACACTCTTTCATTTCCAAAATGAGGAATTTCCTTATAAGAGAGTGACTTATAATACACAGCAATATAATTCATATAAGAGCAATTTTCTTCCATGTAGACAAACAGTTAGGATTCAATCAGGTAGCAAGATTCCAGTGGAAAAGACCTGGACAAAGCCAGGATGCTTCTTAAAAAACCAGCTCTCAGATAAAATTCAGTAGCTGATTGCCTGTGTGTTCTCTGCCATGCAAATGCAAATAAAATAGCATGCAACTCTTTTAAAATAGAAATAAAAGTGTTGTGACAAAAACTTATACAATATTTCCACTGTAAAATAACTATTCATTAGTGACTAATGGAATGTCTCCCTCTCACCATTAGAGTGAAAAATGTTAGATGATTACTAAGCAGCTTTTTTCTAAACCTCACTGGAAAATAATACATTATGTATTCTTTTCTTAACTTTCCTCTGAGGAATAAATAGATTACCAGTTGATAAGTGATGCCTTCTTTTCAATGAACTTATTTTAAATTGTTGTGACCTGCTTAAAATACTAAAATTATTTACATGACATGCTCATATGTGGGTGAGGGACTCAAAATTTGGCAGCAAAATAGCTTCTGTGTCAGGGATGAGCCTTTTGTAATCTCTCTGGTGAACTGCCACAATGATAAGCCTTTTATGAGAATCACTCTTGCTCATGCCCAGCAGTGTCTCACCACAATTTGACAGCTAGAGTCTCTTAAGAGTCTTTATGCGCTGAGGTGCTGAGCTGGACAATCCCTGTCACTGCTCTCCAGGTTGCTGTAGAGCACTGCAGGAGCCACCATCAGAGCTGGAAACAGGAAGACTCTTCTCTGTGGTCTTGATATTCTTGTACTGATGAGTCAGTATCAGAGAAAGAACCTGAATGAAATACATTAAAAAAAAAGAAAGTCAATCTGTCTGAAATGCCAAAATGTAGCAAAAGCTTGGACTGGGGGAGTTTGGATGGACTCTGGGGACAAGACAACTGATTGTTGTCACTGGTAAATTAAGAAAAGGGTATCAGCTTCAGGAAAGTGAATTTGGGTCTAAGACAGCTAGTGGATGAGAAGGCTGAAACAGAATGGGAAGTTGAAGGGAATCCTGAGACTACATAAAGAAACTGGAGCAAGAGTTGATGGAATGAAAGACAGAAGTGGGGAGTGGAAAAGACAACAATGTTTGTGGAAATCTGTAGCATGACTGAGAGAAGAGGATGTGATCTTGTGTGTGTGTGTGTGCGCATGTGTGCGTGTGCGTGCATGTGTGTGTGTGTGTTTGAAGCAAATTATACAGAATAGGGAGCAAGGAGCCAGGGCTCCAAATCCTGCAAATGGCTAAGTGCTCTGACCAGAGCAGGCAACTGGTGGTGCGCCACAACCAAAAACACAGAATGAGGGTTGGGGGTCTGGAGCTGCAAGAAAAATCCTGCAACTGCAGTCATACCACTTTGGCAGCAAGTGAATGACAGAGAGACTATACTCAGATTCTAAAGAAAAAAATAAAATAAGGACCAGCAAGACAGATTTGAGTGGATAAGGACAGTGAAAAGCTAACTGTGGTGGACAAAGTCCTCTGCCTACTAGATCACACCCTGGCAGCACTTAGACCTGAACCCAGGTTTCTTGACTGTTCACATTCTTCTGCTGTCAGCAAACACTTGTGAACGTCACTACGGTTTGAATAACTCAGTATGTGGTCTTCAGTGGATTTGAGATCACACTCCCACAGAAAAAAAGGAACATGCATTCTCTCTTGCCTCAGGCTGCCCCTTCCTTGATTCAGTATTATGGAGTACGGACCCACGCAGGAAGAGGTGATGCAACTCACAGGGCTAATCAGACACTGGATACTATTTTGCAGAGATAGCTTTCAATAAGATCAGCAAGCTGACCTGATTTACTGCATTGCCACTCAAGTGCTCATGTTGACAAAAGTTAAAATGGCAGAAGCTGCAGCAGACACAGATGTGAATGCAGGGAGTATCTCCACTCTTAATTTTTTTGGACTCTCTCGTCCTACTTTCACTTATACCAATCCTGAAATGACATCCTCTTTCCCTGCCATTGATAAACTTTATGGAGGGGATAACTTACTGATACTGTTACTCACTAATTGACTTGTAGGAACCTCCTTTCTGTAACTAAAAATTTTAACCCTGCTAATGAATAGTAATACTGCAATCTGCATAGTGCCATGCAAGAAGATCTTGGAGTTTTGTTTGCTTCTTTAATTGTCTAGAAAAAAAAATGAAAAAATATATGTGCTAGCAGGTTATGAGACTTGTAAAATAAGGATTCTGAGATAAGGAATTAATGTTGCATCGTGGAAAACCAAAATGTAATTGTATAACTGAAGTCAGTATCATAACAGCTATAAAATAGAGCTCCCTTAAAGCAGCTCCAGAGCTTCTGATTTTGCAATTTTCACAATGCTCTTTCAAGGTTTCCTGTGCACTTGTAGTAGAATACAAGCTCGTTTGAATCTCTGATTAAGTGTTTTAGAAAGTCTGAGAAAAAAGGAGAAAGAGGCATGTGTGTTTTATAGGTATAAGCAAGGAATGAAAGGCACCACAGCTGAAAGAGAGTGAAATGAACGGCACTTACATCATACAGCTTTCCTGCAATAAAGCTCTAAACACACCAAGGATTCTTGAATATTCCCTTGAGGTTGCTTATTGGCACCTGCAAAGCAAAAAGAACTCTTTGTATTGTATTAATTATAATGTGTCTGTACCATTACAACAAATGCAAAAGTACTTGCTTTTTCACTCTGAGGGAGAAGGAGAGTAGTCTGTACCAGTCAGCTTTTAAAAATAACTATTATATTAATTACTTGAAATTCCATTTACAGAATACACGTTACTGTGCTCAGAATTTGATTGAATTGTATAAATTTTAATAGTTGATTAGGGAAACTGTGTGAAGTTTGCAAAAGATGGTCCTAAGTCAGCGGAATCACTCTGCCTTTATAGGAAGTGGACTTTGGTTTGGTAACTAAATCCATTATCAACAAACTAATGGAGGAAACATTTCCTTTGTACAGGTGTATCTACTTGGAGATTGTGTACCTGCATAAAGTGAGTTTGACTGGAGCAGGCTGGAACTGCATTTGCAGACTGGACTTCTGAGAATTACCAGGCTTGTCACCAAGGGGATGATAGATGATGGCCATACTGTCATGTTGGTCACAGCCTGGCTCAGAGCAGAATACTGAACTAGCTAGTTGCACAAATAGGTCGGCCTCTACAGAAGTGATTTTCTTTAGGCTGGACCAGAGAACAAGAGGCTCCCCCTTTGCTACTCTTGATATCACCAAAGCCAAGCAGATCAATGAGCAGGATGACTTCTATTTGCACTTGTGAGGTTGAGCATATGCATGATGGAAAGTTTTTTTGTTGGTTGTACAATTTATTAGTCCCACTTTTCTCCAAATAAAGGACAGTTGTATTCATGTTCTCAAAGGATATTGTAGATGGAAAAAAGTAATTTATAGTGATAACTAACAAGGTTTAGTTTCAATTTTCAGAGCCAAAAATTAACTGCATGGATGAAATGGAAGTGGAAGGCTCTAGGCTTTAGTTATTTTGCTTTTGAGACAGAGCAATAAGATTAATTCACTTCAGTCCTTGTTCCTAGCTCTGGCATATAGCAGAAGAGACGTATTGTAGGACTTAGCAAGACTGTGAGTTAGCAGCTCTTTTCATCAGAGACTTGTGCTAGTGATTTAATTGTGGAACGTGCTCAGTTTTCTGTGTTTTGAAACTGTTATACATTCTATATATGATTTATGTGATACACACTTAATATGCTTATCTTGCAGCAGATGACACATTGGAGGATCACTGCAACTGAATGTGTATTGATCAAAAGAGCCTCCTCTAAATGATTATTACAGAAACTTACAACAAAAACACAAACAAAATTATTTTGTGGAAGTTGTAAATTGGTTGAGCAAAAGGTAGACTCACCTGTGGATGAGGAGGAAAATATTTACACCAATTTTCATGGGTTGTCAGCAATACTGCAGGCTCTCTGAAATTCCTGTGAATATGAGTAAGTTTTAGAAAATGGTTCCACCACTAAAGTAGTTGCTCTAAGTGAGTAAATGCCTACTTAATTAGAAGTAAAAAACTCAACACTGGCACATTTGAAAGGCTTGTTGAGCTGTAACTTGAAAGCACATTCTGTGGATACTACTGTATCACAGAATGAGTTAGAAAAGGCTTCAGGAAAAGTGTCAGAACAAACTGTACAGGGTTTTTTGCAATGTGTCATTATTTTCTATGAATGCATTGCATTATCTGGTAAAATAGTTTGAATGTGTCACCAGGTATGTCATGCCCACCTGCACTTGGAGATTATGTCTGAAAAGATCAACAGAAAATCTCTGAAGAGCAAATTTCACATTATTCACACTTTGAAAACCAGAAATGTCAAAGCTATTTGCCACAAGTCTATAGCAGCTTGGTAGTATGGACAGTGATGGAAATCTCTATTATGTATTTCTTGATTCACTCTATACATAGAAGTATAAAAAAGCCAGTGTGAAAAGAGTGTTAGTAAAAAATTATCTATATCAGACTGAATTTGAAAGGGGTTTTTTTTACAATTAATTATTTGGTTAGGGTTGAAAAAAGATCAAAATGTATGTACTCTAACTCAAGTGCATATATAAATTAAACTAAATTAAAATATGCTTTCTGAGCAAAATCACATAAAGTGGTGGCAGTGTGGGCTTCCACAATATTGTTAGGGAATACTGAAGTGCAACTGTACAGCTCTGGAATTTAATGGACTAAGATCCTGAGATCAGAAGATCTATCACCTACTCTTTAAGATGCCACAGTCTGAACAGAATAGGAAAAAAGTATACGAAACTTTATTCCTGAAATCACATTTTGAAAATAAAACCTTTGTTTTCTGTGTATAACAAAAATGATAATCACTATTATAAATGATAATGTGTTTTCTCTTCAGATTGAAAGGATCTTGAAAAGATCTTTAAAAGATCTTGAAAAGAATGACTTGTGCCATTTAAGGGAGAATAACAGCCTCTTGCAAAAGTCAGGAAACAAAAATGGACACTTAAAGAGTCAATGAGGTCCTCAAAACTTAGAAGTGCCTGAAAACTCTATTCACAATTAAATCTGACAGAGAATGTTCACCTCTGAATGAAAGTCAAAGCTGACCAGTCTTAGTCTTTCAGACCAAGACTCCTCTTAGGGCTCCATTTTAGGCCTAGTGCTCTTCAATATCTTCATAAACTACTTGAGCACAGGACTTGAGGGAATACTAAGTAAGTCTGTCCACAGCACCAAACTGGGAGGAGCTGTTGACTCCCTCAAAGGCAGAGAGGCCCTGCAGAGAGAACCCAACAAATTAGGGAGCTGGGAAATTGCCAACTGTATGAAGTTCAACAAGGAAAAGTGCTGGATTCTGCACCTGGGATGGAGCAACCCTGAACATACAGACAGACTGGGGAATGAGAGGCTGGAGAGCAGCCCTGTGGAAAGGGACCTGGCATCCTGGTGTCAAGTTGAACATGAGTCAGCAGTGCCCTGGCAGCCAGGAGGGCCAACCCTGTCCTGGGGGGCATCAGGCACAGCATCGCCAGCCGGGCAAGGGAGTGTTGTGGTGTGTCTTGAGGAGTTCTCCCCCGGTTAGGGTGACTTCCCATTAGGCCTTGCGTTGACATGCAAATCCCTCAGCTTTGGTTGGTTTCCTAACTTCCCACCCTATTTATGTATGTTCCTTTGCATATGTATGCTTTGTCCCCTATATGGTTAAGTTCAGGAACCTTCCATGCTATTTAGTACCCCATTAGTCCCCTGTTCCCTTGTTTCCCCCCATACCTCCCTCATTGGTTTGTACCCTATCATTCCGTGCCTTCTCCACCCCTGGCCTGCACTCTGTTGGTTTCAGTTGTCTCTCTGCCCCTTGCACCTCTCCCTGTATAAGCCCTGGACCCTCCATTTTGTGCATCTTCGGTCCCTGGAACCTTTTGGGTGCGCCATCTCAATAAAGCCTTGGAACCCCATACCAGAGACCCCTCTCCTCCTTTGCCTCCACCGGCGCTCCCTTAACACCGGGACTTGGGGCTAGCTCCTAGAGAAGGAGCCAGCTCTGTCCGCAGTCTGCAGTTACTTGGGACGTCTGCAGCAGGACGCTGTGCGGCCTCGGGCAGCCCCAACAGCATCAAGGGAGGGGATTGTCCCACTCTGCTCTGCACTGGAGCGGCCTCACCTTGAGTGCGGGGAGCAGTTTTGGGGGCTACAATATAAGAAAGACATTGAGCTATTAGAGAGCATCCAAAGGAGGGCTACAAAGATGGTGAAGGGCCTTGAGGGGAAGCTGTATGAGGAGCGGCTGAGGGCACTTGGTCTGTTCAGCCTGGAGAAGAGGAGACTGAGGGGAGACCTCACTGCAGTCTGCAACTTCCTTGTGAGGGGAAGCAGAGGGGCAGACACTGATCTCAAGGGAATGGCCTGGAGTTGTCAGGGGAGGTTTAGGTTCAATATTAGGGAAAGTTTCTTCATCCAGAGGGTGGTTGGGGCACTGGAACAGGCTCCCCAGGGAAGTGGTCACAGCACCAAGCCTGACAGAGTTCAAGAAGTGTTCGGACAATGCTGTCAGGAACATGGTGTGATTCTTGGGAATGGTCCTGTGCAGGGCCAGGAGTTGGTCTTGATGATCCTTCCGGGTCCCTTCCAACTCAGGATACTCTATGATTCTATGACTCCATATCTCTAATTACTACTGTCACTAATAGAAAAACTGTAGGGATCCATTCACTTGATTTTGTTGTATGCTGGAGAGAAGAGACGAGAACAAATTTAAGCAAAGCTGGCATGAGTCTGCATTACAATATTTGTTTCAGGATTATGACCACAGAAGACAAGATGATAAAAAACCCCCAAAACATCCCAAGAAATTACAATCTGATCTTTCAGATTTTGTGTGTTAGTTGAAGGCTCAGAAATAAATTATGTCGATGCTTGATTACCATCTGTCAATAATCCAAAAATTTAAATTTCTCATCAACTTTTACCTTAGTGGGCTCTTAACAGCCAGAACTTGAAATTCCACAAAGGAATAGAATTGTTTTCCCTCTTTCCAGACATATGATTGTTTTGTGAAGTAATATCCATGTGAAGACTTTTAATTTTTGCCAATTACTTCCCAAAAAAATATTTATAATTCCCTAACAAGATTTAAATAGAAATTGCATTTCTTCAGCAAGCTTGAATCAGCAGGACACCAGTGTACATGTTGAAGACTATTTATAGTGAAGGGGAAAATCTGTGTATGTGCATAGATGTCTTGCTTTAAGGTTTATATTCTGCTGAAAACAAAAATTCTTTTCTTTATATCCTAGAATGCAAAACAAATTTTTACCTTGGGCTGCTCTTCAAAACCTAAGGATCCTAACAGCCATGCAAACATCATTTTAAATATTTTTCAGTGTGTTAAGAATTGCATAGAGTACAGTTATTAATCTTCAGCTTCATAAATTCCCCCTACACCCTGAGATTCCAATTTAGCTGACAGGGTCAAAAATTCTCCTCAACCAGTTGGACAGAAAATGAACCTACTTACCTTGTTCACTGCTACATTTTCATCAGCAGCAATGTAATCGTGTTTCATGTCACTGAGAAGGTACCCGTGTTGGAAGATGGCGAGGACTTCTGTGGCCAGAATAAGTAAGAAGGTGGAAAGTGGTCTTAAAAATATATATATATATATATTTATCTTCAATAATTATTATGCTGTTTAATCTCTGTTGAGAGCACACCTATAGCTGTTCTTCTCCTCAGCTTTCTGTAAAAAACTAGTATTATATTTCCTTATGTGACATTTCCATGATAACACTGAACACATATTTTAACTGACCTTAGACTATCAGATAAAATCAGTAGTAAAAAATCAGTACTGTAGTCAGCTCTTTCATACATGTGTCTGTATTTATTTTATATTTGTCAGATATTGTTTTCTTCTTACACAATGTAAGAGGAATGCCACAGTGACAAGTGCGGGTGTGTCTTTGAATAATTTTTCATGGTGAATTTGGATCTGCCTTTAATATGAGGTTTCTGTACTATTCATAAGGCACTGGACACGTGACTTTCAGATCTTGATGTGAATTTTCACTTCCAGCCAGGTGACAGACACAGACATGTGAGCACCTGGGTTAACCTTCTGTGGATGAGAGTATTCCCGCAATGGAGCAGTACTATCATTAATATCCCCACTGGTTTTTAAACTCACTCCTGTAAATCAGGTTATTTGAGCCAAGATACCTTTTCAGAGCTGATTGTGTCAGTTGTTAGAGGTTGCCTGTCCTTGGTGGTGGAGGAACTGCGAGAAGCCATTTGATGACTATCAGCATGACTATGTTATTTCTCCATATCCCTATGCAGTGGATTGGTTCCAGCTGGACCTTAACCAAAATTGAACTAAATATGTGCTTAGGCTCTTTAGTGTCTCTAAAATCTCATTTTCTCTCATGCTTTATTCCAACTGCTAAATAAAGATGTCTTCTTTCAAGGAGCTGTTTGTCAATATCAAAAGAAAAACAGGTGCCTGAAACCAGTCAGATTTGCAGCATGATAGACATTAGTATGTACAGGATAGTGCTTGCCTCCTCACTGAAAATAAAAGAAAAGCAAGATTGCACACAAACACAAACCCAGGATCAGACAAGTCAGAGAGGAGCCAGAGGTGAAGTCACTCCTGTAACATTGGAAATGACATGTTAGGATTCTGGGAAAGGCTGATACCAACTCCACTGTCTACTCTTACAGTTACAACTCTCTGCAAAAAAACCCCGAAACAACCCACAACCCTTTTGAGTTTATTACCCCTTAAATACATATACATTCTCTGCCTATGAATGAATACTTATCTTCAGCAAAATTATATTTGCTGACTCTAGAAGTTGCTTTATAAAACTTTGACCTTTGTAGTCGATGAGAGTATTATCACCTGACTAATGGTGTATGTTCACAAAGCATAAAAATCTGTTTTGTCTTACTATATGCCACTTGCTGATGATTTTCTTTGGTATGTTTCAAGTATGCTCAAGAACTAATGTAAGGAATAGAATTTGAAGTAGGCCCTGAGCCCTTGGCTTGTCCTGTTTCCTGCAGAAGCAGGGAAATATTTTCTGTGACGCCATCACCAGTTTCCTTGACATGTTCCACATGACAGAGTCTCTAAATAGAGCCAGGAAGATGAACAGTTACTTTTCTCTGCTCTGGACTTAGATCGTTTTTAAAGAAATATAAATGATTTGTGGTACATTTTTGATGGTTGACAGGGTTTTTTTCCCTTGCCACTCTGCAGAGCTTTTAGTAAAAAGTCTACTCCTTTGGGAAATCCCAGTGTTCCAGACTTTGTAGGTGTAGAAAATCCTTTGTTGCACTTTAGAATCACTTCCATAAACAGAAACAATTTCAAGTAGTTGAGGTCTTTTGCCAATATTCCTTTCAAGCCTTCATCTTGTCTGAACCTTGAACTGTTGCAGTCAAGTTAATTAGAGCAGCCTTCACAAGTTCAAAAGATTCAGACAATTGCAATACTGTGTTTACAAATTTTCAAAAACTTTTCAAATAGTTCCTCTCTGTATTATATGGAAAACATGTAACACTACGATGTTATGTATAAAGTTACTATCTTCTGCACTCATTTGGGCTGACCTGCATGACTAATTCGTAACTAGGCTATTTGTGAGTAATGGCATCATCCCATATTTATTTTCAAGAACTGTATAATATGTAGTGCTTATGCATGCCTGTGATGATCTAAGATTGTATCTTTGGGGACTGTTACACTGTTTTATTATAGCCAATACATATAGTAATGCCTACAGTTAATGCTGCCTGATGCTTTCTAATATAAGACATTCTACATTGCTATCTTTGCCGAGTTTAAACCACTTGGATTGCAACTTTTCAGTATATGACTCTTGACGAATTCTCTGAAAGAATATTTCACCTGAAAAGACTCAGTTTGTGGTTGTGTTTGGGGTTTTTTGTTTCTTTCTTTCTTTCTTTCTTCTTTCCCAGAACAATGTTAAAAAAAAAATTGTTCTTTGAATAGCTTTTGTAGTTTCTCCTAATTGGGATATGCCAACAATACAACTTGACAGTGGATTGACTCCTTGAGACAGTACTCACTGGAGTGTCCTCATATCTCCTTTGCTCACTTCTTTTCCTCACTGCTGCCTACTGATCTTAGGGTAAGATTACAAAAGGTAGATGTAGGGAACTTTTAATGGCAGGTGTTCCTTACAAACTGTTTTTGTAACTTCAGTGAGCCAAGACGACATAAACACAGTAACATGATTAGCATTTAGTTAATTTCTCTGTTTGATTAGGCATGAGTTGAGATAATTTTGATTAATTAACTTTATTTTGCTGCTTTTAAGAATAATGAATTTCATGCTGCAAGACAAAATAATTAATACCAGAATAAAAGAAAGTCATTGTGTCTTTATTAATGTTTGACTTTCTAGGGGAAAACTCATTCCCTATTGCATTCCTGTAGAAAGACTGATAGAAACATGTCCATGTCCTTCTAAAACATGATCTCCTTGTGTGAGGACAATGAACACAGTCCAAGATGACACAGAGGCTTGATGGCAAAACCTAGTAGTGTTTACTAGTGAATTTACTGTTGTCTTTTGATAGCAAAACTTGTATTATGATACTAAATGATCGCCACTGAGCAGCTGCTAAAATATAACAGAGCAAATCCAGTAGAATTCAGCCTATCCTAATACAGGCAAACTTCTGGAACAAGGCCTTTTGTTCCAGTGCTGCCAGTATAAACAACAAGGCTATTGACTGCATGTGCCAGCCTTTGTTACTGGGGGCTACCTGAAAAGATTAAAATTGCATGAATCTGCAATTTCAGATCCATCAATTCTCAGCTGCAAAACGTCCATCTGTAAACTGACCCAAGAGGAGTAGACTGTTGACTTAAACGTCTGTATTAAAGGGTCATACTGTCATAGTCTATCCTGAGGAAATAAATTAATTTCCAGTGCCAGCGCTAAATAAGTCTCAGGAAGCTGTAGCATAGTTTTGATCTTTCATATTGCCACAATATTGCAAAAGGTCATTCATTCATCTCTGGACCATCAGGCAAATCAGTAAGTCCTTTAGACAACTTCGCAGAAAGGAAACAAAATGAAACGCATTCAGACCACTTCCTCTTCCACTGTCACAATTTTACTAAGCTATATACTGACATGAACACACTTCCCCAAAAAGGAACTGTTTGTGAATCATCTCCAAGAAGAGCCACTAAAGATTCCTTATCTTTTGCACCCCTTCCTTTACAGAATATAATATAATTTTTGTTCAGGATATATTGAATCCACAGTGAAATCTAGGCTAATGATGAATCAAGTAGACATTTTACTTTCCCTTCTCTATGCTGAAAGGCAGCTTGCACAGTTTTGTGAAAAGTTTTTCAAGCACTAAGCCTAACATTAGCATAGCATTATATGAGTCAAACTTCTGGTTAGAAGTACTGGTAGAACTAGGCTGCACTGCAGTGTACTGAATAAATCTACGTTATGACGATTACAGGAAGACTAAATTGTCCTGGTTCTGGTCAGGACAGGGGTGATTTTTGCAGTAGCCAGGAGGGGCATGGCTAGGACTCTGAGGTTATTCTGTACCACCTCACATCATTTTCCAGGATGGGGAAGGGCTCCCTTCTGAGTCAGCATAGCATGGCAGAGGGAGCAGTTGGGTATTGCCTGTTGTCAGGGGGTTTCCATGTGAACCATTTGGTTTTTGTACCCCCTGTCATTAGTATTGTAGAATATATTGTTTGTTTTCCTATCTCATGGCTGTTTCCAGTAAATTGGTGTTGAATCCTCAAACTGAAAAAACCCCATAAATCTTAAGTTCATATTATTTATTAATAAAAATGCATTTCTATTGCTTTAGAAGATAACTTTCCTCTACATTGTTCAGTTTTCCCTTTTTCAGTTATTTAAGAAGAAAAGATAGTTAAGCTTTTTTATTTTTCTCATCTGAATGGAAAAAAATGATGGCTTTTAATCTTTCTCTAACTATCAGAAGAAACATCCTGTTCTTTCTCAATGTTTACAAATGTCTTAAGTTTCCTAAAGGAAAACAGCTAACAGTTTACCACCCAAACTAACATTCTCTTCACTAGATGACACTGGTTAGAGGATTCGGAAAAGACTTGATAAGCCATGTTGAGAAAAAAAAGTGCTGGAGATATTTACACTCTTTAAAAGTTAACCTGTAAATACTATACTCATAACCAGAAAAAAACCCAAAGTTCTCTATGAAAATATATCCCGCATGAGCTGTAATAGAATATGTACTTCATTAAAAATCTGTAAGGCTCTCTGCATTCTCTGCAAAAACACAGAATTTCAGATGTCTCTATTCTCCACATACTTACTCATTCTAAAAGTGTACTTAGTCATGAGAACACAAATTACAAATTCAAAGAGAAAAGCAAAGATGTCTGTCTTTCAGATATGGTACCTACATTTGCATCAGTCCTCAACCTACTGCTTTCTTAGATTATGACACCTCCTTTCAAGAACTGAAGAGGACGTTCCCTAATTTAATTTTCAGGTAATGCACTCTTCATAATGATCATTACATTGACTATGAGAATGAGCAAATTGTTACGGCCCATCAGACATTTAAAATGTTCTATAAGGATAAAATTGTCCTTCGGCTTCACTCCATGCTCCCATCCCAACCCAACTATTAAGCTAGGATTTTCTTAGTTGTTTTATAAACCTGTTCTCATCCTCACCAAGGCAAGGAAAGCTACATTCCAGTGGTAAGACAGTACTACTTCGAATAGAGCCAAGGAGTTCAAGGAGGTAACTAAAACTTTTTATCTCTGATGTGGATGTAAACACCTAAACTGCTGATGACCAATAGGATGAGCTGAAAGGGCGAGCAATGCAATTGCACAAGATTATTTTTATTTTAGATTTCCAGTTTGAGGGTTTTAAACATAAACTCATTTTAAGTTGGGTAATACTGGTACATCTTCACTTTCTATGTGCATTCTCCAATCAGCTGGTCGAATTGCCTCTTCCGTGGAGCTTTTGCCTCATTCAAGGCACAAATCCTCTGCTAGGAATAAATCAGAACTGTGTAGAACATATGTAGACTAACCAGGGACGTAAAGATACTGGTCTTTGTTCGCATTGGCTTCATGGCACCCATAGTCAGGGCTGGCTATGTCTGTTACTGATGGAAGTAGTTGCATGTAAGATTCCAGTTTCAAGTGTTAGAGAACTAGAAAGGTGGGTGGTGAAAGTGTCAGGAGAACGCACAAAGAGAAAAGCAGGTCCTGTAGATAAAATGTGCATTCTGTCCCATGTAATTTAGTCCTAATTCTGTTGTAAAACTTCCATTTGATACTAAGCAAGCCATTAAAACATAGTCAAGTGTGGTTTTAAATATAACTTTGGAAACAAGATATTGGGTGTCCAGCTAGAGGTACAAAACATCTAGTATTTACACCTGTAACAAATATAAATAAAAATGCTACTTTAAAAATAAAAGGCACTATATTCTCTTAGGTTTTTAAATCTAGGCCTCTTTAATTGAACGGCAAAAATTGGTGGACAACTCTGACAATATCTGCTGTAATTTCATGCCTTAGTTCTACATGGGTAGAGAATGGATAACAAAGCCCCCCTTATTTAGTGGGCATATTGCAAAGAAAAATTATTGGTTCTTAAAAAAACTGCTACATTGAGTCTATCATTCAAGTCTTCAAGGAAACAGTAGTGTATCGATCACATTCTTTGAAAGGAAAAATTTGGGGAAAGAAACTGTCCTTATCAATAAAGAACTAAATATCGTAATGTCAGTCCAAAAAAATTACCAAGAATCTATTACTCTAAACATTGCCATTCCTTTCTTCAGTTATTTAAACTTGATCGTGTTACTGTCTTAATCTAATGTAGAATCAATGTTTTTCAGATCAGTGGAAGTAATGTCTCAGTAGTTTAGAGAAATAGGAGGTCCTCTCTCCTAGACTTTCATGTAAAGAATCTTGTTCAACAGTTGTTCCTTCAAGTGATTCCACTTTCCTCCATGTGTTGAAGAACTAACCCCTTTTATTTGCTTGAAATGGCCTCTCTTGGAACTGCACCCACTGCAAAATGGGAAATATAATTCTCAGCTGTGTGTTGGAAGTACAGATTGCAAGAAATACTTTTTTTCTAGCATTTATGTTTCTCCATTTTAACTTAAACATCTCAGACCACTTAGAAGATGACAGACTGAGATGGAGATGAGGAAGAGGTGAGGAAACTAAGAGGGATAGAATTTACAGAGAATGACAGGTTACAAGGATGAGCCACATCCCAGAAGTTGAGGGCAAATAAACATAGGATAAAAATAGGAGAGAAAAAATATTAGGTGCAAAGTGATATTATGTGTTTCAGACCTAAACTGTCAACATAATTTGGCCATTAAGGAGTTTTAAACTGTCTAGTTGTTTCAGATCAAGAAAGCCTGGGTTATGGAAACACGAGTAGGATTCATCTCAACTTTCTCTAAGCAGCTGCAGAATAGGTGACATAATTCTGATCAGTAAAAAAAGTCAACAAAATAAATCAAATTTAGACTTTGAGTCATCTGACCAGACATAGGCATCTGCTTCAGGATGAGATGAAGCATGCTGGGAATTCCACCAACAATGCTGACTATCTTTCCTTTGGCTGTGAAAAAGCAGCATAGGATGATTGGATCAGATGTTAATGCTTACAGCACAGACCATCCCATTTAGCCATATCAATCCCGCCTTTTGAAATCCTTTAGCTAATCACTGGCCGTATCTCAAAGACTAAATGCTTCATTTCTAAGCCTTACTCCCAAATACTAAAAGGCGGATAATCACCTTATTATAACCAAACACAAGTTACTGATAGTCACTTTATTATCAAGAGTTATGATCTTGTGGATAAATCTCTGCATATCAAATACATCTGTGATCCCTCGGTTAGAGCAAATCCTAGAGATGTAGACCCAGTCCCATCCAGTACAGATCTCCATGATGTTTTCAATCCTGTAAACTTTCAGCTAGCTGTGACCTACCACCATAACTATTTCAAATTCAGCTGTTCCACCATCTGTGAAGACCTTTATAGACATTACAGTGACACACAAGGAGGTCAAAATGGAGTTGACCTTTCAAATGAACTTGATTCCATGATCTATACTTTTCCCATAAATGAGAACATTATTCTGCTAAACAGAAGAACAATTGTCCTCCTGACTTTACCAGGAGTGCCACTAAAGCAACTGTCCACTTCAAACTGGAAGCTCTGTATGCACATTGTAAAACTTCCTGCCTGGCTGACATTGTCTGGTTCTTTCCCAAGCTGGATTAACTGAAGCTGTTCAACCACCCCGAAAACATTTGCTACCACTGTCAGAACTCAAACTGGCCTGGCTTTCCAGTCTTCCTAGACTGCTCTATTACTGCATTCCATACAACTTCTCTACTGGAAATATTTATATGCAATGTTAGGAAAGCCATTTAGGAAGCCGGCAGTAAGGTTGGTTTCAACAAACAAAATAGTGTTGAAATTTGATGCATCCTGCCTCCAGTGAGGAACATATGAAACGCCTTAAGAAATAAGAAAGAAGCAGTGATTTAGACAATTCACCATGCAACCTTTGGACAACTTGATTTTTCTTCTAGAGAAAGGAAGATGAGAGCAAGCTAACATGGAACCTTGTGTACCAAAACACAATCACAAAAACCGGTCACAATAACCTGGTACCTCTCAGACACTTGAACCATAGCACTACCATATGGTATTTCTGAATAGTGTGATTGATTCTCCTGGAAAGTCTTATCAAGCAACAAGAACAAAAGGTTAGAACAGAAGGCAAAAGAGAATCAATGGCAATGCAAGCAATGAATATGTGTAAAAGAAGAAATTCTTTCACTGATGATTAATTGTGGGGCGTGGTCAGCACACTAAGAACTAGTGTTAATTCTGAGCTTTGGCCCTTTCCTTAAAATACTAAAAATGGAGAAGTACTGGTGAATGGTATTTGTTTTGAATCATCCAAAAAATCAAAATGCCTAAGACTTGGTTTACTGCATTGGTGAGACCCTTAGTACAGATTAAGATGTTCTATTTTTATACCTTTGCAAAGCAAAATAACATCTTCAGCAACCACTGCTGCCATCTCTTTGCTAACGTGTAAATACCGATTTCCTTCAAAGGCCGTCCTTCAAAGGGTGGCTACAACAGTGACATTACACTGTGTACAGCTCAGAAAGGATTTGGCCCACCTCTTACAAATGGTGATTAAATGCTCATCTCCAGAGGGCAGTCACAGATCTTAACCATCTTAATTTTGTATGTAAGCCCATCCTTCCACCAATGATCCTGCTACTGTCACTGAACAATCCCCCTCTTTCACCACCTTAGATTAAGCCTACCCCTTGAAGATATCAAGAAGTGTATTAAAAACCTTTTTGTAGACTAGTTAGAGGATTAGGAAAGTGTGAAAAGTATGAAAGTTCTTAGATATTTTATCTGCACAAATAATGCCCATCTCGAAGTCTAGTACAGAATTTCAGTTATCCAGATGAAGGACGTTGACCTGGGAGACATCAACATATTTGTCGTAAAGAATGGGCAGATTAATCAAGTCTGAGAAAAGAATCTCCAGCTCTTTCTACATAAATCATCCAAAGCCAACAAATGGATCGTTTTCTGAATGAGTATCTGCTGGACAATGGTCAAAAGTTGTCTATCAAAGTAGAACACTGAGGAATTTCTTGGTTTTTTAGAAACACCTTTGAAAGACTTCAGAAAAAAAAATAAAAACTTTGATCAAAAATGAGTTGACTCTATGGGTTGGTTGACTACACAAATGTGATGAACTCTGCTTCAACCTGCGCTGTTCTGTGGCACAGTATGGTTCCCTGGTGTGGCATGGAATAGGAAACACTGGCTGGAACAGATGCTGCGGTGTGGCAGAACACACGGTTCAGCATTCCTGTCCTGACACTGGTTTTGTCCCACCCGTCGGCCTTTTTGAGATCAGAAACTATGCCTTGAAGAATTTTCTCTTGAAGAAGTAACTCGTTACATCTACTTTTTCATAACGAAGCCTTCCATTCATCAAATTAATGGCTTGCTACACAGCGCCTCATGTGAGGCACCCCCAGATGACACACAAGGTGACAAGAACAGGTTGCGGGGTGTAACTAACACTGGACTCATCAGCAAGTCAACAGCTCAGCTACTTTCTGTTGGCCCATCATACCAGGGAGGCCTTGGCGGGGCCTTCCCGGCTTGGCAAACACGGTCAGCCGGGAGATGGAAGGCACATATCCGGTGTTGGCAGCCACCGTCAAGGGCTGCTTAGTTTCTTTTACGGCAAAGGCATCCAACCAAGGAAGTTTGGAGGGGGAAGAAGCGCGTGCAGACGCGTTATATATGGCACTACCGGAGGGCGATGGACTGGGCGATGGTGGAGCCCGCGGGGGAGCGGAGCTCGGAGGGTCGCGGAGGGGCGAGCACGGG
>VXBT01005811.1:763356-917225 GCA_013400235.1 Oriolus oriolus | reverse complement strand
TATTGCCTCGGTCCGGGCCGGGGGGGTGGGGGGGAGGGCAGAGGGGCTTTCCTCTTGGATTTGTGTCCATGCCAAAGTCCTGTGCCACCATCGTGTGCCTTGGCCGTGCAGCAAGCTACGGCGATGCAAAATATTAAAATTTAAACTCATCGGTTCTTCGTGCTCCAACGATAGGGTTGAGGTTGCGAGGGAAGCCAGAAAGATTGAAAGTTAAGGCTCTGACACGCCATCCTTTACTCGTCACTCGGGAGGTGGTCAAAGCGTGTGCTGACGGGAGAGGGAGGTCTTGGGGTGAAGAGGGAACAAGGTGACAGCCGAACTTTGAATTTCCTATCTTATGTGTGGCAATTTCACATCCTTGCCCTTTACTGAAAAGCATCATGGTTCTCGTGGATTGAACTTCCTTGTTTTTATTTTTACAAGAAGTCATCCCTGGGAGTGAAAAGCCGTTGTTGTTTTGGAGCTGTTCTTGCCTTTTGGGTAGAGAAGTGGCCTCCCAAAACCAAAAATGCTCTTATCTCATAGTTAATATGCATCCAGGCAGTGAACTATAAAAAAAATATATCCAGAGGCTGGAACTCTTAAGGTTAAAGGGAGGCAGATAGCCTTCAGGAGACTTGACAGAAGATGTCTTACTGTACAGCTGGTGCACATGTATCTCTTGTTAATGGAGTTACATCTGTGATGCCATGGGTGAACAGTCCCTGTAGAAGTCAGTGCAAGGTGCCCCGGGTGGGCTTGTATTTCAAGCAAGTTGACTGTCAAGCAGAGGTGCTGAACTGATAGACTAGAAGGCCTGTATTCCCAAGACAGAGAAATCATGGCTAACTGCTTTGGCAAGTTTCCCCATCCTCATAATGTGGCTTAAGCCAATCTTGAAGGGATCGTCCCTGGAAGCAGGAGAGAAACTTAGGAACCACTCTGCGTCTCAAGGGATTGCCAAAAACTTGCTTTGACTTTGGAAAAAGTTCTGTTGGGTTTGTGGAGTTGGGCCTGTAGACTGTGGTGTGGCCAATACTTGCTCTTCGTGTGTTCCTGTGTTTGATCAAAGATGGACAATGAGATATTGGTTTTGATAGGCGCAAAGAAATGACCAGAAAAATTCTGTATGCTGGGCATTGGACTGAGGCTAAGAATGACTGTTGTGCATGACCCTTCTTGGCTGTCTTAAATTGTGTTCAAAATGTTGACTTGTTGGCTCAGTACGGGCACGGTCATCCTTTGGGCAGGTGGTGTGTGATGGCCATTGTGCAAAAGCTGCTTTTGAAAAACACCTGAGGAGATACTTTTAAATTTAAAAAATCAGACACATTCTTTAATCGTGCAAGTGCAAAATTTAGTTAAGATGCCAAAATTGTTAATGCTTTTTAGACTCACATGTGGTCAAGCTGTCTCTTTTTTCTAAATTGTTGTTTGTTTTTGACACGTTTTTTTCTTATAATGAATTTTCTATCTATGTCTGAAAAATCATAAAATCACAAGTAATTTAAATATAGTGAGCACTAATTTGGGAAGGACATAGCTGCGAGTTAACCTGAAATGTTAAGTATTAAGTAATTTAAACTGTTTTGTGAACTGCCCGTGTTATTGACTGTGGGTTTACTTCTGTTTCATGGTTATCTTCTTTATAACTCGTGCAATACAGTATTCTTTGAATCTGTTGTTTGAAATCCATTTGTTATACTTCCATTTTTCTTTCTGGATCTTGATCTGGTGTCTTGATCAAAAAAAAGTTGTGTAATCTATTTGCAATTGTTTGCTTAAGTATGAATGCCAACTACTTCTGCTGCTATGTGTCATGGTTCTTCCAAAATACAAATGAAAAATCATCTTCTAAAAAAATGAAGGTAAGTTCGTTTTTCTTAAAAAAAAAAAAAATCTTAATGGATTCACTGGATTCACTTGTTTGTGGGATTATTTTTATTCTGGATGTCATCCCTGAAGAGAGGGATCCAATCTCTATGTAGGCCAGTGATTTGGCTTTCAAAGATCAAGACCTTGAAATGTACTAATGGACTGGCAGTGTGACTGTTGGGCTGGCTATGTATCCTCAATGTCATTTATTGCCATGCATTTTAGAGGTTGTGAGGTTGTGGTAATGACTACTTGCTCTTTTTTTGCCTTTTATTTTTTTTTTAACTGGGGTAGAAACTTTTATTGAAAAACATTGAAGAGACTCTTTTTTCTAGATGGAAAATGAAACAATCAGTAACGTTGCCAGCCTCTGTGCATGAGGCAAGTAACATAGATTTTCTGTTTGCAAGTTTGATTTTTCAAGGGACGTGTTTGTTAGTGAGGTGGACAGACATGGAGAAACTGGTGAACAAGACAGGTAAAGGAAAACATAGGAAAAGGTGCCATCGGTTTTTTTTTTTTTCCCTGAGTTTGTTTCAATAGGCGTTGACATCTTATGGCACCTCTCTTTGTATGTGCCTGCTGTGATTTGTTGGTGTGGTTTTTGAAAAATACTTTGTACAGCCTTTGGGCAAATGGTGAGGTTACCATCTATTTCAGTGTGACAACTTTCCTTTGGTTTACCGACCTGTTTCCCACGAATTGAAACATTGTTACTTGTTCTCATCATCTTCACGGGAGTAATTAGACGTAGGGTATCCACCTTATTTCCAAGGTTCTTTCAGAAGCAAACTGTGTTTGCTCTCTCTGCAGTCAAAGCCCTCGACCTCCTTTGACAAACTCTTGCAGTGATGTTTGGGATTGAAGTCATCCTGAGTTGTGGTTGGCCTGCCAAGTTTGTTTGATGAAATGTGGAAATGGTTCCATACAAGTGCTCCCTGGGACTGTGTGTTAGCCAGCAGGTCAGATGTACCAAGTGGCGGTCGGCAGACAGCTACTAATCTGTGCTGAGTGTGGAAGAGTCTCTTTCCCATAAAATTTAATGACTTGTTTTTGTATTAGATGAAGTGGAAATGGATTGAAGTTCTTTGCTGTTGGACATTGTATCTAGTCAACCTACCGAGTGTTTCTGTCTCTCCTCAGGGAGCTACTGGTACCACTGATAGTATGCATGGCCCACTGGATCCATTTGTGTAACTCTGGCTAGGCTTGGGCCACGATTGTGACTCACATCAAAACATTTTTACTGGGTTTTACTAATAAATAAGCAAAACAGTTTGTGTGAACTTTGCTAGAGCACCTGTGCCTTGATGCCTTTTCTTCACTCTGTGTTTCAACTTGACGTTGCTCATAAACCTAGTGTTTTAAGGTGTCTTAACCAATTTCCATTAAAATATTATAGATTAACGTATTGAAAGTCCTGTACTTCAAAATTATGTGCTTTGTATGTTTTATAGAATGGAAAATACCTTTTTTTAAAAAAAATTCTTCCAGTGCCTTGCAAAAAACATGCATTTTTTTCATACTGGTGTCTAGTACTCTCAAGGTGATACTTCACTTCTGATGATGATTCAGTACTTTTGGTTTTATTTTTAGAACTAAAGCCTTTGACATTAAATTATACAGATACAGTGAAATTACAAACTGAAACGAATTTCAGGAGCAACTGGCTGAAGTTCTATGGCCTTGCATTAAGCTGTATGTCAGGTTTAATCACCTAATAAGTAAGCCCAAAGACATATATTCCAAGAAAATCTAAACTTTGTATATACAGTAGTGGCCACAACTCAGAAAAAGTGATCCTGTGGGCTGTTCTTCATCTACTGTGCTAGTATTTAAATGATAGTGCAGAAAACTGATGGAGAAATGCTGTCATTTTGTCGAAAATTTCATCGTGCATAGTAATTACCCACTTAAACCCAAAGTTTCTCTCACAGCCCTAGTAACACTGCAGCGATTGAATCTTCATCATGTTTTGTGAGCATTTACTGGCAAGTTTAAACATTTGTTTTGCTTAAGTTAACTGAAAGGGTACATCCATTATCTACAGTGTGCAGCTCAGAGTTGTAATTTCTTATGGCTATTTGATGAAAAATTACTATTAACAACAAATTGGAACTGGCTGTTTAAGCAATAGCCAGTTTTTTGCTCATTGAAATGGGTTGTTTTCATTCAACCTGTCTTGCAGGAAGTCCAGATTGTCTTGGGATCTGTCTTCTGCTGCTTGTTTCTGATATGCTGATTCCCAAGACCTTGGTTAAAGATCTTGTTCGTAAGGAGGGTCTTACAGCCATTGAGGTGTAATGCCTGACTTTTTTTGATTTTATTTTGACAACTGGTGGAAATGTTACTGCTTGTTTCAGGAGAGGTAAAAGACTTAGATTTACTTGACTGACCCTACCCAACTAAGACTAAGAATTTACATCAGATGTGTTTGTGTTGCTTCCACCCCTTAGGAACTGCACATCTGACTTAAAATAGAGTTGAGGATTAGCTCTTCATCTTCCATGGGTGACTTTCGCTACTTTAAACCAGAGCATGAATACAAGAGCACTGCAAGAATGGAGCCATCACATTTAGTGCAAGAAACTTGACTTTTCCATGTCCCTTGCCAAGCTGCTTTTCGCCAGCTTGAGTTAGCCCCAGAACTCTGGACAAAATTGAGGACTAGTGCCTCGTCTTCTGGTGCTGCTGCAGGGGAAGTGCCTGAGCTGGCCCTGTGGTTTACTCCAGTGTGCCCTGCCCTCGACAGTGCCGCTGGCTTGGCAAGGCTCGGGGCTGCTCCCAGGGTTAGCTCAAACACGTGCAGGCAAAGGAATGAGCCTCTGTCTGTATCCCGTGTAGAACGCAAATGGTTCACAGATAAGGAGATGTCTTAGCAGGTTTTATGCACAGAACTCTTTTTATGTACATGTGCAAAATCAGTATAGTTAAAAAAAAGTTTTTATTTTTTCCGTACAACTTACTTTGAATTGCTTATGTCCATCACAGCAAAAAAAGATGGAGGGGAGAGAAAGTGGGAAAGGGGGAGAGATGCTTCATCCATAAAGCATGTGAGGCTCTGATAATTCTTAACCTTCACAGTCTGTCTTTTACTGTGATTTAATTTCTCAAGTGTTTTTTTGGTCAATCAGAGGTTTACTGCTGTGGTGGCAGTCACGTTTAGAGTTACAGAACAATTACTTCCAACTTGCAAGACTGTACTACCACAGAAAGTTGCTTCCACTATGCTGATGTTCAGTACCTCTTGAATGAGGATAAATTATCGGACACAAAGAACTTAATGAGACATGCCACAGCCCCTTGTTCTTCAGGAAGGTTGGCGTAGCTGGAACAGCATCAGTGATGCTGTGTCCCTTTTAGACCTCTCAGTAGGTGCAGCTTCATTTCTTCCCGACTGCCGCAGCATTTCTGATCTGTGCCAAAGCAGTAGAAAAAACCAAGTTACTAACAGTTATGCTTTCATCTTATTCAACCAGAATATGTGATAACTGGATGTGCAGATCTGTTGGATATAACAGATAAGCAGCCCTATAATGCCACTCTTATTCTTCTGTAATAAATTCCAAATCTGCTGTTACTGGGCAGTGTATTATTTTTGTGTATCTGTTGGAAGCACAAGCTCCACAAACTGTATTTGCAGGGTAAAAAGGGATGTAGAAGTCTCTCCCGGTTCTCATCTGTGCCTTTGAGGTTTTGAATGGCTGAATGCCATGTGATAGATATTATGGGTCAATAAACACAGGGTTGATTATTTTTTAATCTTAGGATAAAATACTTATAATTCACATATTAAACATACCATGTGGTTTCTCTGACAGTATGTTGTTAGTCCAGAAAATATCTTAAAAGTTTGGTATTTTATATTATTAATTGTATTTTCCAGAACTGTAGTATCTCTCTAAGAAGAGCTTTTATTTTTCTAATTTCTGATGAGCTTTTAATATATACACACAAGAATTTTGTGCTCTTTGAAATTATTTCTTTGAACTTCTCTCCATATTACTTAGAGGAAAAGAAAACTGGCATATTACCGGCTCAGTACACTATAAAGGCAAAAATATTTACTGTTTTCATAAACATCCTCAGAAGATTTACATGTGTCCCTTAATGGGGTCCTGTGGCAGATATTTTTCAAGGCATCTATTAATATGTATGAATACATAGAATGGATATGGATTAAAAAACATTTTTTAATCATAGCTTTACATTTTTAAATTACTTTAAAGCCACTTTGGTAGCATTAATTGCAAAATAAAGAAACTATTTTCTAAGTATCTTTTAACTGTAAATTAGCTGTATTGAATAATGCAACTACTGTAACTCAGTTTTGTTGTGATTCTTCAGTGAGGCTTCACATTTTATAATCACAGTACATACCATAAATTAGTAAAGCTCTGATCAAATCTTTCTTCTTGGCCATGTTAAGTCAGAGGGTTTGTTTCATTTCTTTTGTGGGAAAAGATAAGGTATGTATTTCAAGTGGCCTAACCACATTTGTAGTTGTGCCTCTCTGACTCTTCTGCCCCCACAGTTTCTGAAAGTTTACGCCTTTTAAGGAAATTAATTGTTAATGCTTATTCTTTGCTGATTGTCATAGTAGCACATGAAAAATCAAAACTCAGTTGTTTTTTTGATATCCTGGATTGAAAGGGAAGGAAGGAGATACACATTTTTTTCTTTTCTTTCTTGGGTGGTTTTTGTTTGTTTGTTTGTTTGGGGTTTTTGTTTGTTTGGGGGTTTGTTTTTTTTGTTCAAGTGACTTTGTGATTTTCATTTTGCAGAGACATTTAAATACTTCTCTAAGCATCTCCACTTCCTGTAAAATACCGGATTATGGAAAATTGCTTGGTTTAGGGAATAAGAAAAAAATTTGGCTTTACTATGGAGTTGCCACAGTTTAAACCAAGTTGTGGGAAGTATATCGTGATGTATTAATCACAGAAAAATGTTAGATGTACATTTTGTAAATAGGTATGTAGGGGAACCATTAAGGTACATTCTTAAGTGTGTTGAAATGGATATATATCAACTCCAAAATACCTTTAAGACTATGATGTGTTGAATATTGTATTTGATGGATATTCAAAAGTCTGTAATTTATGAAGTTCTTTCCATTAAATGCAGTTCTTCAATGAAGCATCATCAGGAAGGATATTGATAACATTTTTGTTACCAATAATTAGACATATGAAGGGTACAAAGCAATTCAAAGTAAATTTGTGAGAGTTAGCTAGAGTATAGTTTGGCTAGTTGCTAAATCATGCTCATTTGTTGTGTTTTGATTTCAGCACCTGATTTTCTCCAGTTCTATGTATGTATAAAACATAGCTCATGCTAGCACGGTGTGATAACTCCATTTTACTTTAGTGGTGAGGTCACTTACAAGGTTAAAACCAACAGACCTGGGATTGTGTCTTTTAGAAGTAATGGGAATGTAAGAGTCTGTGTACTGACATAAAAGATCCATCCAGTTCAGCACCCTGATTCCTGTCACAGGTCCATAATGTCTTACTGTAGAGCAAAAAAGGTGGGGAATGTGGCACAGCAATAGTCACTGGGAGCTTTCACGGCTGGCTTTGTTGGGAGAAGGCAGATTTCAGCCTTGGTTATAAAATACCAGCAGCATGACCTGAGCTGCCCAGATGTTCAGAGCCCACGTTCGTTACCTGCGCACATCTGCTGGGGGGTTATGGCTGCAGGCCACAAATACATTGGTGCTGCTGAGTTCTGTATTACCTCGAACTCAAATTTTTCAATAAGAGGTTGTTAATGTATGTGATCAAGCCAAACAAACACTAACTGTGTGTAAAACCTCAAGCCATCAGCAGTGTGTACTCTAGATACCTATGGAGTCTTCAGGGCAGCCTTAAGGACTGTATCCCAAAGTAAGGTATAGCTGGCAGCTTTGCATGAGTACACTCTGCCTAGAAAACTGGGAGAGAGGAATGTGCCCACAAAATAAAACAAATTGTAACAGCACTTGTAATAATATCTCTAGGAATTAATCTCATTATTTGATATTACGACTATTTTGTAAGTATAAACCATAGTCGATTGTACTGAAGTATAATATATAAAATTAGGAAGATTGATGGAAAACTTTTCTGAAAACAGGAAAAACTAGTGGTTTTTTCTCCTCTCTAGGCTTTTTGCCATATAGTTACTTTATACCATAACTCATGGGTGGCTCATGTTTTCAAGACTAGCACATTTTTTCTCACTTGTTTAGGTCACAGATAAGGACCAAACTTGATCTTGGATTAGCAGTGCTTTCTAAGAACAAAGAATGATGTTTACATCAGACTGCGAATCTTGAGCTTTTGTTCTTAGTGTATTTTTCTGTGGAATTAGTTTGTAAATATAGTTATTCTAAATAGATATATTCAAAGCAACTTGTCAGTTGAGTGAGCATTTCCAGCAAAACAATTTCTAATGCTTCCTGAAAACGATGCTTCGACCCCAGCTTGCCACCCTCCTTTGCAGCTGAAGGAGTAAATAACTAGATGTCCAAGCATTTCCAAGTGTAACGGATGATTTAATGGAGTGCAGTTTTAGAGCAGTCAGTCAGTTTTCACTTGTGATATAGCAAAGTCAGAAGTTTCAAAGACAAAATTTAAACTGTCGGTGCACATCAGGTTTTTTGTAATATGTATACGTAGAGAAGGTTAAAGCCCAGCTTTGAAATTTGTTCTTTTCTTTGTCTGGTTCATATGCTTAGTGTTATGTACTTCAGGTTTTGATTTGATTGTACAAAAGGGTATATGTTGAGTGGGAGGAAGAAGGACACTTGATCTCTATTTGCTTTTAATCTGAAAAAAACTTCCATAAGACACTACAGTACAGAAGCCTAGGACAAGTTTATCATCATGACTTTTGAAGGAACTGGCTTCCAGAGAATTAACATTGGAATGAGCTGTATTTTTACCCAGATCATCAAGGAATGATGATCAATAACAACAAAGAATTTTTTCCCAGATGCCAAAGGCAAGTAAGTTAGCTTCCTGTTTCAAAAGATCCATCAGTGTTTTAGATTCTGTTTCACTCGAGTTAGAGGCATCTCTTTTCAATCAGGGCAGCTCCTTAATTGATTTGTTTTTCCTCTCTCCCACATTGTACTCATCAGCTCTCTTGAGGTTTGTGCTTATTTATTTAAACCACCCAAGAATAAAATGTTAAGTTCTGAATGAGAAGATGGAAATCACTGTATTTAAGGATGCTTCTTTGAGACGTAACATTGTAGGACTGTTAAAACATGGAAGCTGGTGCATGAAGAAGTTGTTGATTTGACAGCTTATGTCCATGACTACAGAAACTGGATGGATACAAAGGATTACTACTTAACGAAACTTTAAAACCATGCAAAGATGGGATCTTGTTCATTATTTCATCAGCAGGATGAACGTCACAGTTGTATGCAAACTGTACCATGCTTCTCTACTTTCGTATCAGTAAAGATTCAGTAGCACGGTTGCTTGTCTTTTATTGGATTTTTATTTTAAATTCTTATCGAGGAAAATCATTGAAACACCTTATCTTTAAAACCAATTCTTTACAAGGGTTGATTTCGATTTTAAGTTCAGTTTTGCCCTGAAACTGGTTTGATGCAGAACAAGTGTATTGAATAAAATGGTGTTTTGAAGGTTATCTACGCATGCCACAAAACATGGATTTAGTGGGGAGATAGAATGAGCACTGGGATGTGATATGATTTCTGTCCCTGTGAATGTTAGGTTTTGAGCCACTCATAGTGACAGATGAAACTCTACAGTTATTCATTTATATCTATACCCATATTATTTTCCTGCATTTATCCGGATAAAATCACTTGCTATGCTCTGTTCTTCATACCTTTGGATACTTATGAAAAGAAAGCAATGATGGACAGCTATCAGTTAAGTTATACTTAAAGAGTGTGAGATATATTTTTTCAGTACAAGTGAAGATCTTACTTAAACATAATGCTGGTATTGGTCTGTAAAATGTGAAGTTCTTTATTGGTGTTATTTGAATATATGCAATATTAATTGAATTATCCAACGCTAAGGTCCTTACTCAAGTAATTACAAACTAGTTTTAAAACTCTTTTCTAAAAGATTTGATCCTTCACACCTGAACATATCTATCTATCTATCTATCTATCTAGATATCTATCTAATCAAAGCTAAGAGATGTAACAAAACTGATTCCCTGCATGCACACAAAGCAATTTCTTTATTATGACATTTTTACTGTCAAGCAAAAATAATGGGAATTAATGAGAGTCATCATTCTAGCCTATATATCTCTATATATGGGTTTATTATTTCTATTAGTAAAACAATGCTTTATTTGGCTCTTTATTTTTTCTTATGTACACTTGTTTATATTTATATAAGCTTGAACTAAAAGTGTGTGACTAAAAGTGATTAATTTGGAGAAAGGGATTTTATATCTCTATATGCTAAATAAAGACTTGAAGTATACTAGGATAGTAAATTATGAGAAGGGGAAGAAGAAATTAGTGCTTGACTGTAGAACCAGTGGAATTTTTATCTTATGCTTGTCACTAAATGAATGCTCCCTTTCTATTCATTTGTCCCTTTTGTCCAGTATTTGAGCTGTACCTTCCCAATGTCTTCTAATACCTGCCTCTCTCATTTTCAGTCAAACCACCAGAAAATTCTTTTTCCATCCAACTTGTTCAGAAAAGGGCACTTTCAGTGTGGAATTAGTTGTCTATTCAATGTAAAATAAGGATGTTTTCTATTTTTCTGCAAGAATCTGGAACTTGGTTATGTAGTGGAAGAAAGGCCTATGCGTTAAAACCACTTTATCTTTTGTAGAAAGATGGGTAGGCAGGGGTTGTTGAGTAAAAATGGAGGCTCTCATCATTGGGCCACCTGAGTGCTGTCTCAAAAAATGTAGTTCTTTTCTCTGTCACAGTCTAGCATTGAGCGTATCACTCAGACTCGGTATTTCAGAGATGATTGCTAATCATTTGCTCATCTCCCTGACAAAGTTTGAATCCCTGAGCCAAAACCAAGCAGAATAAAGCCTTTTTCTTTTTTGTTTTTCTTTTTTCCCCCCAAGTAAATATTGTCAGAACATCTTAGAATAAAGTAGAGCAGGCTAATTGGGTCTGATAAAGAGAAGCTATGCTGCAAGTACAAGCTACAGACAGACCTGTCCCCTTTTATGTTGGTGTTTGGTTTGGTTTTCGTGGGACTAAGTGCACAGAGGTATTCAACTTGCATGGAGTGTTATCTTTGATGACTGTCCTCTGCAGTCAGTGAAGACTTTAGGCCAGAAGAACCTTTAGACCATTTAAGTGAAATTTCTCTAAAAGGTCATAGACTTCATCCCTTTCCCCTGCAAAAAAAATATAGAAAGGCTAATTGGGTTAATTTAGTCAGTTAAGTTAAATATACTTAGATGTGGCCTCCTAAGCAGTAAGGTTTTGTTTCCTTTCTCTACAGTCTTCTGATCCTAATGCAGGATAATACCCAACTTTTCATTCATTATAGGCCTTCCCTAGGGGCTGTAAACTGTGTTAGTATGTGAATGTTGCTAAGGGATTGTACTGTTGAAGCATAAAGAGTTTAGGCACAGCACTGAGCTACTATGGGGTAAGCTAAGGTTCGTTATCTGAGTGACAATAACTGATCAAATTATGTTTTTAAATAATTGTTGTATTTTACTTCCTTTTACATTAAGTCTTGGAAGATGTTTGGGTGGCTATGCTTTATGATTGACTTCAGTAGTCGCTCAGCTGTTCCTTCTGTTTGAGCCAAAACAGTAGCTTGGCCATGTTTTAAGAGGATTGGAAAATCGATCTGGCATAATTAAAAACAACAAAACAAAAAACTGTGGCTCAGAAATGTTTGGTTGAAGCAGTTCCTCAGCCTGTTTCTGTGCGTGGCCATACATGTATTTGCCAGGATGACAAAGCAGGTGTGGAAGGTTACTGGAGCTGTTGAGCCTCTGAGTGATGACCACAAAAAAAAAACCAGCCTCAGTGAGCAAGCCCTGAGACCAGAGGAAAAACTTTGTGTATCCTGACAGTGTTTGTGTTGGTTTTTCCCTTAATGTTTCTTGGAATGGCATGATATTTAACATGTAGGCCACTGTCTATTCCTTATCCACTTTCAGCTGTGGGTACTAGGGCTCTCTACAGCTTAAACAAATTTAAATGCCACAAGCCTTGCTTGCCACCACTGTCTTCTCCAGGAAACTGCTCCTTCCACCTTCCTTTGCACCCACACCGATTTCTGTCACTAGGTGAGGTGAATGCTCATTAAGGAAGCTTGCCTAGCTGAAGGTTGTTCTCTGCTTTTATAGAAATAGTTTTCTGGCAATTTATTGACTGGTCAAGGTTGAAATCCACTTCAAGGGAAGAAACAGGAATATATGGCATGTTTGAAGAGAGACAGGAGAAAATGGGTTAGATGTGGAGGGATGGTTGCAGCAATGACTTGGCTCTGTTTAAAAAAAGCCCAGAGAGAATCTGTCAAACTGCAAGCTTAATTTTCAGCTGGATCCACTCGCTGGACAGACTTGCAGTGCAACTGCACAGCTTCTTGCCCTTGGCTTGAGCTGACTCAGAGCCCGTGTCCCCAGACTCCACCTTGAGGTCACGCAGCCCATGCAGCGCTCCTGGGGGAAAGGGGCTGCAGCGGCTGGCGGGCGAGCACAGTCAGAGCAGAGGACGCTGTGCTGGATGTTTCAGTGGCTGGTTACACTTCCATTTCTTGTGAAAATGGCAAACTCGTGCTTGCAAGAATTTGGGATTCCAGTTTCTTCTCAGTGTTGCAAAACTTTTACAATTCCCTGAATTTTACTTTCACCATAGCAGTTGCGAAGCTTGCTGAAACTTATTTCAGTGTGCCCTGCAAGTGATGAAAACTCTGCAGCAGAGTAAGGTTGTATTTTCCTTCTCCACCTTGACTATACTGTAACATGCTCTGAGGCTGTTGGGCAAACCCAGTTTGAAGATGCAGCTGACATACAAGCGTAGTTAAAAAGTATAATTTATTTCTAAGCATTCTGGTTATTCATTGAGTGGGCAGTGGGCAGGGAGTGGGATGAGACAGGATGCCTCCTTGTTGTTGAGCTCACTTTAAGCTGCATTTCATTTAAAATGTTGATATTCATAAAGATTATTTTTAGCCCCTCCAATGGAATTAAAGTTCAGAGTATAAGTGCTGTCAATATCTTTTGGGTAGAAAAACTTAGGCTTTAATTACTTTTGGTTTCAGTTTCACAAGCAGGAGCAAATTATTTTCGTTTTGAGTGTGTTTATGTGAAGGTGGGAAAACTGATAAGGAAAGTAAACTGCGTTGCTCTCTAAGTCCTTCCAATATATAAATAGAAATGGTTAGGAAAGAAAACTATCTATTAATACTAAACACTATAAGGCTAGTGCTGTGTTATGGAAGCATTTGGGAACATAGAGATAGTAATTGAGTGAGAGTTTAGAAAGCAGCTGTGTGCTTTAAGTGCCCCAAATCCAATGTTCTCAGTTCTTTGTGTGTGTGTAAGCCTCCTACTTTGCTTATATTAAGTAAAAATATTCTGTCAATTATTTAGGTGTAGCTAATAGTTAAGAAATTTATTGTTTCTATATGGTAAATATTATTATAAAATACTAGACTATGCATTCAGCATTTTAAAGACAATTTTATTTAAAAGACTTAATATACTTATTACAAATTCTGCATTTGTATGCAATTTGAAAACATAAAATAGCTTAAAATATTGGTTATCCAGGGGTGTAGCACACAAAAATTAAAATTGCCTAAATGTACATTCAGATGACTCATTGTTTTAACAGGTGCATGTAGCAATAAGTTTCAAAGCTATACTTAGCTTCTAAACCAGTACAATTTAATGGTATTGCCAGCCATTGACATTGGTCCTTCATTTAGTTAAAAAACGCAAACCAATAAATTATTAAATAAATAATTTACAAGTAGAAAACAGGATTACAGTCAGCAAAAAAACCCCTGTTGATCATTTTCTAGAAACTCAGTCCAATATATTCAAATTTATTTTCTTGCCAACGAAGTATTTGAAACAAACCCAAAACCAAACAACAAACACTTTGGACTTCTTATGTGAAAATTACTAAGTCAAACTTTCACTGTACCAATTTTTATTGAGTGCCACACTTTAGTAAGAACAGAATCAAATTATAAAATAGTCCGTTATTCACTCTTCCTCAGTTTTGACATTGTTTTAACAGCCAGCCTGGCCTAGACACTGGGTTCTTTACAGACAGAAAACAAGGAATAAAACATTCTGGTTTTGACTTTTCACAAGATAATAGTAAATAAGTAAAGTATACACTTAAGGATAGAAAGTTGCCTCAGAAAGTTCTGTAAGGTCTATGTTTTCTCTTTTTGGAAGTAAGGCACATTTTCATTAGATTTATGTGACAGAGTAATCTTTCTTTAAATGTCTGGATGCAAAGAAATCATGCACTGTTATTTCAGAGTGATTACATTAACTGATGGTTATTAACATTTTCTTGGAATTACTAATATGTGTAGGCCATTCATCATGTTTTTCTGAGAAAAAGCAATTCTTTCTCTTCAATTTTACTCTTCTGACAAAAGTGAAATGATAGTGAAATGATATATAAGATCATTTCCATGAAAACAATCAACACTGATAGTTATCATTGCTTATTTCAATGTTCTACCAATACTGGCTTTGCCAATAATACATAATAATTCTTTCTAAAGGGATGATTTCCTAAAAATATTGTAATACGGATTTTACTGAAAATACAAAGAATGCAGTTTTGTCTCAAACTTTTATTACTTTCAAATAGAAGTTACTCAGGTGTTTTGTAATTCCTACAATGAAAAGTCATTAGGGATAGGTATGAAACTGTCATTGTGTAATAAGGCAGAGGTGAATATTCAAATGTATGAAGATTCAGAGAAAATGCCATGAACAGTAGTGACTATTAGCTGTCACAACAAAAAGACCATTCATAGTAGATTATATAGACATTAATCATAAACCTTCTATCCATGGGGTTAAGAACAATATGAAAATTCTCTTATCTACTGAGAGCAAAAAAATGCCAGTAGCGACATGCATCTACTAGATAGGAACATTAATAGTTGAGAAGAGACAAAAATACTGAAAGAAATATTATTCTATGATTCTTTAAAAAACGTGCTGTGAGTCAAACTACGGTTGTTCTCTGGCCAAAATCTGGATGTTTTGTTCACAATTTACGGTGACTTACAAATAAATATTTCTTTATTCTGCTAGAAGCAAACAAGTACAAGTTTTTATTTAGTCTACAGGAGACAGGATAAAACAAACAAACAAAAACCCCAACCAGCTGAAGATATCTAAGGTGTTGTGGTTTGTATTTTGTATTAATTTTAATTGTTTAGAAGTGTAAAGTAGATAGGATAGGCCAGGATGTAACATAAGTACTAGACTGGACAGGTTGAAGTTGATTGCAAAAAGAACTGTAAAAGGTTGAAATGAGAACTGCTTATCAGAAAATTAAAGAAAGCAGTCACTGCTTGCCCAAGCATTCATGACAATTAGAACTGATCTCTACTTACTTCTTTATTCTGAGGCTGAAAGTTCTCATTGACGAAGATACTCATGTAGGTATAGTAAGCTTCTGAAAAGCACCTGATACAGTACTGCATGGTATTCTGATTTCTGAAATCTGTCTCCTTGCTAAGTCAACATGGTCCATATCAAATTCATTTCAAACTGGTTGACTGACAGATCATAAACCAGTAATAGATTAGGGACATTCATGTTGGATTTTATAGAAGTTTTTCACAGCCCATTGCTTTGAGGATTTGGATAATGATCTGGAGGAAAATAGAATGTAATCGCTGGTAAAACGCATATGTGCAAAAATGGATGGATTAGTAAGTGTGAGGAATGGTCTGTACTTAGTTTATGGGGATCATTTGAACATACCTTAATACAGCTGAAGATATCTCTCTAGACAGTAGGATCATACATGCAGATTAGAGAGTGGTGCTTTGGAAAGGAGTAATTTGGTGGCACAATACAGTAGCTAAAATGCACACTGCAGTCTCTCAGTATGGATGTTGAGGATCTCGAGTGGATTTAGGGGTGCTGGTACCTTGCTATGTAGCTTTTAGTTAGATGTTAGAAAATGGCATCTTATTTGAGCTTAAAGGGAAAAAAACCCCGAAACCTAGATGAACTTAGATTCAGAAAAGCATGTCAAGGACAATTACAAACCTTAAAAACAAATAAGCCAACAAGCCCTGGTGTACAGCAGGAGCCTGGAGAAGCACAGTCTGTGTAGTATTTAGCAAAGGTGACTGATGGCCTGTAAGTACTTATATGCGGCAAAGACTTCGGACAAAGTAGTCCTTTAGGTAAAGTAGGCTTTGGATGACAGAATGCAGGAGTTCAAAGCTGAACTCAGGTGTATTTCTTGTAGAAATACAATAAATTTAAAATTGAAGTCAGTTATCTATCAGAACAGTGTATTTAAAGACGTTCTGGGTATGTCAGGAAAAAAAAAAAAGCTGTGAATTTTTCCAAAAAGATGCCTTTAGTTCTAGCACAATATGATGACAATATGATGCTGGAATTTTGGAGTGAAATTAACTGTTTATAGGAAGGCAGACCAAGTGATCATTACTTACACAGGTCATCTACAAAATCTGATCTGAAAAGTGTTTTCAGCATCAAAGGCACCATGTGCTCCGTTGTAATGTGCACCCGTGTTTTTGATGGGAAGGCTGAAAACAGAGAGGGAAAGGGAAGGTTGGGAATGTAATGAGAGGATATAATAAAGACGAGTTTAAATTTTATTTTACACATACAGAGGAACTAAGTATGAGATATATTAAATCAAAATATATGATCATCCAAGCAACACATACATCTTCCATATAGCATTTTGAAACATTTTTGCATGCTAATTGTGTGAATTAGCAACCAGCTGGGAACAATACCCTGCTATTTGTTAAAGGAGAGACAATAAAATTCTTCTAGACAGGAAAGAATCTACATTGTTAACAGATGACCTGAAAGTTCAGCTCATTGAAAAGGCAAATATTTTGACCAGGAGAATAATTCTTCCTGTGGAGCAGTATGAGTTGCGGTGCTAAAGCCGTACAGCTATTTTTAACCATGTCACAGCTATTGAGTTTAGTCTTCAATTTAGTTCATAAACAGTGTAAAAAAGACTAAGTAGGTCTTTCTTTTTGATGAATGTAGAGGTGAATATGTCAGAATCCCGTTTTTTGTGCAGTTTTTGTTTATTTTGTGCAATTTCTACATTCATTTTAACAATTCAGATGTAGATTTTTTTCACTTGTCACTATCTGCCACATTCTGTTTTGTTAAGCTCCAGAAACACTATTGCAGTGGAGTAACTGTGGGCAAATGATGGAGTTGCATGTGAAATGAAAGTTATTATGATCTAGGGGGAAAAAAGTGGAGGCGCGGTATAAAATCTTACTTCCTTCCAAATGACACAGATACAGTTTTTCAAAAGTTTGTTCTTGAACACTTCTGTGGTTTAAAAGGTTTTATTCCAGTTTTGTTTTGTGGCAGTTGTACAGTAGAATTTGAGTTCAGTCTGTAACTTTTAAGCTTGCCTGGACTCTTTTGGATGCTTGACTTGAGCATCTAAAATGTTTATCAGAAAATCTTTAATTTGATTTCCTGAATTCTAGGTTTTTCTGGTTTAAATGCTGATTTTTTTTTTTTTTACTATGATAAAGGTCTCTGAATTACTTCAGTCCTTTCCAACAGTAAAGTTGTTGCCTAAATTATGTCTGCAAGTTAAGTTAACATAACAAGATATGTTTGTAATATAATTAATATCTTATTGAAAAATATTTGTAGGAATGAAATGCTGTTTTCAAGACCTACACGTACCATAGATTTAAGATATCTCATTTTTCAAAGACATTAGATTGGAAAATGATACATTAAGGAAAATGTATTTTAACTTCAAAAACGAGCATCACCGACACGCTTATGTATCTATATAGGTAGTTCTTTGTGGCAATCTCTGAATGTTATTTTATAGTGTGACTCTTGAGATTGTGTATTGTGTATCTAGATTCTATATAGTTTCTTCAAGACGTGCTGTAGATTTTGTGCTCACTCTGTGTATGTACGTGAGTGTGTATTGCATCCTTTGGGAAGAAAACAAGCATCTTACCTTTTTAATTATCATTCCTCGGAATGTGGAAAACATGTAGGAAAACGTGACCCAAATAGGGAGAAACAACTATGAACTGCAACTTTGCAGTTCATAGTGCAACTTTGCAGTTCATAGTGCAACTTTTGCACAGAGTGCAAAGCCCTATGAATTTTGTTTCTTGTCACTTTTGCTGTTTTGCCATTTACTCGCTGTATCTATCGAAATGGTGAAATTCGGTCAGGCCGAATATTTTTCTTCTTTCCATCACTTCCCTCTCCAACACTAATGTTTGTGGGACAATAGAAGGCAGGTAAGATGTTTTAAATTTTGTGATAGCTTGATGATTTGGTGCTAGGCTGAGAATCGACCAGACTACCTTTGAATATTATTCATGGAAATGAACTAGAAAGTGTAACCACACACACAAACATTCCTTATGTTAGGGCACGTTTTGATAGTTCACCATAATATTTAAATAACTATTTTGACAAAGACCATCTGACTGACCAAAATAAAAAGATACCATATAAGTGAAGTTATACCAAGTCTGCTCTGTGATACAGTTAATTGGCAATACGTAAGTGTTACCACAAAAAAAAAAAAAAAAAAACAAACAAAAAACAAAAAACAAAAAAAGAAAGAAACGTCGAATTCAGCTTCCACCAAATTATGATATGATTACTCTTGCTTGCCTGATAAAGACAATATAAACAAACCACATTTAGGTTAGCCCCTTTTTCCTATATACTAGATAAGTCTGAAAAACTCAGGGACTACGCCTAAGCATCTTTTTTTTCTTTATAGATTTTGTACCACATTGTAAAAATACTGTTATTTATGTCACAAATTGAAACACTTTCGATTGAGGAAATGCCAGATTAATGGTTGCCTGTGTGTTCTTAATTCTCTTTGTATGTAATTTATGCACAGACTGGATCATAGGTCTTGTGGTCAGGGAAGAAAACCATTTGCCGTCATAATTGACAGAGAACTAAAAGGCGCACAGCTAATCTACCCTTTTGGATGAATTTAGTGGGAAGGGCTTCTTCCCCTTTGGTGCTCCCAGGAGAGAAGCCATGAGCAAAAACCTGCCATGTTTAAGTTCTCCTGTTTGTCCTTATTCTCTAGAACTAGAGATTCCCACATATTTCTGAGGCAATGTATGTTGATATCCTGCCCTCTCCTCATCTCCTCAGTTGGGTGTTCCCTCTACCAACATGGATAGTCAGGATTCCATACAGAGACAGCTTAGGGAGTTTATCCAGCTGAAAAGTCTCCCTCATAACCCCCAATTATTTTTTTTTTCACTCCTGTTTTGTTTAATAGAGTTAGTTTGAGGCCAGATTTTCTTCCATGAATAGGTTCGGTTTAAATTTTGGCAACCCCATGAGTGTTGCTTTAAGCAGCTGTGAAAAAGCATCCTTGGACTATTAATCTGCTGTGTTTCAGAAGCTGCTGACAACTTTTGAACGAGACTGCCATTGTAAAGAAACTTTAAATTTGCCATTATTTCACTACCAACTCCCTTATGATGAAATACCTTTAAAGTGGCATGAAAATTACATTAAAGGTATAACAACTTTGTAGTAGAAATACCAACATTTTTGTATTGGTTGCAAACATCTAGAGTGAATTTGTTAATTAAAAACTTGAGTTATATCTACTTAAAACAAAATTGCAAAGCCCAAGCTCTCAATTTTGAAAAAAAACCAAAAAACTTCTAGAAATTTACTGGCTTAAGACTACCTGTTGTTTTATCACAAGAGAGCTGAGTAAAAGTTTGCTTTTCTTATAGGATTTGCTCTTTACTCTTTGTTTTTTCAATAATTTTCTTAACTTGGAAAGCATATGAGGATCTGATGATTTTGTTGATTTTTTTTTTTTCCCTTTGCATAGTGAGAAAAATTATGCAGTAGGGGGGCTACTTCTAAGTAGCATAGCTATGTTTCAAACAATAGGTGTTGTGATCCAGCTGTATTGGTAAGGAGTTGGGAGTTTTTCCATACTAACAGACCTGTAATTCATAATAATGATTTTATTTTTCTTTGTCTACGTGGATTACAATTTGTGTACTCGACCTCATGCTCATGGGATCAGTTTTGTGGGCTCTTAACCTGCTTTCTAGAAGCCATTGCTCCTTGCCTTTTGCCACTTGAACTTAAGAGTACCTGGTTTTGAGAGAGTAATGTATTTCCTGTCCATATAGCTTCTCTTGATGTCTCTTACCAGGCTTACAAAACAGCAGCAACCTGCCTACAATATATATATTTACTTCCTTCTTCAGCAGTAGCTTTGTCAATGGAAGAGCAAGTCCACCCCAGAGCATTCATCACTGCCCTCTACCTGGGGTTAGTGCCCTCTCTGGTCTGCTGGCTGAGCTGCTCATGGGAGCTCTCCCTAATCCAATTCAGTCAAATTGAGCCATGTTAGGAAAGATTTGTTATTTAAATTACTTAAGCTGATCTAGCTTATTTTGACTGACATGTTTAGGGAGTTCTTATATATGCAGCTCAGCCAGAAGATTTGAGAAGTGGTAACTGTCAGTGGGTGGCAAAGACCAGGTCCTTCCTGGCTATGCTTGAACTGGTTGATGTATACTCATCTACAGCCTGAAATTTGGGAACCTGGCTTTTCTTCATGGAGCACTCTGAAGTTTTTTTGGCCATTAGAAAGGAGAAGTCTGCCTGTGCCAGTTCCTCTCTGAGTGCTCCCATTAGCCACTATTTCACCCAGAACCACCTAGAGCATACTGGCCAAGAGGCTTTGATTGTCCACTTTTGAATGACTCCTGCCAGCATTATTTCATAGTTGAACTAAAGTGCAGGTCTCCCTCTGGTGCCTACTTTGTAAAAGCACAAGATTTTATAATTGGGCTGAGCAATTGAAAACCAGCTGTATGAAAAGAGAAAGGTCTCTTTGTTGTCCTGGTAATAACAGTTCTGAGAGCACTGACAGTAATGTTAGACAGTAGACTAGTTTTTTTCTTGTGGTACATAGTGCTAATCTGCACATACATTCAGAACTCTGCAGTCACTGTCAGCTGCAGCAGTGCTCATC
Source organism: Oriolus oriolus (assembly GCA_013400235.1). NCBI lineage: Eukaryota > Metazoa > Chordata > Aves > Passeriformes > Corvidae > Oriolus > Oriolus oriolus. Next base: position 896,152 of record VXBT01005811.1, on the reverse strand, counting down.
CTCTGCACCTTTTCTAAAAGCAAAATCTTCTTTTTGGGGAGTGTGTTTGTTAGTATGTGGATATATGGGTAATGGATATCTGGATGTAGATGCATATATGGAAATAAAACCAGACAATTTTCATCAGTTTCTAACCTTTCTCACTTTCTTACCAAGTCCTTTTAGTTGTTCATTTTTGGAAATTAGTTGACCATACAAACATTGATCTTTCTAATACAAGCAGAATTTTCTGCTTTCATGGATTTTAATCTAATTTAAAACTTTTACCCCACTGTTGGAAAGGCTTCGATGTTGGTACATTGAGAGAAGCACACCACCACACATTCCCAACAAAATACTAAAAACTGACGTCATCACTGTGGGAGGAATTTTTCATTTGCATCGCCTTCCACTTCAGGGCCTCTGCCCCTTTCAGAGAACCACATTTTGCATAATCAGTCCTACCACTCAGGGCTATCTATGTGTAAATTTTCCCGTTCATATTCCCAAGAACACACAGCACAAATGTCTCTCAGAAATATCCTGGTTATGTCATTCACCGGAAGCCTTTTGGACTTGGAACCTTTTGGTTGTACCTTGCTGACATAGACGATACTTTGACAAGGCCTGCTATCAGCAGGGGCTTCTCAAACAAACACAAGTGATGTGTGTGACTCAGTCCAGCAAGTTGCTATTTCCTGATACAAGCCTGCTCTAAAAATGCTTCAAACAATTTTTTTGGAACACATTTCTAGAGGAAATGGTTAATGTTTCAGACACATGATTTTTTTCATCCTTTGTTGTGAGCCAACATGTGTCTAAACCCTTCCCTGGTAGGAGAAAAAAAGCAACATAAAAGAACTAGTTTGGACCGCCCAACATGAGCAAGGTCAGATTGATGCTTAGAAATGATAAGCTGAAGGCAGCCCCCCATCAGGTCACCTGTCTGATACAGTTTTACAGCACAGCCTAATCCTGCATTTGAAGCTTGCCTGTCTCTGGGGACAATGTCCAGCACAACAGCCTGCTTGGCTGAGGCTTAGCATGCTTTTTTCTAAACCGGAGGCACAAGGAACCATGTGGAGCAGGAGTTCATTGTGAGGAGTCCAGTCTTCTCAGGATGTTCATTGCTGTCTATGTGGGGGACAAGCTGGTAGCCCTGGAAAGAAGCCGGGTGATCTTTTGACTTGCTCTTTGGAAATCTGCAGAGGATGGTGATGATCAGGTTCTTTGGGGGTTTGCATGGGGGCCAGGGTGGTGTCAGCCTTTAGTCTCCCTATATTTCTCTACACCCTTGATGTAAAAGTAGTGTTTCTCCTGACTGTTAAGCCATAGTTTTTATATGTATTAAGTCAATACTGCAGTGGGAATGGGGGAAGGAGACAACATTCGTTGCTTCCACTGTGCTGGTTAATCTGTTTTTGTGGCTGGAAGTGAACCAGACCCAGAAATTCAACTAAAATATAAGTAATGTCCTTCTCAGCAGAATTAGTTCTACGAATGAGTACAATTCGCATCTGTTCAACAACTATGCCAGTGTCCTTTTTTTTTCTTTAAAAAGAATAACAAATTCTTAAAAGGAGGGAAGCAAGGAAGAGCAGGTAGCAGGTCACCCCAGTGGGTAACACTTTTCTGCAAGTTGCCGTTAAAAGGCTTCTGTTCATTCCCAGTAGAATGAATTCTCAGCTTGAGCATCTGGCTGTAACTGGTCCTTGTGTTGTCCTCGTCACATATTTTTCGAAGTTTTTTTGTAGCAAACAAAACAAAGTGATGAAGACTCTTTCACACTTTCCTGATCTGCTTTCAAAAGGAATAAATTGGCCTCAAAATGCTTTGTAATTGTGTTGTTCTCCAAGGCAGGTCAGTAACCTCCTCTAAGAGCAAATCAGAGTACTAGATTACATTCTCACTGCTAGCACTTAGTACCTCCTTAAATTCTGCCCTTGAGTTTAAACATCCTCTCAAAGAAATACTGTCTGTGTCCCAGTGGTAGCAGATGTACATGGAGAGGTGGCAAAGGATTGCCTGGAAGGCTCTCAGTTTTCCAGTGGTATAAATAATTGTTTTGTCCTGGCAGCTCAGACAATTTATAGGGCTTTTGAACCTTACTCCTCCATTTCCTTCCCAAGAAAACTTCATTTCTGCAAGTAATTGCTTTGTCTTTAATAATTTGTTTGTTTATAAGCTTCCAAAGTGTCTTGGAATCAGAGAAACCCTCTCTAGAATACTGTGTTCTCAAAATGCACTCAGTGCTGTGAAGGAATATTGCTCAAAAAAGCTTCATAATAAAATAAAGGGGGCACAAAAGATTGGTGGAAGGTGCCCAAATCTCTATCAGTGCCAGATTATGGGAAAGTTTGATGAAATGTAGTTGTCCGTCTACCTATTTATACCTGCACTAGATCCTTAAACTGGGAATCCCAGTAAGGGTTGCACTGCAAGACAAATGAAAACCATTCTTTTATGTTGAGAGTTCAAATTCAGACCTTAAAATGGCTGCTGGGGGGGAGGAGGTGTTCAGAATATATTGCACAACCATAAAGATACCACAAAATATCCAAAAGCTTTTCTTGAGAAAAAACACCACCTTTCTGGAAGGCAATACTTAAAGAAGATGGTAATTTCAATGCTGTCCAGTTTCCCTGTGTAGAAATAATTCTTATTTAGCCTGAGAGCAAAACTAAGTGGTGGTGCATTTCTGTTTCTCAAAATGGCCCTTTTCCTTATTTATTTTTTTCAGAATTGCTTAAATTATTTTTACACACATCCTGAGCAGTTGAGTTTTATGTAGACTTCAGTGAAATTTGAGTGTTTCTTGTAGTCTGAGCATATCTTCTAGACCACAATCTTCCCTGGAGCTTAAGTACATGTTTGATCCTTTGTGAGTACTCCCTGAGTGTAGCCAGGAAGTCGTGTCTCAAGCCACTGTACCGCGGAGCATCAGCCAGGCAACTGCTATGCTAGCAGTGCTGTAGCCTGCTTCTTCATTCACTGTTCTTTTCCAGCTTTTGCATTTGGCCATTTTACTCCCACCTTCTACTCCAAGTCACTTACAAATCTGTTATTGCATGCAGTGCTAAAAAGTCACCTGCTTGTCTCTTTGATGACACTACTGCTGTACAGTACTTTGTATGAACAACCTTCATACCCTTTGTTCTATCCTAATCCTCACTTTCTTTTTACTTGGCTTCTTTCACAAACACTGTTCCATCTTCTCTTCTGCTTGAATCCTTATTATCAAACAATATTTCCCTAAGCTCTTATTAAAAAAACATACCATCTATTCTTCTACCTTGAGAACTGAACACACCAAGGGATTTGGAGTTGTCTTTAATGCTCTTTTTCAGAGTGTACACTATTGTCCCTTTCTGTTGACCCTCTTGTCCTCTTTACTCTTTTCTTTCTCTTACAGTATTTTCAATCTTTTTGGATCAACGATATAACTAAGTGCTTACCAGAAGGATTTCAAGTTGTTTGTCAGGTACCAAGCTGAGCATTTTTTTCAGATTCCCTCTGGTGTCACAGTGCGATCTGGTTCTTCTGAGTTTGATGCATTGGTGGTATTGGTAGTCAGCAAAATCTCTCTCAAACTGCATTGGTATGATTGAACCACAACACTAAGTGTAAAACTAGGTGTTTAAAATTGAAACCATTCAGAAAAAAGTAAATGCTGGTGTCTTGCTAAGTAGTAGGATGTCCATTTCTGTTTTCTAAAAGAATACAAAGCCAATCCTGCAACTTTTACTTAAGTGGAAAACGCATACTCAAGGAAACCAGCCATTGTTTAGACTGAATATTTATTTTTTCCCAAACAGTTTTAAGATATATTCCAAAAGATTGTTTGTTTTCTTGTGTCTGAAACATGTATGTAATGTTTAGGCCAGAAGAAGTTACAGAGAGTAAAAGAAGCATATGTTGATTCATGGATCTGAAAATGGTTATCTGAGCAAATCCTCATATACTCTGCTTGGGGCTCCTCATGTTCCTTAACATACTTCCCTGTTCATTTCCTAGGTTTAAATAGCTGTCTCCAGCTGTTGAGCATTAGCAGATCCTCACTGCTAGTCTAAAAAATTGGCTGAAACTGTTCTTTAAATTTAGAATTTGGTCTGAGTTTAATTTAGGCAATGTTTACTACTATAACTTCTTCTCTTCCTCTGGAGAGAGAGGCTCAGGCAGTGAAGTAATAACATTTAACAGATATAGTAACTCTTGGGTAGCTGTAAGAAAACTGAATCTGAGGAATTCTTATTAATATAAAAATCTGAATATGTGATGATATGATTAGGTGTATTTTAAATAAGTACTTAACTTCATTGAAAAACTTACTTAAAATGAGATACATCCATTAAAGTCTGAACTCTCTAACTTACCAAGATACAGGAAACTGCAGAAAAGCATAAAATACTGTGTATTTTTCTGCAGTAGAACCTACATGGCTGAATCAGTCACAGGCAGGTAAATTTAAGTTTTAAGTACCTAATCCATTCTTAGCAGTAATGGCAAACCTTTTGTAGATTCACACCTTCTTCATTCCAGCTTATTCAGCTGTCTCAGTCAACGGAGTAACTTACTAAAAGCTAGGAAAATATTTTGGATTTCAGAAATCAATGTCTTATATTCCTGTCTAAATAAAAGAATAGGTATGAGTTCAGATATTTTACTTCCAACATCTTGAAGCATAGATGCAAGTTTAGTTCCTTGCTACTGATTATGTTCTTAAAATGATTTATAATAAAATACTAAATAAATGAAAAAAATCAAGTATTTAAGTGCATAACCTATTTTTAGTTAAATAATACTAAAATAAACAATCAGAAATGTTAGCTTCATTCATTGCAGCTAAATTTTACTTCACATCCTATTAAAAATAAAATAGAAATAAAACCCTGAGCTTCCTTAGTTCTTTTAGGATTAAGAATGATGCATTTCTTGGCTGAATAAAAAAGCAGTTAAATCTTTTCACACCTTTAACATCACACGAATAAATGTGAGTGATGTGTTGTCCTGTTCAGAAAACCTGCCAACTATGCTTAAAAGATGGTATTTATCATTTTGATTAAACAATGCCAAGCAGCACAAGTGGGCCTTTCCTTAAAATGTAGGATGCAGCCGCTATTAAAATGTAAGATTCAAGCAAACAGAAAACATTGATTGAGACCAGGATTAAATTTGTGGTGGTCTTAGATTGGTGTTTGTGTTTGGGTTTTTTTTTTAATTCTAGTGAATCCATTCTGCTGCTCCCATGCCTCTGAGTTTATTCATTCTTATTAAAGCACCTCTATCTGGTGCAGCAGGGAAGGGTATACCTGTAAAGAAGAACACAGCAAACTGAATCAGAAAGGATTTGTTCCCAAAATGTAATGAAAGAGAAACAAAACTGGATCTTGAGTCTTTGGAAGCTGCAGATATGGTTGAAGAGGAGTAAAAAAGATTATTGCACTGAACCAGAGAAAGCAGCTCTCGCTAAATTGATTTGACTCATTCCCATTGTGTGTGTGTGTCCGGAGGATTTAAAAGGAGTAGGAAAGAAGGTGGGAACAAAACTGAGTTAAAGTAAATTTGATTAGTGGCTAGATGAAGAGAAGGATAGAATGGGAAAAGTAAATTTAAAAAGCAGGTTGAGCAAGAGCTAGCTGAACTTTGTTCTAGCCCATTTGCAGTACCTGAATTATACTTTATTTTCTCCTTTAAATTGAGCTTTCTATTTGGTGTGGTTTAGTTTATTTCTTATTCTCTGTCTGCAGTTGTTAGGTTATGGGGTGGTTTTTTTCGGATAACCAACACTAAAAACACCCCACCAAACTCAATTCAAACTTATTTGAGAAAGCAAACGTGGAGTTAACTACTCACCGAAGTGTAGGATGACTCATGAGTCAGGAGACTCTTGGATTGAAAATGTCCTCAATTACAGGGGGCTGGACCCGGGTATCCAAACAATAGAGGATGGAGCTGAGTGGCTTCCAGGTGCATTTCAATTGCAGCTTTTAGTCTGAGCTGAACGGGGATTTTTTGAGGTTTCCTTTCTGACCCATCCCAAGCTCCAGTTTTTGGCCCTGGATGAGAGCTGCTGGCGAAGTCATGAGGCACTTCGGAGAGCTGGTGAGTTTTGTATCAGCTGCGAGTAAGGGGGGATAAAAAATTCCAAAGTCCTCCCTCTGAGATCAGATGAGCTCCAGTGCAGCTCCTAAGGGAAGGGTCTGGGACACCCTCGGTGGGGGGAGCAGTGGGACTGTGAAATACTTTAGTTGTCAGGCAACTTCCCTTACATGAGAGCCAGAGAAACGGTGATGTGATGTGGTGAAATGACCTTCTTTTGGCTTTGGCTTGATTTGCTGAATCAGTAGGAACAGTGCAATACTTAAAAATGTATTTAATGTTCTATGGGCTCAGTTATTAGGGGGCAATTGATTGTGGGGAGGAAGAGAGGAAAAGAGAAGAGGGAAGATAAAACCAGACTGTAAGACATATTGGGACAGTGGGATAAAATGTTCCAAAGGTATTTGCATGAGAACAATTGCAACAAGGATTGTAATTGATCACTGAGTGGTGCCGTTTCTCAAGAGTCATAAGAGTTGTGAAATGACGTCAAGGAGAAGGGAGAAATTGCAATTCCAGGGAAGAGTTGTCTTCAGTGGGAGCTATATCTGATGCCTGCAAAGGCCGTCAAACCCAACAACAAGGTCTTTGGGCTGCACCTAGCTATCCTTTTTAAAGACCTTTTTCTGTGTTTTGGTTTCATCTTCTAGTTACTGTCAAAGTTCTTCGTTTCAAAGTAATACAAAAAAACTTTCTGATGCCTCTTAGCTGGCAGAAAACAAAAAATAATTAAAGGAAAATAACCCAGTTATTCCCTGGAATGACTAGCTTTCCACTGATTAAAGCAATTAAAATGATTTTTCAGGAGCTGTACTATCCTTATAATTGATATAAGTGGTGGGAAAAAGTAATAGTGAAATTATGACGGCCTGTTTTAGTTATTGTTTATAATTTACCTGCAACTTAACAGCTTACCTGTAAGCGTCTTTAGACCTTCATTCTGTTCCACCAGACCTAAATGGAACAGCTAAAATTAATGTTTTGTTGGCATAAGTTAGCACAGGTGCCACAGAAAGCACTTTTCCTGCACCTGGCTGCTCCTTCCTGCCCCTCTGCATGGCATAGATTTTGATCAGTAGTGATGCAACGTGATACTGGTAACAAAGTTAAGTTTAAAATATTTTTTTGTTTATTGTGACATTTTAAAGCTGGATCTGTTTCCCCAGCTAGTTCATCGTGTAGCTAAAAAACCCCGTGCTAATGCTGGGGAGATGGTCTAAAGGGCACCAGCACCCATACCAAAAGGAAAGTTGTGTTAGATACCATTGTCTCCGTTATCTTGGTACTTTTAACATATTCTTATGGAAGTGGTAAGTGTGGGGGTTGTGTTTTAATTTGAAGGCAAGGCTTTTGCCTTTACCGCAGGTCTCTGGCATTGGTATCCCTGGTATGTGATTGCCCGAATATCACCCTTTGTTAGGGTATGATTGAATTCCATTGAGGGTGTTAAGTGCTGAGACTGGGTGGGACACCTCACTTTTGAGATCTGGAGTAATCTGGATCTGTGTGGTGGTTTTCTACTCCTAAAAGTGTTGCGTTTTCGAGGCCCTCTGCTTTGTCTGTTAGGAAGCTAATTAACCTTCAAACATCAGGATCCTCGCTGAAAGTGTTTCTCTGAAGAGCTAGCTGAAACTTAGAATTTTCAACATGGAATTTCTGAGAGACATGATTCGTTTTGGTTTGAAGGGTTTGGGAAGAACCATAGAGGTCAGTGGGGGCATTTTTCTTGGTGGAAGTCTGTTGAAATTAACTTCTTAACGGTGGAAATTCTCATCTTTTTGGGGAATGTTGATGTGTAGCTGACTTTTGACCCTTCAACCTCCATTTTGCCTCTGTGGCATATCACCTTCAGGGTGCTGTTGTTTAGGAACCTTAGTGTATTGTTTACCCAAAAGAACTGAGAGCTTTGGCCAAGTTACTTCTCCCAGAATGTGCAGAGAGTTTTATCTCTTCTGTGCTTCCTGGACAGGCAGGTGAGAGGCTTGCCTTCATAATGTGAGGAAATGCATCATTTTTTGAGGAAGGACTTGTGATTCTCTGAAGAGTGGGGGCTTTAGGAGCTCCAAAGAGAGGTCATCGTGTCAACTTTTCTAGGAAAAGGAAGTTAAATTGATTTTGAATTACATTGAGGCAGAGTGCATTAAGTTGCTTTAAGTATCATGTTGAGATGTTACAACTTGTATCAGGCAAAGAATGAAAAAATGTATTATGATTTTATTGATCGGAGAAAATAAAATTTGCGGAAGAACTGAAATTTCCCATAACAACATCAATTTAATGAAAACAGCCTCACTGATAAGAAAATATTTCATTAGAAAAATTCCTGACAACAGTTAAATTTAATAAGTAGTTGTCTTTATGTTGCCTACACTTTCCAAACTGCCTCTGTAACCCAGACTCTGAAATGTCACTGATCAGAATGAAACAGAAAATAAGGGCTACTACTCCAGTTCAAGCACTTGATTGATCTGCTGGTGGCCTTAGCTTTTCCATAAAGCTTCTTTACCTTGCTGTCAGTGTAGTGTTAATCCTTATCTTTATACTTCTTAAAAATGCCAAGTAGCTTTTGATATAAGAGATGCTCAACTGGACTAGCCCAAAAATCCACCTAGGTAGTAACGAACGGATAAAGAATAATAAGACAGCACAGCGTGACTCTTCCTTTGACATACCCTTCTTGTCACTGGGAAACAGTAATTTAAGAGCTTCCTGAGCTATGGTTTGCAGTTAGTATTTACTAATCTATTATGGATCTTTAGATCCTGAATTTGTCTAGTCGCTCCACTATGCAATGAGGCAATAAATTCTGCAACTTGGCTTTGTTTTTAATACTTTTTTTTCCCCACTAAGTGTCTCCTGTTTTTTGTTTTTATGGGAAGGATAGGAAATATTTCCTGTTCACTTTTTTATTCATCATATCATATACCTCTTAACTGAAGAGTCAGTCTGTTTTGGTTTACCTTCTTTGAAAACTGATAGTTCTTGGTACTTGAGATCATCTGTTCTCAAAAAAAGATGGAAAGACAAACTGCACATGCGATGTGGATGGTATCTGAGTTTATATCATGCAGTTCTTGAGAATTTGAGGCGAACTTCAAAAATTCCATTAATTGTGTTTTGGGGTTTTCCAGGTTGGAATAAGGTCTGATCCCCGGAGTTCAACATTTTAATATTTGTAATGAGTTGTTTAAACAAGAAGAACCCCATGGCAGGTGGGTAGGACAAAAAAAGATGGTGATTTAAGTTTCTTTGAGGGGAAGATGGGGTAAACTAAAGTAAGTTTGGACCAAGTGTAAGAGAGGAGCACTCTAAGAAGGCCACTGGTCCTCATAAAGATCTGTTTAGAGGCTTTGAGATCTCAAACTTGTTTTGGCAGAGGATACAGTTTTACACATAGGGTAGTGTAGCTCATCTTGCCAATCCTTGCAAGTGTCAGAAGTTTCAAAAAGAAGCCCCTCAGAGTACCCTCTCTTCTGGGAAGTTAGACTGTAAAGTTGTCTTGTCTGTCCAGTCCCTCCCATATAAAACATAGGTATTTCCATCCCACAGACATGTAAGGTTTAAATACTGTCAGCAGAACCTTAATTTCCGCTGTCAGTTTAGCGAAGTCTTGAAGGTTTTCGCTTTAATTCTGGATGTTACCACTTTCATTCTTCAGAACTAGCTCCAAACTCTTTGATAGAGAGAATCACAGCACTTTAATGTGGAAAGCTGTGAAGGTGCAGGAGAGAAAACCAGCATGACTTATGCAGCAGTGATTTTGGGTGTAAGGAGGCAGATTGAGACAGTACCTTTATGGCTGGCAGCAGAAGAAGGCTTAGACTGCTTCTATTACACGCATTACTCAGCAAAAGCGCTGTTGCTCTTGTAATGTTAAGCTAAAAAAAAAAAGGCAAAATAAATGTGCTTTAGCAGTCCTTGGCCTGCGACAGTGTATCTCTTTCATAGCCTGTCATAGAGTAATGTATAGGAAAAAAAGCAGCCCACTATAAGTTCAGGTGCTGGTAGCAGGATGTCTCTAAGGCACATGCACACTAATGCATACAGAATCCTTTATAAGAAATAAACCATTTCCCCCCAGATTTCCTTTTCAAAGTGACACTACCTGTTTATGTATAATGGAAACCAAAATGAAATTTCACATCCATCGGTAACTTCATTCTTTAGAATTAAAGCGTTGTCTGTTTCACTTCCCTTTTTCCTCCTTTCTGTGAGATGTCACAGACTTATGGAACTGTCAGAAGAATAATTTCTTTCAGAAATCGGCATCTGAATATCTAGATTTAAAATTTTTAAAAAGCTTCAGTTAAATGCTTTTCTAGTTTGGAAGCAGTCATGCGTGGTTTTTTCTTTGTGAAACAGAAGTCTGAATGAAGATTCCAATTTGGCCCTTGAATAATTATTTCTAAATGTGAGATGACAAGTTAAAATGACATTGTGTCTGTAGACCAAAAATAAAACCTTTTACTTAACCCTTATTGTATTTATGGCAAAAACTAATGTAAGGTCCTTGCAAATTTTTATTTGTTTTCTGGGTTGGAATGGTTTCATTTTTACTTATTCTCTGCTTTAGTTGTTAGAAAGCAAGGCTTCTTTAAACATACAGTAGTCAAGGTAAGGAATACATAGAAGAAGAAATAAAGTCCTAATCCTTTGTTTTGACAACACATTGCACTTGATTACTGTGAAAAGATTCATGTCATAAAACAAACCATTAAAGACTTTGGGTAGAAAAGCTTTTGAAGGTGACTGACTTTTCAAAAGTCTGATATCCTTGTGTAATCGAAGACATTTTAAAAACAAGGAGTAAAAGACAAAAGTGCAGGCAAGAAATTGGAAGGTTTTAATTCATACACTTCCCAGTATTTTAAATATTTAATTAATTAGTCTTTAAGAATTCTTGATTATGCATTTAATTATATTTGGTACTTATTTTCATGCATATAAACTCAGTATTCAGTTTTTAAATCGATCTCCAAAATAATGCATTCCTTCAGGTAACTTCTTCACCTCTGGGGTTTTTTTTAGGTTAAGGCACCTGGGGCTAAATTTCTTTTGTGCTCTTGACAAACCCATATAAACCATGCTGCTGTGAAACTGTGTGAGTTTTCACCATAATTCCATATTTTTATTATTCCAGAAAAACTTATCACTTCTATATCTCCACTTCCTTTTTCTCTGCTCAGTCTCACTTGCATCACAGAAGGGGATGATTACACAATAAACTTGCTGAAAGCCAAAACAATTTGGATGTATTTAAGTTTAGGGAGATTCATTCACCAGTTTAATTTGTAACATTGCTACTTTTTGGAAAAGGAAGGAATCAGCTATGTTCTTCCCAGTAACAGAGCCAAGTTGTTCCAGATTCAACAGAGTATGAAACAAAGATGTTTGTTGTCATGGATTATAATTACAAAAACTAGGAAGGTGGGGTTTTTTCAGACCTTGTCTGTTGAAGGGAAAAGCCCTAAATAAATCTTACATTCCCCCAGAAATTATGTTCATACATTACTACCATGTCTTAAAAGAATGAAATATTAAGTGGAAAACACTTTTTTAAAGAAAAAAGTTGAATGGGTTATTAAGGGGTATTTAACTAACACTTAACTGTTTTATTTCAGTTAAAAAAATCTACTTCCCATTGATGGCATGACTAATTTCACTCAACATTATGAAAAGCATAGCTTTAAAATGAAAATCTAAATTTATCAGTGATACATGTAGAATCACAGAATGGTTTTCTTTTGGAGGAACCTTAAAGATCATCTAGTTCCAACCTCCCTGTCGTGGGGGTTTCTTCCTTCCTTTCACTAGAACAGGCTGCTCAAAGCCCTATCCAGCCTGGTCATGAACACTTTCAGGGATGAGGCATCCGCAGCTTCTCTGGGCAACCTGTTTCATTGCCTCACCACCCTCACAGTAAAGAATTTCTTCTGTGTATCTAACCTGAATGTCTGTTCTTTCAGTTTGTACCCATTACTCCCTGTCCTATCACTGCTACTGTTCCTGATGAAGAGTCCCTCTTAGGCTTCCCTGTAGGGCCTCTGGAGATAGTGGAAGGTTGCTACAAGATCTCCACGCAGGCTCCTCTTCTCCAGGCTGGACTCTCCTCAGTTAAGATTTTAAAGAATCTAGAGGGAAAGCCATATGAAGAGTGGCTGAGGCCACTTGGTCTGTTTAGCCTGGAGAAGAGGAGACTGGGGGGAGATCTCATGGCAGTCTACAGCTTCCTTAGGAGGGGAAGAGAAGGGGCAGGCACTGATCTCTTCTCTTTGGTGCCCAGTGACAGGACTTGTAGGAATGGCCTGGAGTTCTCCTAGGGGAGGTTTAGGTTGGGTATTACAAAAAGGTTTTTCACCCAGAGGGTGGTTGGGTGCTGGAACAGGCTCCCCAAGGAAGTGGTCACAGCCCCAAGCCTGGCAGAGTTCAAGAAGCACACTGACAATGCTCTCAGGTGCATGGTGTGAGTCTTGGGGTTGGTGCTGTGCAGGGCCAGGAGTTGGATTCTATGATTCTATGATAATCTTCTGAGCCTGTCTTCATAGGAGAGGTACTCCAGTCCTCTTATCAACTCTGTGGCCTTCCTCTGAACTTGCTCCAACGGTTCCATCTCCTTACATTGAGGGTCCGCAGTGTTCCAGGCAGGGTCTCATGAGAGCAGAGTAGAGTGGGAGAATCACTTTTAGCCAGTCTCTTTGGATGCAGCCCAGGGTTCCATTGTCTTTCTGGGCTGTGAGTGCACACTGCTGGCTCATGTTGAATTCTTTGTCAGCTGGCCCTCTCCAAGTCCTTTTCCTCAGGGCTGCTCTCAAAACTTCTCTGCCCAGCCTCTGGGTGTTCCTGAGGTTGCCCTGACCCACGTGTAGGACCTTGCACTTGGCCTTGTTGAACCTCATGAGGTTTGCACAGTCCCACCTCTCCAGCCTGTCCAGTCCCTCTGGATGCCATCCCTTTCCTCCAGTGTGTCAACTGCCCCACACGGCTCGGTGTCGTCAGTGAACCTGCTGAGGGTGCCCTTGATCCCACTGTCCATGTCACTGACAAAGATACTGAACAGCACTGGCCCCAGGACTGACTCCTCAGGGACACCACTTGTCACTGGTCTCCACGTGGACATCCAGCCATTGACTGCAACTCTTTGCATGCGGCCATCCTGCCTATTCTTTATCCACTGAATGGTCTGTATGTATATCCATATCTTGGTGACTGATTAGTAATTATAAAACTAGCAAGGAAAAAGCTGAATTTTTGGGTTACTCAAATAGCAAGGTGTGGAAGATGCAGTCTCATGAGCTACATGATAAAGTATAGTAGTCTGGACACAGTTTACAGGAAATCGCTTTACACACACATTAGTGCTTTGGATTGCATCTAGATCTGTGCATTTGTTTTAGAGATTAAATTCTGTTCTCTGTAGCATTGCTGTAACAGTAACAATATGAATTAATTTAGTTTCATTTTTAGTAACTATAGAGATAAGATGAAGTCCTGTACTGAGTATTCTATGGTGCTAAAGTATTAAAAATGCTATCCAAAGTGATCATGGAAGACCTCTTATATACAAACATATTTTTTAAAGTTATGCTTTAAAATATATTCAAGTTAATCACTAGCTATTTTGAATTTGCAGATGGTACTGGGCATTGACAACAAATTACTAGATTAATTAGCAGCACCTGATAAAAGGGAAAGTATCTGTTTCAATGAAGATTCTGAATTCCAAATGTTTTAAAAATGTTACTATTTCTATAAACAGATGGACACTTGACAAGGAATCTGCAGCACAAATTCTTTGGGTACACTGTAATTATGCAGTAATAATGCTAAGCATAAAGACAAATGTACAGAAGAAAAGGAACTCTCACCTGTCCTTCCAGCCAAATTTTAAAGAAAGCAAAACATGCTTTTATATTTCAATGTTACTGTAACTGGGTTATGATAAAATAACTATGATGCCATATTCTTGGAATTTGGAAACTTGCTTCTAAATAAATGTTTTCTATTTTATGGAGGCAGGGATTACTAAGGTGTTAGAAGTTTGGAAGACCAACATGTTAGACCTTGGCTGAGCATACCCTGAATTGGAGGACTTCTTTGTTCAAAGAAACTGACTGGCATTACTTCTGTAGGAAAGAGGATTTGTGAGGCAGTAGCTGTTTCTGAAGAGTAGCTCCCTGCTGGTGATACTGGCCTGTGATGACTGTTTCTCAGTGCAGGCAACTGTAAATAATGCTTATATTGCAATATGAAGATAAAGTTATGTAAATTTCACGTTCTTTTTGTGGTATTACTTTGGATATCAGGGTTTTTTCAATGGAGAAAGAACAATAAGGCTAAGGTGTTACAAAAAACAGCTCTTAAGTAAAAAAGTATTCATGATTATAGTGTGTATTTAAACTGACTTTAGATATGAAAAGTCATAGTGGAGGGGAAACTAGATGCCACTGCATTACATGCTTAAGTGCTGATTTTCCATGCACATACATTAGTGAATTTGTCTTTTTCATAAACCAAGAGGTGAGACAGTCCTTTATTCTATACACTATAGAAATAATTTATCAGTGAAGTAACTAAGGCAGAAAGAAAAGGTTAGATCTAAATTGAAATATTTTCTATATAATAAAACCTGTTTGTGAACAGTTGGTGTACCACAAAAAGCTGCATAGATTGAAGTGAGCATAATGATTTTTATTTTTTTTTAAATAAAAAGTGTTATTTTGTGGAGTTGTGTTGAATCTAGAGAAATGAGTAAGTGCTTAATACACCATTACAGTATAAAGTTATAGGGAAAATAATCCTCAGGGCATATTTTGGAGAGCAAACTGTGATGTGGGATTAGGCAAAGCACTGCAAATGGCAGTATCAGATTCACACAGGGACAGAGGGAAAGGAATAAAAAGCAACTGAAAGTGAAGGAGATAGCATGAGAGATGATTTTATTGTTTTCCAAAGAACAAAAGAAGTAAGTCCAGCAGGTGGGTAAGGATACACCAAAAGCGAATATAATATCCATATCTGGTGGAAAATACAGAAAAATATGTTCTTCCTCTGTGAAAAAGCACATGGTAGTTTATTTGCAGTATTTTTGTAGTTCTAATAGCAAGTTGGCAGGTTATTTTATATGACATCTGTGCAGAGGGAAAGACTGGAATGCAGACAGGGAAGGACATTTGTGCTTGTAGAAGGTAACTCTTGGTTCATTTGCTCTTGAGGAAGGACTTTAGCAAGTGCTGTGTCATTTCTGCCTAAGTGGAGATTTCAGTTGTGGTCCTTTTTTAGGAAAAAGCCGTGACTATTCACAGAATTTAAAGAGCAGTGGCAAAATCTGCAGTACAAATAGTTCAGGTTGCTTTAATATCTATGCTGTGACCTTAAAGCAAAATTTTTAAGTGTTTTATCAAGAGTTCAATGGCTGCTTCATGCTACAGCCACTGTTGAGGTGATGCTTTCTGGAGAAAAATAATGTTCAAGAAGATGTGGTTTGAGTAAAAAATAACCTTTTAAAATATTTTATTACCCAGTTCTGGAAACTGCATGTGTTTTTCCTTATCCTACTTCATTCCAGATTACAGGAAATAGAATATGCTTATGGAGAAGGTTTTTATATGTATATTGCTTCAGAAATTCATGTTAACCATGTGATAGAGAAGTTGCTGCTGCCCAGCTTTTAAAAAAAAATCTGAATTATTGAAAGATGAGTTTAATTACCTCAGCAAAAGCTGCTGTTAATGAAGCTGTCATTTTCCAAGCCTAAAATGCGTTGCTTTTTCTGCTTTGTTCTCCTTGCCAAAACATGAGGGATTTTGAAATAGAAGGTGTTTTATTAACCAGCATCAGAGTAATCAGATTAATACTTAGTGTCTGTTACTTTTAGAATGTGTATATGAACTGATGGTGGATAGGATCAGTAAGTAACAGAGCTTAAGACAGTGCATATTTTCAAAAGACAACAAAAACCAATCTTAGTCATCAGTCCCTTTGATTCAGGAGTTTTAATACCAGTGTAATGTGTTAGGCTGAGTAATTAGTGATCTGATGTTAAAATGTATGTAAGCATTAGATGCATTTCAGGAAAATGGTAATTATTCGGAATGTACCTTCATGCAAATTACGCCAGCAGGAGGTATATGTGTGTTAAAACCAGTGATTCAGTGTAGGCTAGTTTTATTTCTGATTGACATGTTTGAAGGATAAAGCTGAAAGTTACAAATACTGGTGGAACAAGAAAGTAATTTGAATACGTACCTTATTGCAAAACTTGTACTACTGATGTGCAATGTGCAGGCCTAGTAAAGAGCTAATTATGTGTGAAGATCATGAACTTATTTGTATGTTCTCTGAGTTTTTTTTGTTGTTGTTGTTAGGAAGGTACACACTGGCTGAACATTGTAGAACCTGTTTTTACAAGTACACCTTAAAACCTTGAAAGTTGAAAGAATCTTTGCCAAGCAGAGTTACCAGCGTACACACAGCTTTATTTGTACTCCACAGCCTGGTTACAAAAGCAAATAGGAGAGTATAGTCATGGAAGCTGCAGTGATATTAAATAAGAAATGAGTTCAGGTTTGGACTAAAGATGGAGAGATTGAGGGACTTGAGACCTAAAACAGAGAAATACCTTTTTCCATCTGGAAAAAATAGTTCATCTGCTAATAAATCTCTTAGAGAAACAGAATGTGAGAATTAAGAGGCAGATGTGCAACACTGAGGCTGATTAATTAGGGGATGTTTTCATATCACCAGCTTTTCTAGATCAAGTATTGAGAGAAGTTATATTGCAGGCAGAGTGACCAGGGACACACATTCCTCTAGGACATGTTGGTGTTGAGGTAAGGAGTACAGAAGGAGCCAGCAAATAATGTTGTTCTTAACTATGATCTAGAATTGTTTAGTGTCTTTGTATTTCAAAACAAAAATTCAGTCGTGCTCCAGGAGCTTTATTTCTTATTGAAATAAGCTTTCGATGCAAGGGTGAGAGGAGCCAGGTAGGAGGCTCTAAGTATGTATTGTGCATTCTTGGATGGGATCATTCCAGAGAAAGCTCTTGCTACTATATTTAGAAGTAGCATCCCAGGACCTCTTAAGAGGAAACAGGAAAAAGGGACTGCTACTGAATAAGCTTCTAAGAAGTCTATGTCCCTTCTTACTGAGGTTTGGTGAGGTCTACAGTAGATCTGAGTTACAGCAGCAGACGTGTCAGTGCTGCTTCTACAAGCAGTAGGCTGCTGAAAAGCCTTGTTTGGTGTTGGTAGGTGAAATTGTTGTAGAATTAAGTGAAATTTGATAAATTGACTTCAGCATACCAAGTTCACTCTTCAACTGTCCTATGATTTTCTTTCTTCTGCTTCTCTTTCTTGTTACAATTCCCATTTCTGAAGTTTGCTTAGCTGTAACAGTGTTCTCTAACACTTGGAATGCAGTTTTGCTGTGACCTACTCTCTCCTTAAGACACTCTTTTTAGATAAAATATTTTGAATCTTTATCAGTCATTTGTACTTGGGCACTGTTGAAGGTCCAGTTTCTCCCACTTTGAAAGCAAGTCTGTAGTTCTGATGCTTAATATTGACAAATACTTTATCTGCTACTCTGTTATTCTAGCTGAAGGACAAAGTGACAATATTTCTGTTGGCCTTATCCTTTACGTAAATAGTTGTCAAGCTGTTGAAGCTGTGAAGTGGCTTTAGATTATTTCTACATTTTCCCAAAGTATCATACCCAAAATATGGGCATCTTTGGGTGAGAGTTTTTCCTTTCACTTTGCCAGAGTTCCCAATAATGAGTGTACATTTTGGTTTTCTATATTTTTTAATTTAGCAAAACATCTCTAGCAAGTTTTGGACTTTCACTTTTTGTGACTGCAGTGGAGACATATAAGCAAGAGAATTTGGCAAGTGCAGACAGAATATTTACCTCTGGGAAAAAAATACCAGGATTTGCCTCCTGACGTGTAGCTTTTACAAATGGATTGAAGATGGGAAGAATTTTTTTTGGCATTCTATATGTGGGTGATGCTGAAATCTTCTAGTAACTAGTAAGGATAAAATTTTTAATAACTTAGTAACATAGTAATACTTATGTAATAGCTTTGACTGCCAAAAATGTGTTTCCTAAATCCAGTGCTAGTGGGTTTTAACCATTTCTTCTGGTTAGGACCTTTTCCATTTAAGATGATAAGCCTAATTGATGCTACTTGTTCTTATTTCAAAAGGAGGAAAACAGTGCATGTTTGGTAAGAATCCATTGTTGCAGGTGTTTGTTTATATTAAGTTTGTACAGATATTAACAGCTTTGCATGGATTTTCATTCTGCTTTTGTGCAAAATAGAGAAGGTGTGTCTGTCTTACCTTAGTGTAAATAAAGGGTTAGAACTGTTGCGAACAGTGAGTTGATACAACGAGATTAGGATTTTCTAACTATTCTTGCAGCAGCTAGGTGACTACAATTAGGGTAAAGCAGTTGATAAATTCTGCAGTAGGCTCCAACTTGCATCGTAACTGTTGTAATTATTGCCCTGTAAATTATATCTGGAAAGATCTGTGATGCTGACAGTTTAGCATCAGTCATCAGTGGTGACTTGTGAGGAAGTAAATCTCAGGCAAACTGTTTATCCAGGGAGTAAATTCTCTAAAGCCAAGTCATTTTGTCGCAGGTCGTCCCTCCACACCCATTTCCCTGATGTCCTATATGAAAAAGGCTTCTTAAAAAGATCTGCTTTCTGATTGTGATCTACATTTTTTAATACATCATAAAGGAGTTGCACATACCGTGATTAGTTTGTTTAATGTCAGTACCAGGTATAAACCTTTCTGAAATGCCTTTTCAGGAGGTGGCTGTGCAACCAGGCATGGCATGCACCGTAGCTGTGATTCCCTGGAATCACTGGCATTGGTGAGAATGCAGTAGTTAAACTATTTTGTCTATTGACTTTGCTAAGACCATGAAAGGATGTAAAACTTAAAGTTCATGATAAATAATGAGCTTGACTGGGACAATTGTAATTTTATAGGCAACTTGATTAGAAATGTATATAGAGGGTGAATTAAAATGCGAATTATAACCTACAGGCCACTACATTAATTGAATGTCACGGATAGCCACAAAGTTAGCTCTTGCATGACTTGTGTCCAGGAATCCTAAAGGAATGGACAGCCTTTGATTGAAATAAAGCTTGGGAAAAAGAGAAATCTTAATATTTGTTTTAGCACGGTTGTTTAATTTTTGAGAGGAGGGTTGAGCTATGCAGTTCTCTTTATTGTACTGCTGGCATGAAGGACCACAGGAAGCGTATTAGTCCCTTGTGGAACGCCTGCTCATAGACATGAATGTGTTCCAACCTCACTGCACACGCTGCTGCCTCCAAAGGAGACTGGGAGTGGCTGTGGGTTGCAAAGTGATGATCCTGTATGAACTCATCCTGCTGGTCGCGATTGCCTGAAGACAGTCGAGTCGGTGAACTCTATTGCAGGTCAGGTATCATCCCTCATCCCAGAGCTGTCACGAAAGTGACACAAAAGCTGTATCATCTGCTGTAGTTAATTTGGCAGAAAGGCAATAATCTGCCCACATTTGATCCACATTTATTTTGTACAGCTCTGGCTTCCACAACAATATATATGTAACACAGCCCTCACCATGGCCAGTCCTGTAGTGTACAGACACATGCCATAAGGATGCAGCAGCTCAGTTTACAGCAATTCATAGGCTGTTAATCCAATCAGTCTGTTCTGCTAATCAAATCAGTCAGCTCCAAGAGCATGTGGCAGCAGGCTGATGTGTGCACTCCCAGGCTTGCATGAACGATGCAACATGGAGCTTTGTGCGGTGAAGATGAACTCTTGGATTTATGTGATATCCTAGTGTAGTTTTTTAATTGTGCTATTTGAACCTAAACCATACAATATTGATTTTTGATATTCTTTTTGATACAGATTTTGCTGTTCTAAGTGTATGTGTTAAGCTGTTTTTAAATTTTCCCTGCTGGTGCTAACTGCAGTGAGCGATACTCTGAACTGGCCTTAAGTCATCGTATGGGAAATTATGTATTTTCTAATAAAATCTGTACATTTAAGATTTTAATACACATTTTACAGACCTTCAGGTGTGTTTTGACATTCTCATCAAATGTCTTTTTGAGTAACTGTTTTCCCAAAACTACTTTAAGCAAAATGTGGCACTTAATTGTTTTTGTGTTTTATGCCACTATTTATTAGTTGATTTTTTTAATGTAGAATGCATTTATTTTATTTGCAGTAAGAAGTATTTGAATACTGTTTATCATTGACTTCTGCAAGTTTTTAATAACTGTTTTTAATATAATAACTTGTAAACATTGCTGATTGCTTATGGGGGATAATTTAGGTCCATTTGTCTGTGAAAGAGTTTCCAGTTTCAGGAAAGGTGACTGTTCACTTGTAGTGCATACATGTATGTCGTGTAAGACTTGCATTTATTCTAGCTTTCTGTCTCTGACTTGGGCAATATCTACAGCAGTAATTTGGCTCAAGTGGAGAAAATCAGTAGAGTGAAGCAGTTGGTGCTGTGACCCCCACCTCTACCTATTCTGCTGTGCATTACTTTTATTTTGGACTAGATTTAGTGGAGCCTCTCAGGATCAAATATCAATGTCACTATGTGTATTGAAACTGTTCAGAGGTGTTACTTGCTTGGATCTGTGTGCCCCCTTAGGGGTTGAAGAGTGACAGATAACACCATTGCACTGGTGCATTTCCATTTCCAGTTTATATTTCTCCATAAAGAATCCACATCCTGTATACCAAAACTGGTCTGTGAACAAAACCATTCCACAGTAAGCAGGAATAATGCAGAGGAGAGAAGGATTTGCTTCCAAATTGTACTACTGCTATGAACCAAAACAGTAATGTAAACATAGCCTTCAGCTAACAGAACAAGGCCTTCTCCTGTATTTTACAGACAACAGATAGAGTATGAAGTCAAATAGATTCTATTCTATAAACTTTAAATTCATTCTGACATGAATGTGAGGACAGAAAGGAATATGATGGGAATACACAATGGATTTATTATAAACAAGGCAATAGTCATTGAATATGTACATGCCCACATGTGTTTATTTTGGTCCTTCTGCTTTTTGTTGCCTTCCCACCCCCCTACAGCTGTACATTTAGTTTAATTTCTTCAAATGTTCTGTTAAACTAAAGTGTGATCTTTTTAATATATATACATATACAATGACAGAGAGTATGCCTTATATTGATTTTACAAATGTGCCCAAATTATAATTCTTTAGATTGAGAATGTTCTTTTGAATTTCATGCTTACTTTTATTGACTTGAACTAAAGATCTTTCATCAGGGATTAAGAATAAATGTCCTCTTCCTGACAATGAGGTTACTGGACCAGTCCAACCCATAGGTGTTTGTTGTCCTCTGCTGAAAGTTGCAGTCCTCTTAGATGTGTCAGAAAATACCGCATATGTGGCTGCTCTCCAAACCAGTTATTTCAGGATGCCTACATTAACTCAGGTATTCTTAATATCTAAACCAGGTCACTTTGACAGAACTACATTAGGGAATAATTACAGAAGAAGTTGTGCTGACAGATGGGGAGGAGCTGTTGTCTCCGAGCACAGGACAGGGAGGAGGAGTTGCAGTGTTGCCATTTTCACTTGGTGCAGCTGTAGCCAGACAGCAATTCAGCCTGAAACCATATATTGTTCTTGCTTGTTCATTTGTTTGTTTGTTGGGGATTTTTTTTTGAGTGTAAGTTCTGTATAATTTGCTAATAAAAGCAATTAAAATCTTCAGGGAGGGAGAGCAAGCATGAACCAATTTTACCACATTCATGGAAGGAAGGGAAATTTACCATTTAACAGATGGGAAATCTCAGGTATAGTTGTGGTGGGTGGGGTTATAATTTGTGCATTTCATTGTTGGATTATACCTCTGAGCAGCTCATTGTTTTTCTGGCAGTCCTTCTGCTGGCTGAGTGTCATTGATCAGTATCCCCCAGGTGGGGAAAGTGATAACACAGCATGATAAAATAAACCAGGAGATGTTATTTTTTTGCCACCTAGGTAGTTTGCCTGATAACTTTCCCTCACACCTGTTATATCTTTTTTTATGTTATTTTCTATTTTGTTGTGATTCTTCTACAACACTTGAAAGCTAACCATTAATGGCAAATCCTGCAGTACAGAACCTTTTAATCTCTAAAAATAAGTACTTGCCCCATGGTACCGGGCATGGGATACTGTAGAAATGGTAGTTGTCACAAAGTACTAGACAGCATTTCTAGTGTGATTATGGCAAAGGACATAGTCTTGCTCCCAGTTCTGGATGAGAAACAGTTACGTAGCTGTTATCATCAGCAAAAGTGTTGAGGCAGAATATTCCTGAGCAGTTTTTCAAGTGCTTCTAGGGGAGTTAGACTAACCAAACTGAGTTGATCCAAAAAAAGAAGTACCTCACTAAAGCTCTGAAGCTGCATGATAAATTGTGTATCACAGGTTGATTGCTATAATTTTTGTGTTGTGAATAAAAAATGTATTCAAGGAAAAATAAAGGGTTAGGAAAAAATTCATTTTAATCAAAAAGAGCAATGTCAAAGTACGCTTGGACAATACAGCTAAATATAACTGTTTTCTTTATGCAATCCTGCTTGCTTCATAAATCATTGGATGAAGAATGGATTTTTGTGTCTCCTGTTGTAGAGTTCATCTGTTATCTCTGCAAGGTGTCTGGTTTTTTGGATGAGAGGGATGGCTTCCTACTTGAAAAGGGCATGTCCTTAATGGGTGGCCTTTCAGTATTGAAAGACAGTGGTAGAACTTTGTGTCCAGTAATTGATGCTGTTCATTACAGAGATTTCCTACTAGAGAATAAAAATACATTGCTGGTAGTAGAGATCTTTCTCTGAGAATGGTGCTTTTAAAATCTATTTTAGAAGGTCAAGAGAGTCAGAGAATATAAGCAAGACTAGCAGTAACTGCTTTTTTGACAAGATAGGAAGTTTGATTCATGAGTTTGTTCCTAGTTTTTAATTTAACATTTCTGACTTAATATTTGAAGGTCTCTTTACTCAGTATCTACCAAAAAAACCCTGAAGGCGTGTTTCTCCACAGTGACTTTCTTCAACTCTTGGAGTTGCATTTTCTTTTAAGATGTCTTTAGATAGTTTTGTGGAAAACAAGTTTCATTTTTCTAGCTACATTTTTTTAAGCCCAGTAACTACTAGAAAGTTTAATAATCAGAATAAAAATAGTTTTAATGTATTTCTGTGTATTTTAGGATTTTAAATAAAATTTGGACAGTTTATATTGCATGTCTCTCTGTAGAATGCATTGAACTGATTAACAAGGCAAAGGTGGAGATTGTTTGTTTGTATTTGGTTTTCATTTTTGTGTTGTTGATTTGGTTGAGTTTTTTTAAGACCTGTGCAGACAGAGCTGAGCAACAGGTAACAGGAGAGCATAGTACAACACCTGCAGGGTATCACATGCAGTTGTAGGGTATGTCCTTATATTGCTGTTGAGATTATAATAAGAGTAATCATTTAACCTTACTGTTGAAAACCAGGGAGTACATTATGAAAGCATGCCACGTGTTAGATTGAGATGCACTCTTAAGAGAATCTGTTGTCAGCAGTCATGTGATTTGGTAATGAGTCATATACCATATATGTACACCACTTATATGTGCACCATACATACTTGTATTTTCCTGCCATCCTTCTAAACTGTTCTGTAGACATTCCATTTGGCTTCCACTCCAGTAAATGTCACTCTTTCTTCAGAGGTTCTTCTAGGTAGGTGTGTTCTTGGCTTCTATGCATGGTCTTTGTTCATGAAGGGCTGGGAATTAAATAAGTAATAGTCCCAAACCCCAAACCCCTGCCTTTTTTCTCTTTTTTTTTTTTTTTCTTTTTAATACCAAAAAAGCACAGAGAGATGAGTAAGGAAACTGTATCAGTCCCAGAACTGAAATGAAGTGGGATGGAGGATTTACCAGAAGAATCAGCCTGGGTAGGAAAAATGAAATAAAAAGGGGAAACCCAAAGACTAGCCTTGCACTTACATCTCTTTTCCTGTAAAAGAATTCCTTTTCCACAGGATTAGCATGACTGGCGTAAGTTTTGGTCCAAGGCTTGAGCCTCTGTCCCTGCAGCTGCTGCTGTCTGCCCTGTCTGCTTTACCCCAGTGCCTGAATTCCTCCAGCCTATGGGTCTCACATGCAGCTGCAGCATATGCATGCTTAATACATGTGACATAAATATCATCTCTATTTGCAGATAAGTGAGGCATGGTAATTTGTTCAAGTATGTGTATCAAAGGCTCTGGCAAAAACAAATTCTCTGTTTTCACAAGAAGCCACTGTAAAAAATTGTCTGAATTTGCCCCAGTTCCTAAGCTGTTCCATATTGTCCCTGGTAGTGAAAGGTTAGCTCACTGTAAGTAAGAGATTCTCACATACGCCTTGTGCTAAGCAAGCAAATTATTCAAACAATATCAAATTGATAAGTTTGGTAAAGTAAACACACAGTATTTATACAGCATATTTAAACATGGCCTCTGTATTGAGAGAGGGAAATCCTGTCCACATTGAAGTTGGTGCAAGAGCTTCGTTGAGGCCAGTGCTGATTGTCAGTTTTAGTATGTCATATTCAGATTCTTGTGCATGCAAAATACTTAGTGAAGAACAATTTTGGTATTCTAGAACATGTTTTTGAGATAAAAGTAACAATCTGAAGTTTAAAGAGAGGGATTTCCAGTCAGCAGAGAAAGACTGTAATACTATAGAGCTACAGCACAGAATTACGAAACTACAAGAATATTTTAAAATCTGTCTACACTTAACAGATTATTTACGTGCAAGTTGCTCTCTTGAGTTGTATATCTGCCCATGTCTAATGCTTATTTTTCCTTTTTAACAGGTAGAGAGAATTGTTGACAAGAGGAAAAACAAGAAAGGAAAAACAGAGTATTTGGTGCGATGGAAAGGATACGACAGCGAAGATGACACTTGGGAGCCAGAACAGCACCTTGTTAATTGTGAGGAGTATATACATGAATTTAACAGACGCCACAATGAAAAGCAGAAAGAAAGCACTTTGACCAGGACAAACAGGACCTCTCCAAATAATGCCAGAAAACAAATTTCTAGGTCTACCAATAGTTCTTTTTCAAAGACATCTTCTAAATCTTTAGTTATGAGTAAAGAACATGAGTCAAAAAATAATCAACTTTTTTCTACCACACAGAAATTCCGGAAAAACAATTCACCATCGCTTTCTGGACGTAAAAATATGGACCTTGCAAAATCAGGTATTAAAATCCTAGTGCCCAAAAGTCCAATTAAGAGCCGGACAACAGTTGATGGCTTCCAGAATGAAAGCCCAGATAAAATGGACCATATAGAACAGGATCAAGATGACTCTGTAGCACCAGAAGTAGCAGCAGAAAAACCTGTGGGAGCTTTATTAGGACCTGGTGCAGAGCGTGCTAGGATGGGCAGCCGACCAAGGATACATCCATTAGTGCCACAATTGCCAGTGCCAGTAACAGCCACAATTGCATCAGCATTAACAATAAATGGAAAAGGTAGGTGTATGAGTCGTCGTTTCTGTGTTGGTTTTTCATTTGACTGGGGGTGTTTTTCCTGTTGAGATGCAGACAAATTACCCACTCTGTTTCAGCCATGCTAAATCAAGTCTGGAGAACTTCACTTTATTTTACGTAACTATATGACTACAAAGCCATTTCGAATTTTACCAGCTTTTGGTTTCCTCGCAGAGATTCATTGGTATTTGTGTTTTCAGAATCACCATAAGATACATCTGTGTTTGCCTTGACACTGTGTGGTACACTTATTTAGTGTACCATTTCCAGATATTACATCATTGCTTTAAGTTTATTTAAATAGGTCAAATTTGGTGTGAATATTAGAAACATTAATTATGGGAACTGATGAATGGTGTGAGCAGGGATTCTTCATGACAGTTTACATATCTATTTTGTTGCAAATATTGTCTGGAGAAAAAACCTGTGAGAGTGATGTTGCTTAAAAAACAAAGTTAATAAGCTTTGTTTCTATGAAAATTTGACCCAGTTGAGGAGATACATATGCCTTCTGCCTGGACTGAAATTTGTCTTTATTATATTTTATCAATATTTTGTTGTTTATACCTCATTTGATACTGAGCACTTATTTAGGAGTGATGTCTGGCTTGCTAATATCTCAGTAGATAAGAGTTAATTCAGTTTGTACTGTAAAATTTGCGACACCAAAGTAACCCACACTGCTTTTCTGGGAGGGAGCTGTTTGTCCCCCATCCAGCTGAGACCCCTGTTTAAGACTTCTTGGTCCTTATTGTTATGCCTCAAAACTTTGTTCTTCCTTGACAGACTCAGGTAGTTGTGTGGTCACGAGTGTTCTCACAACCATGCTTTTGAGGCTAAATTTCCATGTTTAAATTTTCGAGTCAAGACTGCGCCCTCAAATAAAATGCAGCAGGTCAAATTTGCAGGTGTGCTACTGGTGACGGCTTGCTGGAAAAATTGTTTGGAATTTGTCGAGGACTGGGCCTGCCAAAAAACATGCTTAGAGACACTGTAGAGGGAAAAAAATTGCGCTAAAGACTTTGGGAGAGTTTGTGTTGGGTACCCCACTGTTGCTTGCATTGAGATTTTCCGAAAAAACAGCTGCAGCGGGAGAGGTTGAGAAGCGGTGGGCAAGGGAGGGGTGTGTTCCTGGAGCTGCGGTGTCAGGTCATGGACCAACCCATTTTGCTGCAGATGAACTAGGTAACCATGGCAATGCACACACGGATGCCAGGAATATCTCTTGCTTTGTATGGGCTAAAGAAGGAATGTAAATCTCAGAGGATGTAAACAAAGCTGAAGGGGAAGTTGCAAGAGATGCCAGGATGAGAGTTCTCTGAGTAGGTGAGGTAGAGGAGTGTGTTTTCGCATGGGATGGTTTTATGATAATTAATAGGCGTTTTGGAGTATGATGGGGTTCCTAATGAAGTGATTGATCAGTTCTGCCTTTGGCATCCTGTTTTTTTACCTCATGGCATCCAGGAAATGTACCTGGGCATGAAGGACCTTTTTGGGTAGATCAGATTAAATTGTTCCCACCAACCTTTCACTTTGGTAATAGTGGTATGGCAAGGGCCCAGTTACAGGGCATCAAATGGAAGCAGAAGGGCCTGCAGAGGAAAGGTAGTGACACGGAAGGTGTTAGGTGAGATGCATTTTTGTTTCACTGCGGTGTTAAAATTTCCTCAACTGCCACCACCTCCTTCAACCCTTCCTAGGCATTAGTCTGGGCAACTAACAGTGAAAGCTATTGAGTGGCTCTAGGGATGATGGCAGTACAAGAGTTTTCGTACACTTGCGTGTTCACAAGATCCTAAGGTGTAGATCAAAAATGGAGAGCCAAGGAGATAGTCACAATACGTGGTTGATGAAACATACACAATATGTTCCACCTTCTGTCTGCTGCTGGAGGCATATCCTTGCATTAACTGAGGCTTTCCCTCTCTGCCCTGATACACCACTGCCAATCCCCAAGCTGAGCTGTGCAATCTGCTGGGAAATGGATGCTAAATATCCATATTTATTAGGGTTTTATTTTGCTCACCTGCAACATTTTGGGGGTAGCCTTCCAATCATGCAGTATTTCTGTGATTATAAAACTTGGGAAAAAAGCTGCAAAAGAAAAATACTTTGCACTTATATCTGACATCAGTCTCTCTTCCTAATTTTTCAGGATTTCTTTGACATATCTTCCTCATGGAAGCCCAGGCTCCAACTCAGCCATTATGCATGGCTTGAGTGGACATATTTAGGGAGAAGCCAAGAGAGACAGCCCTGTCTATTAGAGCTTGCCTGGCCTTGGAGCTTCCTGAGCTGACACATTTGTTGTCTCTTCATTAAATATGCACTCTTCTCCTTGCTGTTTTTATTTTTAACTTCACACTGCAACTCATTAAAAATGTAGTAAATAGGTGCTTCCCTCCCCTGCATGGGGCTGTTGCAGTTCAGAATCCTGTTTTGATCCTTACTCAGGACATTCCTTCAGTCTTAAATGAACACCTCATCACATTTTCGGCACAACCTCGGGAATCATATATCGTGAGGGGTATTCATTGCACAGAAATGCATCATCATATGCACCAGATCTGACATATTAATAATACAGATGATAGATCTGGCATTTGGAGCACTCTTTCCAAGCTTCCCACCTCCTCTGCATACACCTTCTGTTAATTTTAAGAATTCCTACTACCACTTGGAGGATGCTGTCAGGAAGACAAAAGCATGTTTTGAAAAATAACTTCTTACTTGAGCTGGTTTAGGAATTTTTTAACAAGATGTTTTTGTTGGTAAACTGAGTTAGTCAAAACAGAAGTCACTAGTTGTAAAGCATAATTTTGAAAGATTCTAGAAAAATACATATTACACTTCAAAAAAATTTTAGACAACTTTTTAAATTAAAACTGAATTACATTTTTTTAAAGTAATATTGGAAAAATAATTCAAAATTTTAATATGAAAACAGTGTTCCTGCTTTTGAGATTATTGCTATGACTTTTGAACAGTGTGACTCAGGTTGATTTTTAAGTCTTAGCTCAGGGTGGTCAAACTCCTCAGTCTTTGTTTTCCTCAGCCTTGTTTTTACCTTTTTTTTTTTTTTTAAGTCTAATTTGTAAGAGAAGTGCACATCAAAAATCCCAGAAACTTGTATGCATACAAAAATCCCACGACAGCAATTACTAGGAAATATTAGTGTTATTGTAGCACCTAATCCTGCTTTTTCTGAGACAAACTTCAGTGATGCAGTTGATGTTCCAAAGATCTTGCAGTCTCAGAAAAAGCAATCAGCAAATATCGGTATAAATATACAGGGGTTCTGGGGAATAAAATAACAGTGATGTTTATTCTGGAGCTGGTGGTCTCAGCACGCTGAAATCAAGCCGCTATCAAAAAGAATAGCATTGTGTTGAAGGTTCGTATTTTAAAGGCTTGGCCTTGAAAACTGAGTCAATGGAGTAATTTATATACAAGGTTAAGAATTAGGGTGATGTATGGATGAAGTGAGAACAGATCACTGAACTGAACATTGCCGTGGTTCTGGTGTTTTGAAATATGTGGTGATCATCAGCTGTTACTAAAAGCTAATAAAAGCAATCCTGAAATGGATGGACAGAACAGAAAGACAACACCAAAGAAATGAAATGTTGTGGGAAAGATGTTAGTGGCACCTACAAGTAAAGCATATTACTCAAAACTAGGCAAGACAAAAAGTGGCCTTCTGTCTAACAATAGGTTCTGATATCGTAAAAGTTTCTGAAAGTTTCTTTCATCAAAGTGGTATTAAAAAGTAGCTTTGAAATCGTATTGCAAATGGTTTCAGCATAGTACAGTCATAATATCCACAGAAGTTCTATTTAATAGAGTGCACAAGAAGAGAAGCTGTAAAGAGAATCTGGTCTGCCAGTCACACGGGGCTAGAGAGTTGTCTTTCAATTACCTTAAGGACTGTAAGCCAGGGAAAGGACTGTAATACCATTTCTTGGCAAATTCTAGGGTTTTTTATTCTGGGTAACCCTATAGTTGCTATAGTTTTTATTCATCTAGCGATGTCCAGCATATGGATGTAATTGAGAATAAATGCCACAAGAGGGGAAATTTCAGGCAGAAAGAGATACAAAGCTCGAAATATAAAATGAGCAAGAAAAGCACATCTAGCTGCATATGTTGTTACAATTAGAATAAGGCAGGCTGGTGCTGGCGTACAGGAAGAGAAGAAATACAAGAAATGCTGTGAATTACATCACTTGTTAGTCAGACAAGCACCACCAGTGTGCATGGTGGCATTAGCATCTCCCTCCTTGCACGTATTAGTTCAGATAAATAACTTGCAGGAGCAGCAGGCTGACAATACAAAGATGGCTTGCAGTGTATCACCCTACAAGGAACAAGGGTGTCTGCTGATTTTTTTAGTTGGATAATGGTGGTGTTTTTATCTCAAAACAATGATATTGTCAGCAAAAGAAAATCCAGGCATCAGAGAAAAAAAAAAAACAAACCAAGAATAAAAGACTGAACTTAAGTTCTGTTTGTTACCTGTTCTCTCCTTTCCCCAAAGCATCTTATGGGATTAAAACCCACAGATTTGGAAAACCAAAAATCCGCTTGAACACCAAAGGAAAATAGTGTCTGTTTGGTTAAGTGTCTGATAGCTTTAGTCTCAAAAGAAATCAAGCAAGCGTGGAAGGGATTATGGAGGCCACTGGAACTGAGGAGAAACATCCGTTCTCAATGCAATACCAAGCCTGGTTGAAAGGAGTTCAGTCCCTCCCTGTTTAATAGGGTGAAGGGAGCTCATACACTTCCCCCCCAAATTCTCCCAGTTACTTTTTTACCTCTGCCTGTGTGTGCCTGGGTGCTGGACTCTGCATGAGGAATGGTCCACTGTGACCAGCATAACTGGCCAAGCTCAAGAGTCCCTTGGGAAGAGCACAGCAGCTGACAAAGCTGTGAACCACAGAGTTGTCCAGACGGACCACAAGCCATGCATACAAACCCTCTCAGAAAGCAGATTTAAGAGGAGGGTTGAAGGAGTTCATTGCTGTGAATTTAGAGTGGCCAGTACAACAAAAGGAAAGTTGGGATGATGTGTTACAGTTGTTTTGGATTTCTTTTTATTGTCCTGAAAGGACAGAGGCAGCTTTGAGCCCTCCTTTTGTTTGTTGGGGGACATTTTTGGTTAAGTAGTAAAATGTGATTTAAAAAAAAAAAAGCCCTAAGAGAAGAACTTCCTTTTTCAGTGTGTTTGTATGTTGCACTTGGATGGTAGCTTGATCTCTGCTGAGTGATCTGGAAAGCAACCAAATATTTTATTAGTGCAAACAAAAGCCTATGAAATGGGTTAAAGTCCTTTGTAAAGCACTCTTAACGTCTAAAATTACTGGTTAAACGTCTTTTTCAAATGCAGAAGTGTGTGATTTTTCTATCTTTGGTTGTGTATCCATTCAGCAAATCACTAAAGTGTAAAGAGTAAAGCAGTTTTTATTTAATCAAGCTTAAAGACATCTTTGGCTTGGTTTTTTTCTGCAGAAGTTGAATTTCATTTCAATTTCATTCCTTAAGAATTCGCATTATTATGTCCCTTATGCACTGTATTGCACATTTTAGCCTAACATCAAATTTTCCTTATGTCATACAAAGTCATGTTGAAGTTCTTCAGCTTCCTTACTCCTAACTAAAAATAATCTGAATTGTTGCCAGTTTCTTGTTTATCTATATTTTCTGGCTCAGTGTAAATGCAAAAGTTTTAAGCAGTATGGTAGATTCCATGGTCTGTGTCATGTGGAACATTGATCTGTTACTGTTCTGGTTTTCTATCTCCCCTCTGCACTATTGCTTCTGCAGTTTATAGTGCACATAATTGTTACTTTACATGGAGCTCCAGGGTTGAGAACTTACTGTGAAAATCTCGTATTTTCAGAACCGTATTGGTTTATGTCAACAGATTATCATAATAATCAGGATCTAGCTGCAGGTAACTTTAGTTTTAAGGCTGTTTTCCTGAGAAACATAAGGCATAAGTGACTGGTTTTTTTCCTTTTCTGCCTTCTGCCATTCTCCAGTACTCTGAATGGAGATGTCTCAGTTGGATGCTACTTTGGTGTAGATTTTTAATACAGCTGAGCTAGTGTGAAATGTAGTTACTTTGAAAGGAGTGGTCCCATTACTTTCCCCAATCCCAGGTATGGGAAATACATTTTTTTTTTTAATATCTATATCTATATCTGGTTAATCATATATATATATATAGCATAACCAACTTCTCCTTTAAGGGCAGGCATATTTTTATTAGCCTTCTGGAAGTGACAGTGAGGAAGAGGATGTGTCCCTGGGGAGGGAGACGGACACATCCTTTTTTTCCTTTCTTAATTCTGTCCCTGAAAAACTTATCAAGAAAACTTTGGGTCAAACTTTTTTTTTTTTTTTTTAAAGAAAAGGGGAAGAAATTTCCCAATAAATTCTCCGTTTGGACATAAAAACCTCAGCCTAAGTTGCTAGAAAAACTCTGTGTTGTTCTCACTTGAATTTGTATTACACCTGTAGCCCACTGTTTCCTTTGATGTTACATGAGTTTACACGAGCTGAGGGTCTGGAGTCTCAATCTCTCTTGACTGACTGCTCAGATGGGGTCAGTAATGATCTGTCATTACGTTCTCCTACAGCACGTGTGCCAACATGAGATAAAAGTAAATTCTGAGGACAGGTTTGTCACACCTGCTGTGCCAAAACTTAGGGAGGATGAAGCACAATGAAGCAGAGCCTCTGTTCACAAGGCGCCCTTTCAACCTACTTTGCATACGTCTGCACAGAGAAAGTGTGTTGAAGATCAGACTGAATGATAGAACAAAAATGTTGAGCTAGATACTTTTTTTTTATTCAACATTGTCAAAATTGTACAACTTCAGAGCAGCTTTTGAAATGTGAAGTGCAATCAGAAACACTAATGCAGTGCCTTTTGCAGTTGTGCCTGGTAGAGTAACCAGCCACTTTTTTTGTCTCTTGCTGTTTCAATTTATGAAAAAGTTTCATCTCCCATCTCTGTTAAAGCTGTGAAGTGGATGGAATGCGTATTTGCTAAGGCAGCTGTCATTATGAATCTGTGTTCTCTTGAAAAGAGGATTAATCTTAATAGTTTGATGCAAAAATCCATTTAAAAAACTGGACAAAAACAACCCTAATGTGGTTTGTGGATGATTTGCCTAGATCACATTGTCTACATAAAATAAAGTCAACAAAACATCCTCACAGGGAGGCTGTTACATGTGGGATTAAATATCATGCAATTAAGACAAACTCTGAAATAATTTGTTTACACCAGTGCTTGTGAAAGAGATAAAATAGTTAGATTTAAGAAGATGCAAAACTAAGATTCAAAGCCAAGTTTTTTTAAGGCTAGCTGTTGGGATAACAGCTGGATACAGTCTTGCATGTTACAGGTGTTCATAAAAATACCTTTTATTTTTATGTACACATATATATCTAATATATTGCCCTGGAATAACTACTTCCTACCCAGCCAGAGCAATTTCAGTACTCAAAGTGGCATAACCATGATCTGGAGCTGCTGTTATGAGTTACTGATAATAATACAATGAAGTACTGTTATTTAAAAGAAAATAAATGCAGAAGCCATATGTTTGTAATACTGTATGCCTTTTTTTCCAAACAAAAATATCTAAATTATCTGCTCTACATACCATTTATGTTGTAAACTTATTTAAGGACACACAATGAAATACATTAGGCCACAAATTATCAGTTAATTCTTCTTTAGTAACTGTTTTCTTAATTTTACAATCTTAGAATGCATAAAAAAAGCTTTTGTTTTTTAGTAAGTATTTGTCATTTAAAATGCTTTAAAGTTTATTATGTTTTAGATGCCTTTCAGAAACAAAGGCAAGTCATAAACATTGGCACTTTGAACTATAATATTCTAAATTTAAATGCATTTGAAAACTGGGAAGTCCTAAAATTTAATGTGGAAGAAGAGGAGGAAAGACAGCATTGTACTATTGTATTAAGAGTTCTTTTAAACGTCTCATTGAAACATGGATAAAGAAATGCAGACTGTCATCTATTTTCTTTGAAAATATTCCTTGAAAGAGGCAACTAAAGAAGGTAAGAAGTTGTACTTCAGAAGACTGCTCTGAAATTGACTGGAAAGATGGAAAACATAGTAGGCTTAGTGGTTCATTGTAGTTGTGTCACAAGGTTGACAGTGGGATCTGTGCTTATTTATATTTAGTGATCTCTTTTTAAAAAAGGTATTGCAGTGAGCAGCAAAGGTACAAAACTTGCAGAGAAACACTTTATTACTTAAGGTACAAGAGCACAGAAATTTCAGAGGGACATACCTAAAGCAGGAGGCTAAGTGAAGTGATGAACAGCGGGAAGACAACTCGAACATTTTTCTTGCTAGCTCCTAAACAGAATTTTTAGTCTGAGATGCAGATAGGAATGCCTGAACACTGCGAAGGGACTTGCAGTGTTGCAAGAAGACTTGGCCTAATACTGGACTAAAGAAGCTCTGAAGGTCTCTCTGTTTGTCACACACATTTGTTACTGCTCTTCAGTCACGCCTGGTGTGTAATGAATCTGTAGGTAACACGCTGGCTGGCACAGTGTTTTCCATGCCTTGGCACTGCTGTCCTTTGGATTTCAGCTTGGATTCCTGTGTTGTCTGAGAGATGGGCTAGAATGGGAGGAAATGGAGTAAGTGGCTGACAAGGTCCCCGTGAGAGGTGTCCCAGGGTACTTCCAGTGCATACACAGTTGGGGGATCTAGGCCAAGCCGCTGATGAAAGCTGGTACAACAGGAGCAAGGAGGATATTAAGTAATTTGTTAAAAATTCATGTATCTAAAGGGAATACAGTAAATATTTTGGAGAAGAAACAAATTATAGATAAGATGAAATAAGGACTGATGTAGTTGGAAATTTCTGTTCTGAAACTGAATGAATAAGATAAGGGGATACCTAGAGAAATCAAAGGGTGTCAAATTCAAATGAGAAGTGTTTAGGTATAGCTTTGGTTATAACTTCCATTTAGTCTTGAGAACTCTTTGCTAAAACATGTCTGAGTCCAAGAGAGAGAGATAATGGCCATTTAAAAAAAATTTAGGCATTTATGAGGATAATGGGAATATACTTTATTCATAGGAATGGTATTGTTGTACAAAAAATGTAAGTTCTCTTTCCTCAGAAGTAAGGAAGTGTTTTGTGACATATCTGAAAATTGTAATTCGGACATTTTTATATGTTTTTCTACATCATTAGCCAGTATTATTTATGGATTAATTCTTTTAACTATTATTTGTAGAATTACCTTTTTACTGTGCAGATGCACAGAGATTCTAATTATTGCCCTGTTAGGGCACCAGGATAGGCACTGGAAAGGCAGTGAGAAGGTAGAGCTCTGATCTGGTTCCTGCTGAGGTCCTTATGTGAAGCACCTTTCCTTTTCAAAATTTGGGTATAGAAATGTATAAAGCAATCCTTTTAGAAAAAAAGTGCTTCAAAGCTCAGATGCTCTAAGTAAAGAGCACTGATTGTCATTCATCCTCGTTTGGTTTGGTGTAGTCGCCTCAAAACCCCATCCAGTGTAAACAGAATTACTGCATTGTATTCTCCCCTCATCCATTGGTTTTCTGGATGGATTTCAAATTCAGTGGGCACTTTTGGGAAATACAGGAATGAGCTGAAAACAAGAGTAGATGCAAAGCTAATGTTTATTTTACCAGACATAACACTTTACTGACAGAGCTAATTGTAAGATAATTTTCAGCAAACAGAAAGAATATCCTGCCAAGGCTTCTCTCAGAGTTAGTGAGTGTGTGAAGATGTATTTGTGGCAGTGTGGGGTAACGCCCTTTCACCAAGGAATTCAAAGATAGTGGGTTTTTTCTTATATTAGTACAAGCAGGCAAACTCAATATGGTCATAATGGGTATTTCAAACAACTTACTATGTGGTTTGTGATTTTTTTTGTTTCAATTTCTGAATAGACAGGATGACAGACTATTCTGCATTCTTTAGAGAATCATCTATTTTTACCTTCAGTGCATGGGTAGGCAATTAGCTTGAAAACCTGTTTTAAATATTTAGAAGTTTATACAAAATACAAATTACATCTTTGATTGCTATTATTGAAAGCTAGTGGGGCATTTTGTTTTCTTGTTTCTTTGCACATTGATAGTGCTTTTTGTTCCATTAGCTTTATTGGGTCCTATATAGTCAGTCAAGTTTGGGAGGTGTTTTTACAAATTATCTTTCTGAGACAGACAATGGAGCAGTGGAAAAAACCTTTTTGAATAGGTGAGAGGGAGAAAAAAAGGAAATTTAAACATTTCTTATTCCATGTCCTTGTAGGAAGTGGAAAATTTTCCATTTAAAAAACAGTAAAAAGTAAACAAATTAGAAATCTTATCATTAATAAGAAATATGTATTGTATAATAACTCTATAGTAAGAGAATGGGTTTTCTCAAATGATCATATAGTACCAGATAGTAATGATAGGTAGTGGGGGGGCTTGCCCAAACCATTGGTCAGGAGCTAGGACCTCTTCTGAAAGAAATAAGCTGAAATTAGGGTTTTCTGAACTTGATTTATTTTCTGCTCTTAAGAATCAGAGGAAATATTTATTTCAAGGATTTTCTTTCTCTTTCTGGAATGATAGATCCAACAACCCTTTAGATGCTCTAAAGAAAAAGTAAAAAATAATAAGTGTATTATGTTTAATCAGCTTTGAAAGCAATGAGTAAAATTACTCAGGTATGAGTACCTTTAGGACACATAAAAAATAAATGCTATGCTTTTATTTATTCTTCAAATTGGTGGCTTTAGGTAACTGTTATTTTTATTGACCTCATGGAAAAGTGCCGATGCTTTGCATTCAGATTTCTTTTTGCATTTTGAATTACAGATGTAACTAGCTAACATTAAAGATTGAGCACTAAGTCTTCTGATAAAGTAAAACAAGCCAAAACAATCAGGATTGCCAACTGATCCTTATTTTTCAGCTTGCTGTGAAGCTTTGAGGAAGAAAATGGACCTGTTACAATATGTTAAAATATTTTGCTCTGAAGTACTTTCTTTTTCCTAGTGTTAAGTTTTACTCTGGCACATTGGTCGTCTTCAAGGAATTGTTGTTCCTCTTATATCTTGTAATAGTTAAGGGTTCTCTGCTACAGTTTTTTAGGCATATTCCTGTTTGAAATGTCATTTTATAGTTAAATATAGGTATGTTAGTGGAGTAGTGATTGGTGCATGACATGTTAAGGAGTAGTCTGTTCTCTATTAAATGTTTTAGGCATGTCAGTAATACACAGTTTTAAAAAACAGTAATAAACTCTAGAGTCTTTCCAGTTGAAATGTAGTATAAAGAAAATTTCACCACACTGTTGTGTATTATAAATTACAGCCCTAATAAGCTACTGTAGTACAAATAGGACAAATACTCACCTGTTTGGGTTAAAAAGGGTGGGAATAATAATAAATAACACTTATTTCAGGATAAACCTGTATAAAAGTCAGTAGGTCTGTAGCTGACATGATATTAACATCTCTATACTTTTCCTTTTGTAATTCTGTCTAATAATTTAGTACTTAGCCAGTGTCAGCATTAGCTATATTATGGTCTTCTAACAACTTGGTCATATTCAGTGATCACATTTTCAAATGTTTCAGTCTTTTATGTGTTGGGGTTTTTTTAATATATTTAAATATTATCCTGTCTTTCTCCTATATACTACTAACTACTACATATACTCTTTGGATAGGCCTCGTACTCTTTGAAGACTGAAAAGAAAAATCCAGTATTCTGAGGCAATTTTAGATTCCCCTGCACAGAAGTGAGTTGGGCAGCACTGTGTCAGGGTTAGGGAAGGCCCCTGGGGAGGCTGTTGAAACCTTTGGGTGAAAACTGAGATACTCCAGCATCCCTGGCAATCCTCAGCAGTTCAGGAGGATTTCTGTTCGTTTCAGAGTGATATGAACTGCTGTATGGTCATTGTGAGCTTTTACAGACCTTGTTTATAGGTCAGTGATTTCCTCGGTATGTGTCCACTTTTCACAGATACTCTTGTAATTCTGCACTAATTGTACTTACTGTAACTTCATTTAGGAGTAAAATGTTTTTGTAGAGGGTGAAGTTAGGTAGGCAAATTGGTTTAGTATTATTTAAGTTTCTTTTGGTTTAGATTTTTCAGAAATTACTGTGAAATCCTAGAACTGCTCTGCCCAGTGTTTGTACCTCAGATCAGTCTCATTTACATCTGTTAGATACTGTGAAATGACTGTTTTGAACAAATCAACAAATTAAACGCAGTAGTGCTTTGTGGTATCTCTGCTGCTGATAGCCTTGGCTGCACTGGTCACAGTACTGTATTTTGGGAACGTGCTGAACACACCGAAGGTTAGTATTAAGACAAATGTTTTAAATTTTAGAAGAGGAAACTTCAGCTTGCTCAGAGCTTGGTTGGGAGGGATTTTGTGGGAAGGTTCCATGGAGGGTAAAGGAGAGAGCAAGTGCTGGGATATTTTCAAGAGCACTCTCCTGGAAGCACAAAAACCGTTCATGCCCTTTAAAGGTGAGGGAAGTAGGGAGAGACCTCCTTGGTTTAACTGCGAGCTTTTGAGTCTGCTCAAAGCCTGGAGAAGTGCACCATAGATGGAAAAGCAGACGGACACCCAGTGAGAGCTACAAGAACATTGCCAGGGTGTGCAGAGATGCAGTTTGACAAGCAAAAGCTCAGCACAAACTGAAATTGGCCAGAGATGTCAAAAACTACAAGAAAGAGTTCTTTAAGTATGAAAAAAGCAGAAAGAGAAGGAAATTACTGGCCCATTGTTAAACAGTGAACACCAGCAGTGTTGGAAAGGCAGAGAAGTTCTCAACACTTTCTTCACCACCGTCTCTACCAGCCCTGCTGGGCCCCTGACCTTGGGAACAAAAATCCAGGTGGATGCAAATACAGACCCTCCATCAGTGAAGGAAGAGTTGATGTGTGACTTGTCACAGGAATTTGACCCATACACACTGATGGGCCCTGTCACTGTTCACCAGAGGTGTTAGGAGGCTGCTGACATCACCACAAGCCCACTCTCCATAATTTTAGAGATGTCGGGAAGTTGTGGAGATCAGGGATGCCCCAGAAAACTGGAAGAAGGCTGATGTCACCCCCATCTACAAGAAAGGCTTAGAGGAGAATCCAGGAAATTATAGGCCCATCAGTCTTACTTCAGTCCCTGGGAAAGTGATGGAATGAGTCCTGCTGGGAGCCATCACAGTTCAGATGAAGCATGTCATTTGGAAGAATTCACCAAAGGCAAATCATGCTTGATAAACCTGACCACCTTCTACAACAAAGTAACCTGCTTGGTGGATGTGGCGCGTGAGTGGTGACATTGTCTGCCTGGATCTCTACAGGGCTTCCAAAATGGTCTCCTACAGCCTCCTTCTAAAGAAACTAATGTGTGACAGTCTGGCCTGGTGTCCCGTGCAAGGAAAACATAATCCAGGAGTGTGTCATAGGCTGGGATCTACCCAGCTGGGGAGCAGCTCTGTGGAAAGGGACATGAGGCTGGTCCTGGTGGACAAACAGCTCAATCTGAGTGAGCCATGTGCTGCTCCTGCAGCAAAGAAAGCCAGCGGGGTGCTTGGCTGCATCAACAAGAGCATCACCAGCAGCAATGGAGAAGTCGTTGTCCCTCTCTAATTGGCCCTTCTCAGGCTGCACCTGGAAAACTGTGTTCAGTTTTGATCCCCGCTATGCAAAAAAAGCTGTGGACAGGCTGGGGAGGGCCCAGAGAAGGGCCACAAAGATGATCAAAGGCCTGGGGAGCCTGACGTGTGAGGAAAGGCTGAGAGACAAATGGATTTGTTCAGCCTTGAGCAAAGAAGGCTCAGAGAAGACCTTATCACCATGTCCAAGTATTTATAGGGTGGCTGCAAAGATGGAGACTCCCTTTTAACAAGGAGTCATATGGAAAAGATGAGGAGTAATAGGTGGATGCAAGTTGTTCCTGAGGAGATGGGTCACAAGAGGAAAATTTTTTCATGATGTGAACAATCAGCCACTGGAATAATCTCCCCAGGGAAGTGGTGGATTCCCCAGCATTGGACACTTTTAAGATTCAGCTGGACAGGGTGCTAGGTCATGTTGTCTAGACCATGCTTTTGCAAGAAAGGTTGGACCAGAAGATCCTTGAGGTCCCTTCCAAACTGGTATTCTATGAATCTGTGGTACTGCTTCAGTGGTGAAGTTTCTAATACTTAGGCATTTAGTTGATTTGTTTAAAATTATTTTGTATATTTAAAAATGTGGTCTAGGAAGCTGAAGATTTATGAAGAAAAACATGCAATTGAAATTTTGTTGACAGAATATCTACATTCATGAAAAAAATATCTTCTAGTTAGGGTAAAGCCCCTAAGAGGAAGGGATGAAAATGGGATTGTACTCTAGTCTTCCGTTCATGGAGGATGTAATGCCCTCCTTCACTTCTGAATTTTTATAATCACAGTAAATTGTAATATCCCTAGTTAGCACAGGGATCCCAGCTGGCTTTTATTCTCATCAGGGATCAAATTAAAGCCAAAAAGTGACTACCTTGATTTCAGTATTTCTCAGTTATAGTAGATGAGGGGGGAAATGCCTTTTGTTATTGTTGAGTTTGTCATTTTCAATTACAGTACTGGAAAGAACAGCATCATCATTCCAGTTCCCCGAAGGAATTATTTTCTCATTCACTACATTTTTATATATAAATTACATAATTTTCTGTAACCATTCATTTCTCCAACTATATCTTTTTTCATACTCACAAACAGTAACCAGGTTAATCTCTGAACACACAGGAAATCTCTGGCCCAGCAAGTGTGGTTTACTATACTACTAACTTAAAGGCAGGAGGCCCAGACCCCCAACTCTTAATTTTCTTTTTATCTTAATATCTTATGAGATGCACATTCAGAATTTGTTTGGTTTTGGGGGGGTTTTTAGGAAAAAGTTAAGAAGTGCAGACAGGTTTGAATAGCCCTTACCAGCTGCTTTGCTAGGTTTTCACTAGTGTTGAGCTGCTAGTTGGCTGTATTTCCATGGGATTCGTTGTGGGAGAGCCAGGCTATGGAGGGAAATTGAAACTTGGTAGTTCCTTCCTATGGAGCTGTTGGAGCTCAGTCATCATCTCAGCTGTTGTGATTTTCTCAAGAGGGGACAGAGAACACGAAATCAGACTGGTTGGCAGTGCTTGGAAATTGTCTTCAGTATGAAAAACTATGGAAGAAAAACTGTACAAATACGAAAAATTGAATTTTCAGTGTTCCTTTCCAACCTCCAATGATATTTAGGTACCGGCTAAGTCTCTTCAGCATTCTGGATATAGCAGAAGGGGAAATCTTCACAGGTTAATCTTCACAAGGGCGCTTGAGTTGGGCAAAATCATCCAAATAATAATGGCCCAAACTCTTGAAAATAAGAATTACACACAGTTAAATAAAACCTAGCTTTTTTCCTCTTACCCGTGTTCAGGCACAACAAAGTAAAGTTGGAGTGAGTAATGGGTAAGAAATGGAATGATCACACTGAAACTAGTTTAGATTTACCTACTCAATTTACCCTTATAAGAAGAGAAAGAGGGTGACAAAATTTCTTCGTAATACAACTACAATTTTATAAATTTTATCAATCTTGATCATGAGAACTTTGGGTACAAGTTACCTTGTGATGCAGTAAGTTTGAGAAAAGATACAACTTCTTTTTTTTTATCATCTTTAACTCCATATACTAGTTCATCCCAGCAGTCAGGTCACAGGCTGAGTTGGTCCCAGAGGATCCATTCTTGGAGTCTTCAGCCCTTTCTCGAAGAGATGGGACCAAGTGCAGTCCAAATCCTCAAGTCCTTTCCTTCCCCTGCCTTGCCAGTGGAAGAAATGAAAGGCAGAGAGGAGAGGAGTGGGAAGGACCTCCTTTCACAGACTGGAAGCTGATGATCTCAGGTAGGGGTGCAGGGGAGGCATTGAGAAGAAGCTGGAAACACTGGCAGGAAGGGAAACACACCTTAGAAGTTTATTGTGATTTCAGTGTTTGCTGAATTTGAACCACCTTGGTAAAGTGCATAACCTACAAATTCCTTGAGTTGGTATTAGCATTCTTTCAGTGTGCTCTTATTTAAAAATAAAACCAGTAAATTTTTAAATTATTAGAAAATACTAGGACTGTGCACATTCTTCATGCAGAAAATTCTAAAATTACTTTAGTTTGTGGGAGTCCCTTATATTTTAATTATGTGTTGTGTGAGGCCGTAATGAGAGGATGACTCACTTTGGGTGTACTGCACTGTACTATTGTGTGGCAAATGAACCTCACTACATCAGTACACTTGGATATATACGACTTCCCTATTAAAAAGGAACCATGTGGTATCTATCAAAGGTGGCACACAGTGGTCTCAGAGTTGAGGTGTGGAGTAGGAAGGGTCAGGAGAGAGGAGAGTATTTGATAGTACTTGACTTCCTTCTAAATTGCGTTTTGTCTGCCTGAAGTGATGACATTTTCTCTAACATGATATCCTTCTACAAGTGTTTGTGGTGGTTGCTTAGGCTTTGCAATGAATGGAGATTAGAGGTCATGATTCAGCAGGAATTACATAAAAACTTCGTATGAAAGCTATCAGCAATGTCACACTGAATCCTACAATACAGTGATTGCATGACAGTATTACTAACACTTTCTGACAAGATTTCTTGCCTTTTGCTCTCTTTTGTATAAATACAAAATATCATGTTAGGCACTTCTGAGTAACCATAGGTCATGGGGCTTGTCTATCAAATGTGCTCATCTGCACAGAGGCTGCAATTTGTAATTTTTTTTTCCACAGTTGGAATGCTTTTTTTATGTAACATTTTAAGTCAAAAGACACTGAGGTCATCTAGTCTGCGCTCCAGTACA
Organism: Oriolus oriolus; assembly: GCA_013400235.1. NCBI lineage: Eukaryota > Metazoa > Chordata > Aves > Passeriformes > Corvidae > Oriolus > Oriolus oriolus. The sequence continues at coordinate 853,555 of VXBT01005811.1, read as the reverse complement.
TTACAAGTCATTACATTTCATCACTTACTGCTATATCCTGAGTTAGCTTCAGTTAGCCTAAGTATTATCAGACTCTGGAGACGAAATTTTTGTTTGTCATTTAATGATGAATAGCAGGGAGTTGATTAGAAAAAATATGCTCAGATGAAAATACTTGTTTTGTGTGTCATGTTCTGCATAACATCTTGAGAGGATGCCATCTGCTTCTGAATAAATAAATAAACTGGATTCCTATTAAAAGAGCTTGCTTGCAGAAAAGCAGCTTATGTTTCAGTCATGTACACATAGCCTAGCTCTGGTAATGTGCCCTCCAAACACTTCCTTCTGGCAACCTCTGCTCTTCCCACCAAGACTCGTGCAGATTGTTATGCCTCCCTGAATGCCTGAGTGTGCTGACAATGAAAAACTGTGTAGGCTGGTTATTAAAACTTCAGCGGAGGTCATCCTAATAAAGGGCTTGCTTTTGCCTTTTGTAATTTCTTCCTTTAGCCTCCATCTCAGCTGAGGAAGAGAATAGAGGTGGATTCCTTGGTAGATCTATGCAGCACAAACTCTGGACTTTCTCTTACATCTGAAAGCTCAGTTGACATGAGGAGCTTGATGAATGCAAGAGAAGTATGAGAATTTTTTAAATTGCTGTTTTCCCCTTTAACAAAAAAAGGGTTGGGATTGTTTTGTTTTGTTGTGATCTTTTTGTGGTGTTTGTTTTTGTTGCAATTGTCTATAGACTAGCATATCACCAGAGAGACTTTTTAATTTTAAATGTGTCAGGCTGAGCTGTAGTCTGGAAAGATACCTGCAGGGAGATCCAGCATGAACCGATTTTAAGATACAAGGTCTCACAAACAAGCTGCAGGTTTTTTTCTTGTATTGTCTAGGCTGTGAAGTTCTGCAAAAGCAAGGAAAATTTTAAGTGTCATCTTCAGTTTCATTCAGTCTGTTGTATGCAGCCTCCTTGAAATCTTCATTCTGTAGTGCTTTCTTGAAGGGAAGGAGAAATACAGCCACAGATTTCTATTAGGCAGCCTAGCCCAAGCAAGCTATACTTTCCCCCCTATTAAATACTGTGGTTAAACATTAAGTAGAAGTGCTTCCCTACATTTGCTTGCTCAATGTCGTTTTTCCTTCTATCTGTCCCACTTATCACGCCATGGTTTTGGCTGCTTGTTCCCGTCCATATCCTTTAAATTGTGACAGCCTATTTAAAGGGACTGAGCACGGGCTGAAACCAGCAGGCAACTGGGCAAAGCAGGATCTTGAAACTGGCACTGCTGCTTGCTGAAGCATGCCCTAGGTGTATTTTGAAAAAGTTTACTTTTTTCTTCTTTTCCTCCTAAAAATAGCTGGTAAAATGGTAGGGAGAGTTACCAAAGCTGATTTCTTCACTGAGCAAAAGCCCTTATTACAATGAGTAGAGATACTGAAGCCCCCTAATTAACAATCTCTGAGTTGCCCATAACCCTGATGCAATAAACCAATCTGATACCCCGCCATGGATGCAATCAGTCACTAAGCAGCCTCTTCAAATACTGGCAATATGTAATATTTGAACATAGAAACCTCTGAACTCTTACAGCAGTGGAAGGATTGCTTTATATCTCAACTAAGCTAATACAGAGCCTTTTTAATGATGATATCCTTTAGCCATTTCCATTCTTTGCACTGGCAGCTGTGTCCCTGTGGATGATAAGAACGAAGGTACCTGACTCAAACCTTTGCCTCATATAAGAAGTAATTAAGACCCAGCAAAATGTGGCCTGGGCTATTAGTCTGTATGGCTTTTTGGAACTGATGAAGGAAGTTGCCTTTTGACTTCATTTAGAATAATGTGGTAGCAGGTCATGGAGAGATAGACGCTAAACAAATTTTAAAATTTTACCAGTATTTAACAGGTAAATATGTCTCTATTCTTTACTCAGCTCTGTAATAATTACCAAGATCTAGCAGTTAGTCCAATGAACGGGATATACTGGGTTGTATTTGGTTATTGAGAAAAATTGTGTGATTCAATCTTGTGCCTAAAGTTCTTGGGTTTTTTGTTTTGTTTTTCATCATACATTTTGATATCCTTGTGAAGGTTGTTCAGGGCTTGTTTAAAATATTTGCAAGGACGGAAATCTCAGGCCATTTGTGAACACTTGTTCCAGTGCTTGACTCACCTCTTTGTGAACGCTTTTTTAGATAGTGTCAGCATTTCACTGGTTACAACTTTCCATGGCCCCACATACCTTAATGAGCGCCTCCAAGAATAATCTGGTTGTCTTTCTGCAGTGCCATATGTTAGGTAGTTAAATACAACATGACCATCAGCTCTCATTAAGTGCTTTTTTCTAATGTGTCATGCCATCCTACATAAACTGCAGGAACCAAAACCTGAATAGTTTTTACTTGTTGGAAGCATTTTACTTTTTTACAGCATTCAAAGTCTGATTTTGGAGGGAAAAGAGGGACTAAGTTCTGAAAATCTCCCATCTACCCCAGCAAATAGTCAAATTGAGTTTGTAAACTGTATTCAGACCTTGATAGGTATTAGTCATGCTTGAATCATTTGATTCTTTGGACACGTAGCCTTCCAGTCTTTGTTACAAATTTGGAGAATTTGAGAATCAGTTAGGACTTTTCAAGTAGATGTTACCAGGTGGGAATTCTGTGATGTGTGTTCTAGAGTAGGTTTAAATCTCAGGGAGTTAATGCCCATATTGGCTCTGTCTCTTGTGGTGCTGATTTTTACCAGTAGCTTCAAACTAGCAAGATGGTATCTGTTTATAGTAAGCCTGTTACTCCAACACGTTTTCTCCGGTTAGAAATACCAAACATCTTAAGTTTAAAAGCTGTGTAGAACAACATGTCACTGAAGCAATAAATATTGGCCTTCGTTCAAAATACGATAGCATTGAAACTGGAACTATGCATGCAGAAAGCAGAATTTATTTTTAAACCTCAGGGATTTTGTTAAGGCTACAGCTTGGACTAAAGGAGATGCCGATCATCTTAGTCCATTCTTGTACTAAGGCAGAATTGAGCATTTGTTTTCCTTGACAGAGGTTGCATGATCTGTTCCTGAAATACATCTGTAATGGGAATTAAACCATCTCTAATTCTCCTTTCATACTGCTTTTATTTGAAAAGTCCATTTCTTTTCTTTCTCCAGTATATTCTAACAGGTACAGGTCCAGCCAATGCCATTCAGTAGTGGTTCTTCCAACAAACAATTAATATCTGACTTGTACATGCTGTAGAACAGCTGTCAGATCTCCATACTTACTTCTTCTGGACTAAAAAGACCATATTCTGTTAATCTTTCCTCTTACATATTCTTTTTAAATCTCTTGACTTTGTTGATCAGCCATGAACAGTCCAAAGTATCTCTTTTTAGGTACATTTCTCAAAACTGGATTGTTTCAGTAGATAGTTAGTAGAATGTATCATCATTTGCACATGTAAAGTTTCCTTATCAATGTGCCTCTGAATTGGGTGTTGCCTTCTTTTATATATTAACATTTTTAATGGGTATAGACTTCATTATTGATGACATAACCCAATAAACTTGCCTATGTTCTGCTCCGTAGTCTGTTATTCCATATTTTTAATGCGTGTTTTATTTTTCTTCCATACAAATAGAAATTCTCTTTTCAAGCTGTCTTCCAAATTCAGCCATATAATTTAGAAATGTGATACTCTTCTTCTAAACATTTGCAGTCCTTCCAATTTGATGTAATCTGTTCATTTCATGAGTATAGTTTCTCTTCTATTATCCAAGACTTGATTAAAAAGTACTGCCTAGAACTGGGCCCAAGGCAGACCTTTGACTTGAAAAGTAATTTTAGTTTGGTAGTGTGTGAATTTCTTCATGTATTTTTCAATTATTCATGTACCTTGCTTCTCTCATCTTCCATTGGTTGTTACCCTTAGAGAATAATTCCTTGTTTTGCCACCAGTCTCAAAAACACCTGCTGTCTTTTCTTTCCTCTTTACCCCTTATCATTAGGTTTTTTACTTGATTTCAAGCAACCTGTAGAGGTTGGTTTCAGGTGTGCAGGGTGGTTGTGCTGGTGGTGGTTTTGTGTTGTGATTTTTTGGGGGGGTGGAGGTTGTGTCTATTTAAAATTGGGTGGCCAAAAGTAGGAGCCAAACTTTTATTGAAAAAGTAACAGCAGTGGCCCACATGTGTTTACAGGAGGGAACATAATACTTCCATTGGGGAGAGGTTGCATCAGTGTTGCCCCTCCCATCAATTCCTATAACCAGTGGTCCAGTGACCTTCTGATCTGTCACAGCACAGCTTTTTGGCGAGGCTTGTCTAATCCAGCAGCTATGACCTTCTGAGATTTCATAACCTTGTTTTGCTGTTTCTCAAACTTAGGGGTGTCTTTAGCACCTGTGAGACTTTCTAGAGTCTGAAGACTTCCTAATTTTATCCTTGTAAAGCTAAAAAGGTGCTAAAGACAACTCACACGGTTCGCAGCGCACCTTATTTGCTTCTACTGCACCAATATATATTCCACTATGGCAAGAAAATGTATTCCTTTTTTATTTTTGTTTTTACCCTTTTTTCTTTTCGCTCAGTGAGTTTCCTAGATTATGGTTTTGGTTTTTGACTGGCACCAGAAAGCCCCAGCATTTTGCTGTCTCCATGCAGGACTGGGCTGTGCTCACTGCCCTACCTTCCTCCTCTGTAGAAGGGAGTAGCCTTGTGACATACTTTGAAGTTGTGACCCACTCTCCCCCTCCTTCTGCATGACCTCTGGGTGATGGCAGCCCCCTGAACTGCCCCACATGAGGTTTGTCCATTCCACTATCAACCACAACCATGGGCTGCTTTAATTTATGTGTGAATTTTCATCAAATTTAAATTGAAGTGTGTGCTGTTCCTGAATCAGTTGAAAATTCTAAATGTTTTGCCTATCAGATTTTAAAGATCACTCCAGTTTTAAAGATTAGCAGCCCAAGATCTGTGGCTGTCTTTGCTATGCATTGCTTGCTCAGTCTGGTCAGGTGATGTTGTTTGCAGATATTTGCAGCATGCAGTAAATTCACTTCTTTCTCACTTTTACAATTTTTTTTTCTCCACACATACAATTCCCAGTGTCTGTAGTGCACTGACTCTTTTATTGCACAGTGACCTGCAGTTTCAGTAGTTGGCACTGCTGAATCAGTGCACTTTCTGTTTCATTTTTATCTCCAGACCTTCCCAAAAATTATGCACTACGTATAAATAATCTGAGATTTATGCTTATTCCTCTTCATACCACAGTGACAGTTCTTTCTTTTCCCACATATTTCCCGGTGATCCTCATCCTTTCTTTTAAAACAGTGCCATAGTTATTTTAGTCTCTTTTTCCCTGTGAAGGTAAATCATCTATAGATCACTTGGACTCTTAAGTATGTGAACTAGTAGCCTTGTTACTAGGCCTCAGCTCATTTATATTAAGGCTGTTATTCAGAGGGTAGGAGGAAATGCATATTCTCAGAATATCTCATAGATTTATATAATACTAGAATATGTACTGAAATAATGACTTTCCACATTAATTTTATCACTCCTAGCTTGACATAATACAAGAAAGTCATCTTCTAGTTCCATTTTGTTTGCTAGCTGTACAGAATTATGTAAATTTTTTTGGTCAAACAAATGCCTGGTTAAGATTTAAAAAGAAAAAACAAAACATAATGAGTGAGGCCACTAATTATAAACTGGCAGAGCTTCAGTTAAGTGAATTCTGCTAAGAACTTTTCCTGTCCGGGCTCTGGCTTCCTGTCTCAGGCTTAAAGAAACAGCATGTGTATTCTAAAAACCCACTTGTCCTTGTGCCATGCATGCTTTTCACTTTAAGACTGTTAAAATTGGTTTTTTGGACCTATTTAATGCCATAAGCAGCGAAGCATTACCTGAGACTTTCCTGAAAACCTTTGATTCTCTCTGGTTTTAAACATATTCTAGAAAGTTGACAAATCTAGCCCCTGTTGGGTTTTTCTTGTTTGCAAGGTAAATGTGACATCAGGCTTTTAAAGAACCAACTTCACTGGGTCACCTCTGAGATGGATTAGAATACTTCATTGTTAAATTTAAAGGAAAATTCTCTGCGCTTAATAAAAATAATGGTAGTTTTTGTCCTTTATGTTTTCTTTTCATGAAGATAGCAGTAAAAAGACCAAGTGTTTGTGCAAGAGTTTGACAAATAAAAATGCATGTCTCAAAATTTAAATACAGTCTGCAGTTTATAGGCTATCAGAGGATGTTTACAAGGATCTTTATAGTTCTGTAATAGGTAACAGTTTGCTCTAAGAAAGAGGCAAGATACCCTCAAGAGCAATACATTTCCTGAGAGGTAGTAGTCCCGAAGGTTTGGAGTGTAGAGTGATACTTTTGACACTGGACAGTCACAGAAAAGGTATCCTGGCTTGCTGCGCAAATGAGAAAATTGTCTTTGTATACAGGCTGACCAAAAATACTTAATTTAGGGCCTCTTGTGGTCGCATGCAATTGCAAGTTTGCTTTTGCTTTTGTCAGCGGCAAATCTTAACTACTGCTGAGTGAAGGCTGCAATGGGACAGCTCCCTTCTAGTGCACCTGAGAGGGAAGTGGCATAATAGAATTCTTAAATGTGGATTTTCTAAGGTGAAATATTTGTATATTTATTTGATAATGCAATTTGTGGTGATGTGTACACATACCAGTGGAAATATATTTGAGATGACATGGAAAATGAGCTCAATTGTGTCTAACATTCGAAGTGTCTAATATTAGCTGCCCCATAAAATTCCAGAAACTGATGCCCAGTTCTGGAATGACTGCTTCAAAGACTCGTGCCTTGTAAATTCACAGAACAGGATGGCTACTGATGTAGTACATATCCAAGCTAATTGGGAGCTTTTGTGGTCTAGAGGTAATAATATAGGTAGAATCCAGTAGGAGGCCTGTAGTCAGTGGTGTTCTCCAGGGAGCAGTACTGGGTGCAGTCCTACCCAACTTGTTTGTGAATGACCTGGATGAAGGGATGGAATGCACCCTCTGTAACTTTCCTGACAAAACTGGGGGGAGTGGCTGACACACCTGAAGGCTGTTCTGCCATTCAGCAGGATCGTGATAGGCTGGAGAGTTGGGCAGAGAGAAACCTAGTGAGGTTCAGCAAGGGTAAGTGCAGGGTCCTGCACCTGGGGAGGAATAACTCCAAGTACCAGCACAGGCTGGGGGCTGACCCCCTAGAGAGCAGCTCTGTGGAGCAGGACCTGGGAATATTGGTGGGTGACAAGTTGGCTGCGAGCCAGCAGTGCGTCTTTGTGGCTGGGAGAGCCAGTGTTATACTGGGGTGCATCAGGAAGAGTGTGGCCAGCAGGTAAAGGGAGGTGATTGATCCTCCCCCTCTACTCAGCCCTAGTGAGGCTACATCCAGAGTGCTCTGTCCATTTTTGGGCTCCTCAGTACAGGAAAGATGAGGAGCTGCTGGAGGGGGACCAGTGGAGGGTCACAAAGAGTCTGGAGCATCTCTTATGAGGAGAGACTGCAGGAACTGGTCCTGCTTAGTCTGGAGAAGGGAAGACTGAGAGATCTCAATAATGCATATAAATATCTCAAAGGTGGGTGGGTGTCAACAGGATGGTGCCAGACTCTTTTCAGTAGTCATCATCAAATAAAACACAAGAAATTCTACCTCAACATGAGGAAGGACTTCTTTACTTTAAGGGTGGCAGAGCACTGGAACAGGCTGCCCAGGGAGGTCACGGAGTCTCCTGCTCTGGAGACATTCCAAACCCACCTGATGTGTTCCTGTGTAACCTGCTCAAGGTGGCCCTGCCTTGGCAGGGAGGTTAGACTTGATGATCGCTGGAGGTTCCTTCCAAATGTAATGATTCTGTGAATAGATAACCAGGGGGTGTGTATTATTATATCTCAGTTAAATGAAATATGCTTTAAGCAACACTGTTTGGTTTTTATTGTCAGTATAATAGGCTTTTGCCCACAAAATTTACTGGACAGTCTATAGAATCAAGTGTTTGGGGTTTTTTGCCTAACTTAGGGAGAATTCAACTTTCATTGCCTGAGTCTGCTGCTCTGAATTAATAACATGAGTAAACCTAAGAGGTAATCATCTCCATATCTCTACTGTAAATTTAAGACTCTACATAATTTGATTAATTTGGTAAGGTATTTTATTATTTGGTTGGGACTTTTTTTGTTTGGTTTTTTTTTTGGCATGTTACTAAAGGTCAGAATAATAAGATATCCTGAGGCTGTGTCTTTTAAGTATATAGAAATCCCTACTTCTCAGCTGTTCTGCTGTCTGGTCATGCCAGGGATCTAAGATCAGCATGAAGTCATTAAGAAAGCTCTTATGTTGGTTGTAAGAGCTACAAAAGTATCAGGCTGATCTAAATCCCTAAGTTTTATGAAGACAGTTAATACACTGTGAAGAGTAATTTCATTAATGGACATGAAGGACATTTCCTGCCTCTTCTGTTTCTTTTAGTCTTCTCATGATTTTTCTCAGGTGATAATTGAAAAATTCAGTCTGGTGGGAGAAAGGCTCGGTAGCAAATCATTGAATGACTGATTTGTGGCCTACAAAACTAAGAGTGTTACAGAAAGGAAAAAAAGAGATTCTGTCCACTATTTTTTGAGAGCATCTCATCAGTGCTTTCCCATTACACTTCTGAAATTACTTTTCTGGACCTTGTTTCAGTACATAATATAAACAAAATAGATGGCTCTGGCTGGGAGGTAGAGCTATCTTGTTTACCTTACAGAGTATAAAGTTAACAATTTTATAAACTGCTTCCGGTAACCTGCAGTAATGGGTAATTAATTGTAGCATTCCTGAGATTTCAGGTTTTGGTTTAAAATAAGCAAATGCCAAGGACATAGTACTGTTTCAGTATCAGATAGCCTATCTTATTTTATGGAGCATATGGGTATGTTCTTTCTTCCAGAGATTTTTTTGCTCATTTCCAGAATGATTTTTTCATTAAGGTCACTGGCGTGTGTGATTTTTCTTGTAATTACAGTTGCGTACTTCTCATACTTAATTGCTTTATAATAGTGCAGATAGTTTACCATACTCTGATCTTTCTATAAAAGAGCTGATATTTCTTCAAAGCTCTATTTTGTGTTTTTAATAGAAAGTTGAATTTTACTTTTGGAGATGTGGGTGTGTTTCAGGGGGCTTTTGGATCACCTTTTTTCCTTTAAAGTGAGTTTATTCTTTTTCAGTAGAGGCAAATACTATGACACTGTTTTATGCTTGTTGCTACCCAAACAAAAAAAGAAATTATGTGATACCTCAGAACCAAGTTCAGATTTATACTTTTTATTTCTCTGTATGTTATCTTCACTTTTTCTGCCCTCCTGTTTCAGTTCTTCAATACACTCCCCATAGCATGAGTTTGGGTTTTGATACAAATAGGTTTCTTAGGTTTTTTTGTTTGGTCCATGTTTTTGGCCCTCACATAACAGTTTTTCACTTGCTGTGAGGTGAAAAGTCAGTGGGATAGAAATGAAACCTGCAGAGAATTTTACTCTTTGATTTCCAGATTACTTGATAGGATTTAAGCAATAAAATCTGTAAGACAGCAAGGAGCACTACATAAGAGTGCCGCAGGCTTCACTGAGTGCAGATTTCTCTAAAATATTTCCTGCTTTGAAAGGTTATTCCCTCAAACACGCCTAAGTTTCCTGAGCAGAAGACATTGTGCTTCGTCTGATGCCTGCTGTTCCACAGCCCCCTTTTTCTGCCAGTCAGTTTTATCGTGAAGGCCTATAGAAGGATGTTCTTTGTTTTGTCTTGGTTCCATCTTTAAAATATTTAGATTTCTGTAGGATGTCAGTATTTGTGGTTTTTTTATATTTGTTTTTTTGCTCTTGCAACCATTGTTTGACATTTTAAATTGTGAAACAGATGAACAGCTAAAACACAAATATTTTAAAGTTTAGAGGGTATTTATTTTCTTTGTCTGTGTCTTTCTCTCAAAACACTGTACATTGTTACAAACCAAAGGAATTCCATAGACAAACACTCTGTTTTACCAGATGGGTTTGTCTGAAATACCCAGGATTCTATTACATTCATTTTATTGCAGTTGTTACCAGCACAGCAGAAGCAGTATTCTATCCTCCACTGCTGTAGTGGTTAGGACTTTCCAAACCTTGGTGCTGCCATAATGTTGCTATTCTTACCCTCTCATGAGGTTATGGTCTGGCAAGTGTGTTTCAAGTTGCACTGGCCTGTTTTGCTCTAAATCTCATGTATGTGTTCATGGACTACTCTTAAATGTTTTGTTTGTTGTGTTTATTTATGAAACTTCAGCACTTGGAATTTTCAATAGGGATGCGAATACTCAATTTGAATGACTGATTTTCAAAATGTATCAAGTTTGGTATGAATGTATATATGCTGAAAAATGTTTGTGTGCTTCTGATTGTTTACATTTGATATGCCACTTTTGCTGTTTTATAGTAATACTTACAAATATGTACTTTGTCATATTTTGTGAAAGAAAATACATCTTTAAGTGGCCATATTGTTAAATCAACCAAGAAATGAGTCTTTACTAAGAGATAACAACAGCTATTTTTGAAATATAGGTTATAGATGTAAATTAGATGAGACAATATTAAATTACTTTAATGAAGTTTCATACTAAAATCCACATAGTAAAAGAATCAATTACACTAGCAAAAAAACCTCTACAGAAACTGAATTTAACAATAATTGATTCTTTTAAATCATAAATGCAGCTTTGCTAAGCAGATGAGAAGGAACACTTTTCAGTGCAAATTAACATCTCATACAATGATAGATGAAGGAATATCTTTTCCAGGAAGAAATTTTTAAAAATAAAAGAAAGGTTTACGAAGAACTCTGTGTGTGTGTCCACACAGGCTAACTTTCAATGCAGTGTCTGATGGTTAATTTTTCACTGAAAGTCTAACAGGGAATCATTGCTATACATCACATTTTTTGGGGCTGGATTTGGTTTTAGTCATCTTACTTGCAGTATCTACACTTTGTGAAAGTGCTGAAACTTTATTGGCTTGAGATTTTAGATTTTTGAAAAGAGGAGGGGCAAAAACCTCAAGCTCTTTACGTATTATCCAAACTTAAATTACTAGAGAATAAAGGAAAGGAAAATGTCAATAGCAGAAAGTTCTGCAGTGAGTATTGGGCTTGCATCAGAGGAAATTATATGGTAGAAATGGATGGGATGTCAGGAATTCCCATATCCTGAGAATGTCATCTGTTGCTCTGCAGTTTGCTTCCTGAATATCTTTGCTGTCAAAGGCGGTGCAGCCGATAATCTGCTCCTCACACAAGCCTTTGTGCAACGATTAGCAATTTAACAGAGTTTTGGCCTGTGTGTCAGAGATGTGCTTTTGCTATCATGTTATAATCCATTCAGACTTGGCCACCTTTTAAGGCTTTCTAAAAACGTTTGGCTGTGTGCACACTCAGCAAAACCCTCTTCGTTTTTAATCCATTATGTTGCCTGAAGATCGCCTACGCTGAACACAGTCTGGCTTGGAAATTAATGTAATGATGCCTGCAGATGTTTCCTACTAACACGATGCTAACAGCAGAGGAAGCAGTCTCCTTTTCAGTGAACAGATCTCCTCAGCGTAGAAATAGACATCCTTAAAAAGATGCTTTTATTTCTTTTGTTTGCTTTGTGAGTGGTTTTTATTTGGCTTTGAAGTGACTGAGTTTTGTCACCAGCTCCTTTTGTTGTGGGGTGGCTGGACCTGGAGCAGCTGAGGCTCGCGTTGGGCAGAGCAGGTGGGGAAGGGGCTGCTCACCAAATTGCAGCCAGCTGTGGCTGCCTCTGCTGGCAGACAGCTCAGTGCTCTTTCTGCTTCAACTCCTTTCCCTTCCACCTCCTTCCTCCTTGCTGAGTTTCATCAGCCTTTTTCATCTTTCTCTCACATAACCCTGTGCTTAGTTGTACAGGGGTGTCTCTGTGCCCTTGCTGTGTCCCTTCCGTGCGTGTCCTGCTGGGAGCCCATCACCTCCTGCCTGCCAGCCTGGGACAGCAGCTGCGAACTGGCAGAGGGACAGAAGCAGCACCAGCCTGGAGCACTCCTGCAACTCTTGTTCAGCTACTGAACACTCTTGTGGCTCATGATGATGTTTCTCTGACTAAGTGTTCCTTGATTCAGGGTGGGAAATGGAGGAACCTGAAGGCCACTCAAGAGAGAACTAGCTCTGCTTTGGTTGAGACTCATGGAAAACCTAATTTCTCCCTTCCCTCTCCCATATGCTTTGTATATCAGTTAACTTTCAGCATTCATGAGTAGCTAGTAACACTGGGCAATGCTGGACAAAACAGGGTGTTGCAGAACCGCTATAAGTCAAAAAAAGGAGAAAAAAATACCCTCAGAAATAACTGTTGTCATCCCACCTCAATAAATGCAGTAAGTCAGGGAAGCATGGCACTCTCGAACTGTTTGTCCTCTCTTGCTGTTGTTTTATCAGATAGTCCAGACTCCCCATGTCAGGGGAAAAGTGATTTTATTATGGTCCACACTTAAATGCCAATATATTAGGGGAATCAGACTGGCTTTGCTTCTCTGTCTGTAACCCTGCCAAATTCTAGTTTAACACCAAGCATTGCAGAAGGTCATCTCAGAGAATGATTCCTAGAGTTAGCTGTAAACTCCCTTGGGCAATCCAAAAGGTATTGCACAAAGTTTATCCAATAATAGCACCCATATTCAATTTAGATAGTATTTTGGTTGTGCTGAAACTAAGGAGATTAGCAGTTTCCCCTGATGAATGACTGTTGTTGTTCCTTACTCTTGAAGAAAAATGGAATTGTCATTTTTAATCTAATCATCTGGAAGTTTCCTCTTACCCCAGGCTATCTTTCTCATCATTATTTTGAAACTGTTAGAAGGCTATCATTTCTTGTACCTGGTCATAGAGTCCAGTCTTCTGATTTGGAAGTATTTTACAAATAATGTGTAAAGCAAGAGTAATTTTTACATAACTGAGATCATTGCAGAAATTATCATTTCAGAGTGGAGACTGCAATCCATAGGAACATTCTTAAAAAGATCTTACATTGCATGAGACCCTAAGCTTTATGGCAGAGGTATAGATACATATATTGGGGCTGTGGTTGTGGCTTCCCAGCCAGATATTCAGTCCTCTCCACAGAAGAGGATTCTTTCCCTCCAGAGTTGATTCAAGGACACAGGCAGAGCTCTCCCCATCAGGACTGAAAGCAGCAGTTAGCTGTCAATCCAGTTGTCACTGTCCACAGTTTGCTAATCTGCACCTGATACCATGGATCCAGGTAACTTGTCTTTGTATTCCAGCTTGTTGACAGGCAACTGCCTTTAGGTCAGGGGAAAAAAAAAGGCAAAAGTGCTGCATAGTGTGATCACACATGCATCACAGAATACTAGGAAATAGGGCTGGAAAAGACCTTTGTCATCTGATCCATCCTCCTTCCCCCCAGACTGCTCTGCAGATGCTGTTGTTGATTCAGTCAAAGTGTTTTCACATGCAGAGGAATCCATCAGGGTCACTGAGAAACACCTGTAACTCTGGGGTTAAAAAATGTGCCAGCCAGTAACTGTTGTGTCAGTGTGCAGGAGTAAAAGCAAGGAATTGCAAAATGGAGATACATTTTCTCTGGGGGTCATCTGGTGGAACAGAAGGTGTTTCAGGCAATGTGATAGAGTCAGAACACCATCTGCTTTTGTAGATGCCCTCGGGACATCAGAAGTATTGGTAACTCTAGCTGGTCAAGGATGTAGTAGAAAAGAGTTTCATGAGCAAATTTTTCATTGAAAATAATGTGCATGTCTCTGGAGATGCTTGGTTTGCTGTAGAACACTTTTTTGTCTGTGACAATTACAAAATGGGGGGGAATTCTTGCTTTCAGTGTCTGGCTTGAGCTTACTTGTTGAAGTGTTCGTGTCAGAACATTATAAGGCAGCTCTTGGGCATATAATAAGGCGGATTGCATCACACAGCAGTGGATGTACGTTATTTTGAATGGACTGTGCTTCACTTTCTTTGCTTAGGAGTCCTCATTATTTGCTTCATTGTGTAGTATGACTGTACAGGGCCATCAGCACTAGCTCACTAGAGAGTCTGTGTGGGACAAATGCTTTGGCTTTTGTAGTGGAATCCTACCAGGAGAGGGGGTGTTTTTGAAAGGAAAAAATTATTGTAAGCTGTTGTTTCCAGTTGCTTTGTGACCACTGACATGTAGTTTTTTAAGTCACCAAAGCAGAGCGAAATCACTGACAGACCCTCTCAAAGGGTGATCTAGAGGCAGCACAAGCCTGAATTCAAGCCACTGATTTCACTTTACCACATAAAGAAAACATATATTCAGTTAAGTAATTCCTGTCTTTCAGCTAAGCTGAAACTTGTATGTGGGACTAAAGTTATGGTCAATTTTAAGTGTAGCTTATAGTGCTGGGTTTGTTCTGCTTCAATTTTAACATTCCTCAAGGAGAATGCATTAATTTAATTGCTGTATTAGTGTTTGCAAATTTTATTGTTTCTTATTTCATTTTTGCTACAAGTAACATGAAGACTATGGATTCATGTTCAAACACCAAAAGAATTAAAACTACTACATTAACTCCAGTAGTAAATGCTAAAATTATGTTATTCGTGAATGGATATGGGCAACATTCCTTTTAACAATAGAAATTGCAGCAGAAGTAAAGCTTTGAACAGGGAAGAATAGAATCCTATTTACAAATTACTACAATTTATTAAATACACATCTGACATTGTTTTGAAGCAGTATTTTTACTTCAGAACACTTTGAGAACTGTTATGTAGAAGGAGTAAATCTTGAAACAGAAAAACCACCTGTTTAGGTTTGTTGTGTTTCCAGTTTATCCTCTGAGCCAAAATCCATTATTTGCCCACTTCTGCATTTGAGTAATTCCTACTTCGTGGTCATCATACTGGGTTTTCATATGTTACAGGGAACATATATAAGACAGATGAAAAAGAAGGGGAAATTCTGAACTTTAAACCTTAACCATCCTTAAAAGGAGGAGAAAGGCTTTGCTTCCTGGCTCGTATGCACAGTGTCTTGGGGAGAAGCAGTTGGGAGAGAACACCCAAGGTAGAATAGTGTGAGTCTTTCTCTGGACACAAAACTGTTTCATGGGCTGGTAATCACAGAATCATTTAGGTTGGAAAGGGCCTTTAAGTTCATCTTAACCTGGCACTGCAAAGTCCACCATTAAGCCATGTCTTTAAGTACCACATCTGCTTGGGCAATGTGTTATGGCATATGAAAGGAATGTGTTTTGCATTTACCATAGCCATTAGTTTAGGAAAACTTTTCCTAACAGCTTTAGAGTCTGTATCCTTTGCACTGCTTTCTGTGTCCTTCAGAAGACTGACAAAGTTGGCGACTAAATAATCCCAAATCGGCTTTTTGAGTACACGTTGCACTAATGTAATTCACAGAGATATCAGGGCGCTCTCTAACAACATTTTCTGGGGGCTGACTGGAGTATTTGTTAGACAGATTTGTGAAGCCTCAGCTTGAACTTTAGTCCCTTTTCTTCTCCCTTGTAGTCTACTCTAGCATTTATTGTAGTCAGAACTCTTGCTGCCTGGACCTAGCAGGTAGGGAAGTCCCTGCCTGTGAAGAGGAGGTGATGAATAGTCACACTTCTCTGACTGTCCCTGTTCGTGCTTCATCCCACTGCAGACTGTGGCAGCCTCAGCGGATGCGTGGCTTTACCTCCCACCTCCCACTGTAGCTCATGTCTCAGTGGGACATCCTGCTCACATTTTCTTTCCTGGGACAACTTTTCTTGTTCCTTTTTTTCTCTAGCTGAGCACTGGTAAACTACAAATTGATGGCAGCAGTGAAATGGCACTGTATTTCTCTTGCAGATACCTGCAACAGTTTTTCTCATGAATTTTTCGGAGAGTGTACGGAATTTACATTACAGGCTGTTTTCAACAGTAAAAAGTAAACTAGTCCACAGATATGATCAAAAGTACAAGTCACATTCTGTTTGCAAAAGTAGTTCCCAGTTGGAGTGTATTTTGTAGCCACAGAACTGAAATATTAGAAGATAGATGCACAGCAGGAAGCAGGTTTTAAAATGCTAATTGTTATTTGCTAGTCATTAAACTGGAGAAGAATGTGTTGCTGTTATCCTTAGACATGGTGCTTTTCATGTTAATCCTGTACTCTTTCCCCTACCTCTTCCCGATGAGTTCCTGGTCAGCAGCAGCATGCAGGAACTGATCAGGCTGAAAGTTAACCTAGTGCACCCCACAAAAATGTTTGGCTTGTTCCTTCTGTTACATTAGTTTTGTCAGTTTTTGTGGGGATTCTGGCATGTCTTCATTTGTTTCTCTCAGTTTATTACTCGTTTCTTGACACTTAGTCAGAAGTTGATATTTCTGTCCAAATATGAGCCTACAGTAGGAAAATACTAATACTTTTGCCCAGATACTCAGTGATAGTTGAACTGTATTTAATGTTTTTTGTAAATTTGGTTTAGGATCCCATTTGTCTTACTCGGGACTGGGAAAGGGAAAAACAAAGGAGGTAAAAACACAGGTGATAGTTTTAAACTGGAATTTGGTTGAACTCTGGAATGGTTCAGCAGATGCATCAGTGGATGGAGGGATGGTATTAAGGAACCCAGCTGCCTTGTGTCTGGGTTAGGCAGAAATACCTGCTATGAGTGGCTTGTTTCTGATGTGGCAGACTATACAAGGAAGAAACAGGGGAGTGAAAGGAAACAAATCTTACTTTTGATGTTATGTAAACTAGATTGTTACTTAAGTAACTCTCAGTAATTCAGTATGTGCTGCTTGCCCAGGTCACAGGAGCATGCTGAGGCTTATAGAAAGAGTGATCTTCCTGAATTTTCCGGCTAAACAGAATGCCAGTCTGCTGGCAAGAGCAATCAAGCCCAAGGACATACATGCAGCAGACTTCCTCCTTGTAGCAGGAATGAACTTGGTTACTCTGTTTGCAGTGTTGGTCTGATAGAAGCCGGGATATGATTGTGCTGCTTCTTGCTTGTAGTCTCTTGCCTGGTTTTGTGGAGTGAGAGGTGGGGTCAGGAGGGGACTAATCCATCTTTGAAAAACAAAACCCCCATTAATTCATTTAGAAATTTTGGTAAGTGTATAATTTTGTTTCAAAATCAATGTAAAGGATGATCCCACTGCAGCATTTTTCTTAATTGTGGTGATTCAAAAGTACAGCCTGAAAATACACTTCTTTGAGATTGATGGCATTTTAACTGAGTTGTAAGGGGAATATCTGATGGTGTGGTATCTTTTGTGATGTAGCAGGAGTGGAAAAGTTATCAACTATCTTAATTTTAAAAAGACAAGGTGTTTATGATTGCAAAACACCAATATGTTGATGTATAGATAAGAACAGAATGGAATAATGGAATAAGCAATAACTTTTGTTCCAGTTAATCTTAGGGCAACACGTGAGTGATATGATGACATATTCTGAGATCAAATGAACATGCAGAGTTTCTTATAACTCCCCATATCAAACTGCCAATGACAGAGAATGTCCACAGACCATCCTTATGCAACAACTCTGAAATCTTTGTTCCTACAAATTTCCACTTTTGAGCATCAGTACATTTTAGGATTTTTAGGAAGTAAAATTAATTTTGGATAGAAATGTTTTGGTTTTAAACAGATTTCCAACCTGACTTAAGTCTAACTCTATGTATACCGTTTCAATGCTGAGCAAAATAGGGTTGCTGCTGTGATGAGGTTATTATTTTTAAATCCTGAAATTTACATGTAAGTATGTATGACAGGAAGCTTCTGATTCATATTCTGTAATGGTATGAAACTGCAAAATATTGGTAAAATATATTCCAAGTAAGGAGTGACCATTTGTAAAAAGATGAAATTTCTCTATGATACCCAGTATGGCTCTCCTGAGTATTGCTTTGGATCTCCAGTTGGTTTTAACTGGAAAGACACTTTTGAAACATGACTTTGAGAGCAGTCTTGTTCATAAACAGAAATAAACTGAAGAGGTTTAAGGCTGCCTTTCAAAAAAAGTGTTTCTCCCACTTATATCTGAAACTACATCACTACAAATTTTATTACCCAAGGTACCTTCCAAATTTGCTAGTCTTTAAGCAAGCAAGTCTCGGAGGTATTTCACTTAGTATGATACATTTCCCATATAGACTATCCCATTTGTCTGTTTCTCGTTTTTTACTGTCAGCCAGCAGTCTTGTCATGGTCAAACCTTTTAGTCTGTCATTTGTTGTATGTACAATATATTCATACCCATTATAAATATTTTTCTGGTTTCTTATGGCATGCTGATTTCACCACTAGTATTTTAATTGACTTTGTAGCTCACACTACATCTCACTTTTGGTTTTGGTCTAATTCTCCTCTCTTTTTTTTTTTTTTTTCTTTATCACTGGAAAAATAATTTGTGTTTAGCATCTGTAACTATGAGAACTTCAGAGTTTTACTTTGCATTTCTAATACCCGTTCTTTATCTGTTTTAGCATCTCCCTGTATTCTTCCCAGTGTTCTTTACTTCCTATTTTCTTGTAAGTACAGCATATTCTCTTTTTCCCCTCAGTTTCTATTGACCTGTTTAACCATGTGGAGTTAATTGAAGCTACATCTCACTCCTGAAGAAAATATTCAATTACTGTATAAGTTCAGTTTCATTTTTACACCCTCTCCTTATGCCTGAGGTATCTTGCTATTTGTCTGAAAAGTATTTAATGCAGTATCTTTTTGCATAACACAGCTATCTAAAACTGCACAGCATTCATCTTAGTAGAAATTAAATTTCAATTCCATTCTGTTTGTTTAGTGGTTGGAATTAGACATGAACAGGTGGGTCCCTGGCAGGTTTCAGGAAACAACCAGTCATGTAATTCATCTATCATTCTGCCTTATCTATGACATGTTTAAATGGTTTCCAGGTTAAAATTGAGCTCACAATTGTGGCTGCTTGTGTACTAGTCTCATTATTTTTGTGTACACGATCTTTGCTTTACTCAGTAGTAATTCTTCTGTCTTTTGTAAAGTGACTCCCCTTGGTATTTTTGGTTTCTTTCTGTGTTCTTAATGGATTGTTTCCTAAGGCAAGATGCAGCATTGTAGGCATCTACTGTACCTAAAAACGTTCAGACCCTGTCACCCATGAACTATGTCTTAGTAAATATAAGTCTGAGCACCGCTTTATGAACTTCCTGATGAACACGTGAGGCTTCAGTGCTGGACTTTGGAATTGCAGCAGTGGGAGTTGTAACAACCTACAAGCCCAAAATTCAAATGGAGATTTCTTTTTTCCTTTTCCCTGCTTTTTCAAATTAACAGGTTGTGGATCTAAGTCCTTCCATGAATTTGCAGAGATAATATATTTAAAAATCTATGAATATTTGCTCTTGAGCTGTGTATGACTCCTGTGAAAAGATGTGCTCCTGCCTATATCACTAAATAGTCAAATAAACAGTACTTTCCTATTGCCAGCTACACAAACTACAAAATTCTCTTGGAGGCCACCGCACACTTTGATTTAAAGTATCAGACGTGATACACTTTGTTCTTGACTTTTGTGTAGCAACAGGCATTATGGTACCTAACTAAACCTCCCTTGGTTTTGGTAGGATTGATAGTAGTTGCTAAGTCCTACTCTCTGAGACAGACCTTAACTGGTTTGGCTTTTACGAAATTTGTTTGGAAATTTGCCTTAAACCACATGCTTTTCTGTTGGTTGGTTGTTTTCTCTGCCATAGATGTAACTTCCTAATTTCTTGATTTTTTTTTTTTTTTTTGGCCCCCTCCCCTTCAAAATTTCAGCCTCCTAGTATTAGTCTTTGTATTAATTTAGAAGCTGTGGCTTCATATTTATACATTGGTGCTGCTGAAACAGTGTGTCCCACTTAAATAACACAATTCTAATTCTGTTGCTTCTTTAGCTGTCTCTTCTGTCTAGCAATAGTATCATTGTTGGTACTTTTATTTTAATCTAGATACTTATTTCTGTAAAGAAAAGAAATCCAGTACTTCATAAAAGCAGATTCTTACAGGAAAAAATAGCTTTTGGGGATTGGGACCACCTGTAACTAATAATCCTGGCTTTTATATTCCTTGCTTTGTAGCCTGAGGGAAGCCACTTTGGCAGGTCTGAACCATTTTCTATGTATGGCAGCATGTGTTAACTACTTAATTAGTGGTTTATGGACTTATCAGTTCAGGTTTTTTTGTCTGTGAGATTTTTCCTTTGATAATTCGTTCATAAATATGACAAGAGTCAATGAAGTAGAAAGCCTAAGATCTTACATAGGCACTTACTGCTTTCCTCAGCAATGTGAAGAGCACGCACCCAAATAGAACCCGTGCGTGTGATCCATCCTGCTGTGTAAGGGCAGTTCACTGCCTCCAGCCCTTCCAGCTGCTGGCTGAGATGCCTTCCCTGTTCACTGCTTTCAGCTGTGGCTATTTCCTTGTGATTTATCATGGGCATGTTTTTGGGGTGGGGAGAGAGGGTTTGTTTACTTATTTACCACTTTATTGTGAAATTTGATAAGAACTTGTTCTTATGAGGGGCATTTTCCCTAGGCTTGTGGCCATCGTCATAGAATGGTTTGGGGTGGAAGGGACCTTAAAGATCATCCAGTTCCAACCCCTCTGCCATGGGCAGGGACACTTTCCATTAGACAAGGTTGTTCAAAGCCCCATCCAGCCTTGCCTTGAACACTTCCAGGGACAGGGAATCCACAACTTCTCTGGAAAACCTGTTCCAGGGCCTCTAGACTTGTTCCAGCAGATCCATGTCCTTATGCTGGGGGCGATGTTCAAGCTCTTTGCTGTTTCTGCAAATCTGACGTGTGGAGAACCTATACCATTTGTACTGGGGTCACGATGTGGGGCAAAATGCTGTGAAGACAAATGACTCCTGTGTGTTCTAGTAATTGCCTGTAGTGATATAGGACAAAGCCTAATTGAGGGAGGATGTCATATTTTTTCCTCAAGGAAAGTATCTGATCTGAGTGGTACTCTTGGTAATCTCCTACTGTTGACACAACTTCTTCTTCTGAGGGTTTTTTTGGTTGTTTTGGTGCGGTATTTTGTTGTTTAATAGTAATAATTATAATTTTAGATATGCTCCATGAGTTCTCCAGTTGAGGCAAGTCCTCATATATGTGCTGATCCTAGCTAGTATAGCCAAAAAACAGACAGGAGAGACCAGATATAGTTTGAAAGCACAGGTTGTCACTTACTCCTTTCCATCATGCCTCCTTTCAGCTGTTGCCAGTAGATTGTATTTAGAATATATGCCTCTGCAACAGTATAAAACGGTAGACTTGGCAAGGTAATACTGTTCTGAGTTACTTTTTCATTTAAAAGCGTCTGACCATCCAGCACCTGTTGCATGGGATACCCAAAGGTACTTTTCATGATCGTGCTTTTTAATGTGGGCTTATTTTTCCAAAATATGGGGAAAACTGTTGTAGAGATTGCTCTAGAAGCAGTTTGTGAATGCCTCTTTAGGTGTGGTGTAAGTATCAGTTGTGTGTTTTGCCCAAAAGTAGGGTCTTTTGGAAATCTTTTTAGCTCCAATCCTTAACTCTTCAGTGGAGACTACTTTCCACTGAGAACCTCTGAATTAAAAGTAAGAACCTATTTGGCATGTGCATTTCTGAATGTTCCATTCCTCAGAGGACCCTAAAGCTGTGTCTACACTTCCCCAAGAGCTCTAATCTTCTTTTCAGCCTATATTCTCCCACTGGTGCCGATGCCCAGCTCTTGATTTTTGCTCCACGCTCCTTCAGGCAGCAGAAGTGATCAAGGAGCTGGCAGCTCTCTTGCTTAAGTGCAAGGCTCAGGACTAAATACCCAGCACTTCAATGGTCAGTTTTTCACTTGATGTTTTGGGAACCTCTTAGAAAAGTCAGGCTTCTGTTTTGCTCTTCCCCTTCCCACCCCAGCCAGTTATTTCTTCCAAGGTCAGTAATTTCTGATAAGAGGGTGTTGCTGCAGAACAGTTTGCCAGTGTCAGTAGCAGCCAGCAACATTATGTATTGCAGGTTTCTCAAGTATAAAGTATAGCTGGTGGTGTTAGGGCACACAGCCCTGTGGCCTTGTGTAGGGGAAGATGGCTTCAGGTTCATTTGCCACCTCTTAATGAACCTCTTGTTGAATATCCCAAAGGAGGCTGAGACAGCTTCTATGAATAGCAGACATCAGATAGTGGCTGGAAAGATACATGTACCTTCTTGAGGTAGATACATAAAAATAGAGGTGCTTTTTTCCAGCAGGGATGCTCTTTCCTGCACTCTGATCTCAGGGTTCCCTGAAAAGTCTTTAACACATGCATATCAATGTCTTGAACCTCTGAAAGTCCCGAGCCTTCCCTGTTTACTACTTTTATGCATTGAAATGCCAAGTGTTTTTGGGGGGCAGTGTGGGAGCCAGTGAGCATGTACTGCAGTTCTCTTCCCCGATTGGTCCCTGCCTCTGTCCTGACTCCGGTCCAGAAAGCTCCTCCCTCCCCATTCTCCCTTTGGCCCTGTCCCTTTGTCCCTGCCTCAGTTTCCCTGTTGGTCCCTTACCCCAGCCCCACCTATGTACCGCCCCTGTGCCCTCAGACCATTGGTCCCTCATGTTCTCCCCGCCTCCCTATAAAAACCCTGGACTTCCCATTGTTCAGGGTCTTTGCCACTGGGCGCCTTCATGGGTGGTTGGAATAAAGCTACTCTGTGGAACTCTTAAGTGGAGACCCTTCCTGTCTCTTTGCCGTCGGTTTGTCACAGAAGCCAGCCGGTGCGTGAGTAACCCCGGCCTGGCTACGACAGGGCAGTTGTGAATGGATCTCTTGCAAACTCTGGTACCAAAGCCTCGTCTGTGTGATGAGAATGAACCGGTCAATTAGTATTCACATTTTTTTTCAAAAAGAAGGTAAATGAAATTATTCTGCCAGTATAGTAGTGTAGTGTTATACCTGTCTTTTTAAATTTCATTCATAATCTAACTAAGATATTTTAGAATGTTTTAATGTCCTTAAAAGCATTATATAATGTGTACCATGGCATGTATATGTTTGTGAAACTACTGGGATGTCTTTTGGCAGTATCTGTTCTAGACGAGCCTTGCATTAGGACACTGATATCCCACAAAAAGCCATTTTTCACATCGCTCTGGGGACTGGATTAAATTGCGGTGAAGTGCTCTTAATATAGAATGTGTTCACCTCAGGAGTTAGTGTGAAATAGCTGGGTATACTTCAAGTTTAAACCTTAGCCTATTTTGCAATAGCTTTCCTCTGTAGATGAGCCCCAAGAGATGTCCTTGCTTAACTCTCAAATTTTAGAGCATTTTGAATGAATGCTGTGGTATCATAACCTGCAGCTCCAAAAATATTAAGATAGAAGAGTTTTCCCTTATGAAATGTTCCCAGTAGTAAAAGACCTCAAAAAGAAGTCTGTAACCTGGGAAAGGCTTTTCTTATTTGTACTTATTTGTGAAAAAAAGAAATGAAACTAACTCTTTGCTTCCCACATCAAATACTTTGGTGCATGCTAGTGTGAAATTTGGCTGGGATTTCTTAACTGGAGTAATACTGGAAGCACTTAGGAATTGTTATATCTATTTTTTCCTTACAGCCATCTAAAATGGTGAGAACAGTCAAGTGCACTGTTTTCAGCGTCTTGACTATAGATTCAGTGGAAGACAAATCACTCCAAAACGAGGCTAAAACTGCAGTGGAAGGGGAAAAGAGAACAGTTCTAATTGATCTTTATGCATGATAAAGGAGAAAAAGAGTTTGCTTACCTGAGGAGTGTTTGTTCCTCAATTTTTGTTGAAATAGTAAGAATGCAGATGTATTTGGAAAACCTTTTGGAGCTGTTTAGGAGGGGGATATTTTCTTTCCACTGTGAGACTCTGGAAAGTTTACTTAATACGTTATGTATTAAAATGCACAGTTTCTCTTCAAAGACAGAAAAACTTAATCATACTCCTTAAAAGATATGTTGCCAATTTATGTATTATTGACGATATCCTTGTTGGTTTTATGAGCATAGTCTTAGCAAATCTTAGGTCTAGTGTTTTGTTATTCCCATTTTTTAACATATGTAATTTTTTTTTATTTCCACTTATACGATATAAAACCATCAGGCAAAGGTAAACCTGTTTAACTCAAGCGTGAAGAAATACTGTTTTCTCTTGTATTGGTTGTCCACTTCCAGTAATAGAATTTTATGTTCTGATTAGTTGCATTTTTGGTTGGCATTATGAGTTTATCTTCACATGTATGCTTATGCTCTGAGAAGGAAAGACATTCAAAAGCAAAAATAATTAAATAGCCTATAACCTGCTAAAATCCAGTATGACCAGTAATGCTGCCCTATTCCTAACAATATTAAAATAACATATAAATATATTTGATGCTCTAAGTAATCAAAGAAACAGAGAAAACTATCTACAGAAGGGGGAGAAAAAGGCTGCTTTAGGCCACATTACTCTAAATGTGACATGGCAGTCAAGATTAAAAGCTAGTTTAAGATGGAAAAACTTGAAAAATTGAGTAGACAAGTATTACTCGGGTACATGTGTGTGTTTCTCTTCTCATGTTAATTTTGTCCACAACAGCTGTGTCATGTAAGAAATGTAGGTTTAATAGGAGCAAGGTTTCCAAGTGACATTTACAATTAACACCTATACAAAATATATGGAAAAGAGTAGGAATGAAACAGCATGAGGAAAGGACTTTCTAGGAGTTGAAGGTAGACATTGACGATCAAGCCTGCCAGCCACTGCATGACTGCTTGCTGCTGAGCTGTAGTTTCCTTTTGCTGATGTTCCACCAAGTTCTAACATCATAATTTGCCGGTTGATCTGTTCTTAAAACCTACATTCCTTGTTGTATTGAAATGTGACATATTTGCAAAAAACAGAACGTGGCTGAAGAACATCGAGTGGCTCCCTGTGTAACTATTTCCTTGAAACAGAATCAAAAGTGGTTAACTTTATTTAGAAAGGATAGTGTTACAGCACACAAACACTCCTTCCCTGCCCACAGTAAGAGTTTTGAGCACGGTATCAGCGGCAGGGTATTCCAGTGATCATCAGCCTATAATTTGAAGAAATACTGTCCTTTGCCCACCCCCTCTCCTTCCAGGCATCTTTGGGGATGCCCATTCTAATGCTGGGGTATGCACAACTTATTGCTAGTTGCCCTGTTGGTTTGTGCTCTGTATCAATGTAATACCATGTTCTGGAAGGAATTAACTGAAGTTACATCTTTCTTACATAAATGACGTGACCGGCACATTCTGAACACTCTTTCAGAAACACAGAGCAGATCAGCATTTTAGGTGAAATGTACAAAAAATTGAGACTTCTTTTTCTTGCAAATATTTATAGTGACGTTTCAAAGTAAGTGGAACGTCTGTTTGATTTGAAAGTGTGCTATTAATATGCATACTCAGACAAAAACTAGGTGCGTACATAGGAGGTTTAGAACCCTCATTTTTAGTTTCTCTATTCTATGCCAATACACTACAATTCTAAGATATTTTCTGTGTAATTGCTGAAGAAGAAGTGGAAAAAATACTGGAAACTCTTCTGTATTATGTTTGCATTGTGGTATCGCTGTCTGGAATTCCTGTCTCATGTGAAATATGTGATGTACTGCAGAGTTAAGACTGGAAAAGCTTAACAGTGTTTACAGTTAGAGATTGCTAATACATATGGACATGTAACAAAACACCTCTGGTTGTAGGCAAAAAATTAAATGTGAGGCAACCTGCACTGGACAACTAATGTTGAACTCTTGTGGATTATGTATATAGGGTGCAATGAAGAAGTGAAAGTATAGAAAGGACTTGGGGAAAAAATGTAACTTACTTCTAGCACCAGTTTTTCGGTTTTTCGGGTTTTTTGGTTTGGGTTTTTTTGGGGTTTTTTTTGCATTGAAAATTGAAGTTGTTTTTCCAGTCAGTTTTCCAGATCGTATTGTTCCTTGTCTGGTACTTGAGTTGTAATCAGTTACAGTTGCAATTTTTTTTTTTGCTGTTAGCACTTTAAGACATTGCTGCTGTTGGTGTTTGTTCATTTCCTTATTTAAGTGGGATGCTTCTCATTAACCCCTTCATCACTTAGTATAGGAAAGGACCTAAGTGGTGCAGGATGGTACGGGAAAGACATGAGAGTTCCTGAAGCTCCTTGCGAACTCTGCAGGCTTCTCTGAAAATACTGAGTGATTTCGTGATTAAAATGAGAGCTGACTTTCAGTGCAGATGAATGCCAGGCATTGAGGAGGGGACAACTGGGATGTAATTTGGCTTACATACCAAACTGTACCTATAGCAAAACATAAAACAGTGACTGGTTCCTGGCTATGTGTTGCTGCTCAGGAAAAGGGCATTGGGTTTATTTTGGGTGGTTTTCCACAAACATCTGTTCAGTGGTAATTAAAAAAAAAACCAAAGCCCATATTGAATATTGTGTCCCATTTTGGGCTCTATTCCAAGAGTTAGTAGAAGAGGAAGAAGCATGGAGTAGAATGGCAGGCTTGGACTGGCTTCTGAAAGAAGTAAAGGGAAATGAAATTGGGGCTAGTCAATCTGGAGAAGGGCTGTGATGAAAGGGATGAAGAAAGTCAACATGTATGTTCCAGAACTCACTGCCAAGAGGTACTTTGGAGGAACACAAACCCATAATGGTTTCAAAAGTAAATGGGACAATCCCATGGGGAAGAAGAATTTAATTACATGGGGTTTGGTGCAGCCTGTGATTCTGGGCATGCAAATTTTAGTAATTGCTATGTTTCTGGTGGCTGGAGTTAAAGAAAATAGACAGTATTGTTCACACCTCCCATGTTCTTGTACTTGTTCCTTAGGTATCTATGCTAAGCTTTTCAGAAACAGCATACTCTGTCAGTCAAACCTTTGAATTAAGAGCACCAACACATATGTACCCAAAAAGAAGCATGCAAAAGAAGCTTGGCTGGTTTTAGAGCATCTCTTTGGATGTGTCCCCAGTATTGTTGCAGGGAGAGGAGTATTTGTATTCAAGGTTTGCTGTGTGAGCTAAACTGAACTTCTCAGTAATAGTGAGGCATGAATATCTTAGAGAGGTGCTTGGGATTTTCATCTTGGATTGTTGTGAAGTTGAGTGTAACTTGTTTTGTTTTTAACAAGAACACCTTTGTTCTGCCCCTTTTCCAAAACCAGTATTTTGTGTCTGTCTTCCTTTGGATAAGACCATTTCCTTTCTTATCTGTTGCTCATTGCTTTATTTTTTTTCCCTCCAAGGGCAGTTGCATGAAATTGCTGACAGGTTTTGGTCAGCAGATGCAAGACAAAGTAGTCCTCTTAACTTCCTTTTGCATCTATATAGTGAAGCTTTGGCTTTGTCCAGTAGTAGTACTGTCTTCAGCTCTGAGATCACTTTGTTAACAATTTGCAGGTGGAAAGGTTTTTATGTAACTATAAGCTATTTGTTTATGCCTTAAACAGTTCTTCATTACTTGACAATATTCAGGATAAATTGCCTTTTTTCCAAGTCCTTACTTATTTTTGGAAGCTCAGTTTGAAAGGAGAGGGCTGTGGTGTTTTTATCTGTGCTATACCATCTCTATTAATGTCTTAAAATGCAGAACTGCTTCTGGTTTGTTACAAAACACTATTTTAAAATACTAAAATATAGTTGTAATTATCCTGAAGATACATAGCCTTGCATTTGCCTTAATGCAAAGTTTTTGTGTGAGGAGATCTATGGCAATACAGTTAACTCTCAATTGCACTTTTTAATTTCTGTCCCTATTCGCTGTGACATGTGTTCAAGACTGAGTAGCAAAACCACCTTTGCCTGTGTACTTACAAAATGAAATACTGCTTTATGTCTCTGAGTTGTCCCTTTGCTTCCAAGGACCAAATGCCAACAGAAAGAGCCCCCTGTGCTGCCAGGTATACAGGGTCCCAAACTTCCACTGGTAATGACATTTTAACTCTTTCAGTGCTGTTTTCTGATCTGTTTTCTGATCTGGCCGAGTCTCCCTGTGTAGAGTTATGGTTTCTAAAGCTGACAGATTTTTTTATTCCAGTCTAAGTATCCTAGAAGTGTGTTTACATGATTGGAAAGAGGAGACTTCTTCCTCTGAACTGCAGCTGTCCCCTGCTTGTGGTTTGAAACTCCCAACTATTGATAAGTGTAGACAGGGTTTATATAAAAAAATCAGAAGGTCTCTTGCCAGTTCAATAAGCATGAAAATTTACATCTGTGCTGTTTACATCTTGATCTCTCTTGCCAAAAGTTTTGTCTCTCAAAGTATATAATCATTGTCTCTTGCATCTCAAAAGTAATTTTCTGGTACTTGCTTATGTCTTTCGAAGTACGAGTCGTGGGAAAATACAGGCTCAAATGTCTTGCACAAGTTTACTGACTCCTTGTTTTGTCTTAGTCTAGTCTATCCTGCTCTCCCAATTCTCCATGTTTTTCACTATGGCTAGGACAAAAGACAAAAAAAAACTTTGATCATGGTTTAAAAATCAGAGGTCATTTCAGTTGTTTTAATTTACATTTCCTATGGAAAACCAAGCCAGTGATACCATTTCATCTTGTGTTCCTAATGAAATATGGGGCAACATTGGTGTTCCTGCAAATTCCCTTTCAAGACAATTCTTTTAAAGGAATGTAATTGCCATATTATGGTTTACATAGGAAAAAAATGGAAAACATTCCTCATCAACTTCATATTTAGTATACACCAAATTTTTATTTATTCTGCTGAAGTGAAAAAAGGGAATTTTATAAGCCATGGAAAATTTGGGAATAAATGTGACATTTTGGTGACAATATAAAATACTAATTTTCCATTTCATTTTGTTCATCTCTGTCTTTAAAACTGATCACAAACTGAATCCAGTTTCTTACTCTTCATCTTAAACAGCTAAAAGAATCTGAGTTGTCTTTAACTTCTTCACAAAAAGTGGATGGTGAGAGGATTAAATCACTAATACAACAAGAAAGACCTTAAAAAGTTGAATAAAATCTTACTATTGTATAGATTCTTAAACAGACAGCTTGCCTAATTAATCATAAAGTACTTATATTAAAATGTTTATTTTAAAATACTTTATATAAAACCTTCATTTATATCCAGAGACAGTTTCTGAAATATAAATAGGAAAATGTGTAATGTTCTAAATTTTAATTAAATTTAGTCTCTTTTCGTATTGTCTCTCTCATACTTCATATGAGTCAAGCATCACATGAATACAGTGGAAATATTGAGATACTGGATATTCCAGTTTCTCAAGTGAGCCTCTTTAATGTCTTCATTGGACCCACAAGTACTTCAAGTATGTTGTAGTTAAAACAAAATTTGAAATAATTTAACTTTAAAATATAAGTTTTTCAGAAAGATAGTGACAAATTACAATAACATTTAATTAATAACTTATACATGGTTTAACTCTTACTTCTTAAGACATCGTATGGATGACGTTCTGAAGTACCCGTTAGTGAGACAAGGGCAGTGGCTTTCCAGAAGATTTTAGTCTCAGAGCTCAATTTTCAGGAAAAGTCTGTCAAAACTTTACTGTCTTGGACTCTTAACACACTTTCCCAGTATTTTTAACCCTCCTGTCCTATGCACACTCCTTTACTTTAGGAGATTTTGCATGGAGACCTAAACATACAGATGGATTAGAGATCCAATATGTTCCCTTATTTTCTCTAATGAATGGTAATTATTTGATACTATGTTTCTAATAATAAAAAACCTGTCCCTTCTGTGACATGAGGGATGGCCTGTTTACTTGCATGCCTTCAAACTCTCTGTGTAAGGGACTGGGAACAAGACCAGCAAAACTTAATTGTCTGTTTGCCAATTCCAGTAGCAAAAAATGCTTAACATGAGAAAGATCTCATTGTCTATGAATCCATTAAAATATCCATCATGGCATGGGTCTTGTGCTCCTCTCAAAAAAGTATAGTCTGTTTTTCTTCATTTCCATTTTTCTTTAAAGACTATTATACTTTTTATGATCTTGTCAATCAAGTT
Organism: Oriolus oriolus; assembly: GCA_013400235.1. Classification (NCBI taxonomy): domain Eukaryota; kingdom Metazoa; phylum Chordata; class Aves; order Passeriformes; family Corvidae; genus Oriolus; species Oriolus oriolus. Next base: position 823,528 of record VXBT01005811.1, on the reverse strand, counting down.
CTTTATTTGATTTATTCTAAGTGTCTTTTTCTTCTTTACAATGACTTCTGATGTTTGAAACAAAAGGATTTTACTTCCTCTTAGCGATGTTGATGCTGTTAAATGACTTTAAAATGTTGGAAAGGGAGAGGGCAGACCGTTAACCTACTGAAGTGCATTGGTATTACGAACGTTAAATGCACCTTTCTCCCCTTCTAAAAATAAGTGTGTGGTCTGTTTGGCTTGTTCTAAATGTATATTCTCAAAATGCTAAAATTAATTTCTCGAATCCCTTTGTCACTTCAGCTTTGCTCTGTGCTCAGTGTCTATTTCAGTAACTTCCAGGGGACTGAATTTCATATTTGCTGTGTGTTCTTAATAGGAGTTGCATGTTTTCATGTGTTTAATAGGGATTTTGAGAGGGGGGAGCTAATCAAATGTAATCGTTCTTGTTTAAACTATTTCCAGGTACACCCACCTTTATGGAAGCATTAGCAGCCAATGGTACAACCAACATCCAGACATCTGTAACAGGAGTGACAGCCAGCAAACGAAGGTTTATTGATGACAGGAGAGATCAACCCTTTGATAAAAGGCTACGTTTCAGCGTGAGACAAACGGAGAGCGCGTACCGGTACAGAGACATTGTTGTCAGGAAACAAGATGGATTCACACACATTTTGCTATCAACAAAATCATCTGAAAATAATTCATTAAATCCAGAGGTCAGAACAATTCTGATTTTGGGAGGGGAAGGGGATTTGAAGTCCTTGCCTCATTTCTGCCTGTTATTCAGGCACAAACATACACAAAACACGATACAGTTAATGCAATATGTTACATGTACAGCTGACTTTATGTGTAGGGTTTTGGCATTTAAAAACTCTAAAAACTCTGTTATCTGGCCATGTTGATATGTGTACTGTCTTTTATAAGATGTGCAATGATTTACCAAGTGCATCTTGAAAAAATCTTTAGCCTCAATTAAGGTTCTTTTCTTTTCTGTACTGGTTGCATATGCCATCTGCTGTCCAAATTACAGAAATGCTGAATGAGTGCTTTAGTTACAGACAACATCTAATAGATCTTTCCTTAATGATTTAATTATCTTAGTCTAATTACATTTTTGAAATGCAAAGCTTCTGATACGTTAACTTTCTTTTTTTTGGATAATGAAGGAAGTTAACTTTTCTAATATGATGGTTGAGTGGATCCTAAGGAAAAATTAAAAATGTTGAGGGGTCTCATGGGGGGAGGAAGGGAAGAGAACAACATGCTACTTTGTAATGATGGATTAAATGGTTCTTACGAAATTTCTATTTTTCAGGTAATGAAGGAAGTCCAAAGTGCACTGAACACAGCAGCTGCAGATGACAGTAAACTTGTGCTGTTCAGTGCAGTTGGTAGCATTTTCTGCTGTGGTCTTGACTTTATTTATTTTATACGACGTTTAACGGATGATAGAAAAAAGGAAAGCACTAAGATGGCAGAAGCTATTAGGTATGTATGATTATCTTCAATCATCTGATGGGTATTCTTCATCATGTGGCCTGGCTTATTCTATCTTTATTTCAGAAGCCTCTTATTCAAAAAAATCTCAGACATTCACCTGTTACATTATAGTGTGCAGGACTTCTTTATGCTCCCTGTCCCTTTCTATTTGGGTTGTCATTTCACGCATTTTTAATTTTAAAATTTTAACTATGAATACTGAGAGTATTGTAATACTCCTCCAGTTAAAACAAATACTAAAATACTCCAATGCCATACAGTTTCAAGAAAACAAATTTAATACACCAAAATTCAAGGTGTGTATTGGATGAGTAAACTGATGTAGCACGTTCAGAGCAGTGGAGTGATGGATATTTTAGAGGAGTAGATTAATACTGGTGATCATCATCCCAACGCTAGGTCCCAAACCTAACATTTAAACAAAATAAGCTGAACTACTACTAAGTAGAAGAAAATATATGGGGAAAAAAGTATGGATCTTGGAGACATGTTTTAACAATACAAACAAGTACGTATCATTTGAGCCCTGGTTTTGAGATCCTGGTCTCTTGCATGCTTCCAGAGTATCTATATTCTTCCAGAGCCCTGTCTTCTGTTGTTGTTATCGATGGTCATGTTTCTAAAAAAAGGCCATGGACATGTAAATCCTGTTTCATTGGAGGTACAGTTGATTACTAAAGATGATTATAGTTAGTTTTATCAAAGGGAATTCTTCAGTCATTTCATGTAAAAGTTGTTCATGTAGTGACTTCAGATGTGGCCGGAAGTTCTTAGCACTGAGCTTCTATCACTATTTTAATTTGGGCCCTTCCAGAAACCTGATTTTTCACCTAATATTCATTGTTAATAAAATGGGCAAAGGTAACCTAAAAGACCTAAGAACACACTCCCTCCCTTTCAAATAAGGTATTTTTCATATGCTTAGAGCTGGTTCTCTCTGGGCTATTCAGACATGATTAAAATTATCTAAAGTCTCTGGGTGGGATGTTTGTATGATGACTTGCATGAGATGGTTCCAGGTTTGGATTTGGTTTTTTTGCATTTAGCTATTTCAGTTCACTAGAGTGAGGTAAGAAGCAGTGTGGTAACCTTTAGTGCTGAATGCAATATAGCAAAATTGTCCTGTTTTGCAGAAATACAAAAATATATGAGACAGATAAGGAGCAAACTTTAAAATGACCTGTGTATGTATTCATACACACATGACTGGTTTTTTTTTTCCTAAGAAGCTCTTGGAGGCATTACTGTTTGACAACAGAGAAGCATCCATATTTTGTGAGTGCTGGAATGAATTGTCAATTTTGTTGACAATGAGGATGAGAATATGGCTATGTCACTTAATAGCGTAGTACCCAGAGCATTATTGCCAACCAAAAGAAGGGAGATGAGGAGGGGAAGTTTACAGGTGTGTGATATGTGACAGTAGAGCTCTACTATTTATGTTTGTTCATAATTTTAAAAAGCAGATTTATTTGTTAAGAAAAGCTGTCTCCCAGCTTTGCCCATCTTCATTTATACCTTATTACTGTCACTTAAAAATGCAAGTAAATACCTTACACCAATGCTATATGTAAATACAGTGATGACCAAGCAGGGCTGTGCCACAGTTGTGGTACTCAGGGGTGAGGAAAGGCTGCAGCCTTATCTGGGAGAGGCACATGAATGTACCAAAAGTGCTGTATCGGCTGATGCTTGTAGGGGGGTGTTAAATCTGCACCCGCTCAACTAGTGTGATGTGCTGGGCTGGGAGCAATGCGAGGCTTTTACAGAATCAGAAAATGGTTGAGTTTGGAAGGGACATTTGCAGGTCATCTTGTTCAACCTGCTCATGCAAGGTCACTTAGAGCAGGTTGGCCAGGACCATTTCCTGGGTTTTTTTAATATCTCCCAAGACTGAGAGTCCACGACCTTGCTGGCTGCCTGTTGGGTCACCTTCACAGTAAGAAAGTGTTTCCTACTGTTCAGAGGGAACCTCCCATGTTTCAGTTTGTGCCCACTGCTTCAATAGGCACCACTGAAAAGAGCCTGGCTCTGTCCTCTTTGCATCCCCTTCCAGGTACATACACAAATTGATGACATCTCCCTGAGCCTTCTCTTCTCCAGGCTGAACAGGCCCAGCTCACTCAGTCCCTGGGTCACCTTGATGGCCCTTTGCTAGACCATCTGGAGTCTCTTTTCCACTGAGGAGCCCATAATGACACTAGGGCTGAGCAGAGGGGCAGGATCAACTCCTGCAACCTCCAGACAACATTCCTCCTAAAGCAGTGCAGGATACCACTGGCCTGCTTTGCCACAAAGGCACACTGCTGGCTCAAGTTCACCTTGGTGTCCACTAAGAACCCTAGCTCAACTTCTGCCAAGCTGCTTTCCAGCTTGGCTTCTGGCATACATTGGTGCCTGGGGTTGTTCTTCCCCAGGCACAGTGCTTTGCACTTCCCTTCATTGAGCTTTAGGAGGTTCCTGTCAGCTCATTTCTCCAGCCTGCCGAGGTCCCTCTGGATGGCAGCACAATCCTCTGGTGTATCAGCCTGGTTTTGTATCCTGAGCAAACTTGCTGAGGACATGCTCTGCCCCATCAACCAAATCATCAGGGAAGCTTTTGAACAGTGCTAGACCCATCACTGACCCCGTGGGGTGCAGCACTTAAATTACTGGCCTGTGCCATGAGTCACCACCCTCTTGGCCAGCCATTCAGACATTTTTCAGCCCACCTCGCTGTCTGCTCATCCAGCTCATACATCAACAGCTTGACTATGAAACTCTTACGAGAGACAGTGCTGAAAGCCTCGCTCTGAACTCTGTGTAGACAATATCCACCCCTCTCCCCTCATCCACCAAATAACCACCTCATTGTGGAAGGTTATCAGTTTGGGTTTGAAAGTGATGTTATTGTGGAGATAAATTATTATGGAGTTTTCAAGGGCTGGTCTATTTTACACTCTCGATATATGTAGTGAGCACATGTTTCTGTTTCTCTTCAGGAATTTTGTGAATACTTTTATTCAGTTTAAGAAGCCTATCATTGTAGCAGTAAATGGCCCAGCCATTGGACTTGGAGCATCTATATTGCCTCTGTGTGACGTGGTTTGGGCCAACGAGAAGGCTTGGTTTCAGACACCATACACTACTTTTGGACAAAGTCCAGATGGATGTTCATCCCTTACATTCCCTCGGATAATGGGCCTGGCTTCTGTAAGTAGCTTGCAGGGTAGGGGCTGGCAGCTTCACAATTCAGTTGTGATAATTTATCCAGTGTGATTTCAAGACTTTTTGCCTTGCTGTGTTGTCTTTTTCTTAATTTTTTTTCTTTCTCTCATGAAAACCTTTCATGAGAAGCCACCCTTAATAGCTTTTCTGCTCCACGCTCTTACAGCTTAGTCTGCACCTGCACGCACGGAACAGAAAGCAGGCACTGGACTTAATCCCACATTTGACCCTAACGGTGTCAGAAGGGTGATGTCCTGTGTACCAAGACACACTTTCCCTGCTGTGCCTCGTGAGGACCAGCCACGGGTGTCTTGCATTCAGCACAGCACCAGTGTGACACTCAGTGTCACTGCACAGCAGAGCGCTGTGGCACAAGCCAGGAGCAGTCTCATGCCAGTACGCAAATATGTATTTCGGTTTCCACGCACTCCTAACAAAAAGCTATTTAAGAATCTCTTGCCTGCGTTATTTTCATGTTGCTTCGTGGTTTTTCAAGCTGCGTTCTTTGAAAACTTAGACCTACGTCCCATTCCAGTTTGGACAGTATGAAACAAGTGCTTGTGGCTACACCTTTTTTTCCAAAATTGCTGTTTATTTTAAAAGCCAATTTTTTCCCTGTAGGTATTTATTGATTTTAAAGTATACATTTCAATATATTAAAGCACCAGTTTTAGAAGATCTAATAGCTAATTGTGTCATATCTGGATTTAGTTATTAGAAGAGAACAGAAAAGGTAACTAAAATAGATTAACAGTTATAAGAGTATCTTTAATACTTTAGCGTGTTTCAAACTACTGATTGTTCCTTTCCCTTTTTATTTGGTCATCCATCCATTCATCCATCCATTCCATCCATCCTCGTCCTTTAAAGACTTGTGGTTGTTACTTTTCATTTCTTCAGAAGTTGTACAAAAAACACGAGCTCTTCCCTAGTGTACTCTTTCATGTGTGTTTGTGAATGCTCTCATTCTTAAATATACAGATTTGAATTAAAATCTTCCAGTGGTAAGAATTCCATAATGATCAGTACAAAAAGGGAAAGAAATCCACTGGTTTTGTGCTATCCTTGGCTCTCTGCAGCACAGCAGTCTCTCTATGTGACAAAGCTGAACTTTTCTCAGCACATTTCATGAAATACGATCAGAATCCATACTGGAGACATTGATAAAGAAGCATGCTTTTTGTCTGTAAAAGAGAGAGAGAGAAGTCAGCAGGAAGATGTTATGAGTGAAATGCAGAGTGTTCAGGGGAAAAAATATACAAACCAAAGAATTAAGGCCGCTGTATGCATCATAACATTTTCTACAAATGTATCAATTCAGCAGTAGTAGTGCCACTCCTAACTCTTGTAAGCCAGACTTACAACACAATGTTGTTAGCTGCAGCTATGTAAAAAATCTTCCATTGCAAGATTGCTGGAAACACCTTCCATGTGGGGTCAGTCACCTTCTGTGGGTGAGCAGGTCTGTCTCCCATGGGTGGGTTTCTTTTTTCACAAACATTTTCAGCCGTGGGCTTATTACAGGAAATTTGAAGCCCAAACTTCAGGATTCAAAACTGACGCCGTCTTGGAAATACCAAGAATTTTAGAAGTGTTCTTAAACTTGACTTTTGAGTTTTGAAAAAAATCTGTAATAGACATTAAGATGGTATCTGTATGGGGAGATGTTACTGTGTATTTGCCATGGAGCTCTTGCCCTGGTTGTCTGGTCCGAGGTATAAAGCACGGGAGCTGTGTGATCACACATCACGCACTGGATTTCCCTGCCAGTCCCCAGCACGCTTGGCAGTATGTCTTATGCTTTTCTGTCAGTCATGAGGGATACACATTTCCACAGTGCCTGTAGTCCACATCACAGCCAGGATCTGGGGTGGTTCAGAGGCCTCCTGATCACAATGCAAGAGAGCTGAAATGCTCCGTGGCCTCTGGTGCCTGTAGGCTTGCACAACAGGACTCTGGTAGGCCTCAAAGCCCTCAATGGATGAGGTCCCAGTGAAGTTCCTCTGTGGAAGGAGACATTTTCTACCCAAAGTAGACAATGAAGGTTGCTAATGAGAATCTTTTATTAGTGAAATATTTTTATCATCCTCATTTCTATTGCTGTCGTATATTTCTTGGGAAGTAACCACCAAGTATGTTAATTTTTACGGCAGGTACAAGGCATGATTACGATGAAAGCTTCTTTAGCAGTTGGTCTCCAGCATATGTTGTGTATAGATCAAAAGCGAAGATGCCAGAGCAAGACATTTCCCTTCAAAACCTGTCAAGTGATAACATTAATGGGAGTGCTCATTTCTTGTGAGATTTTATGCTAATGCCGTGTTACAGCTGGCAGAAATAAGATAACTGCACCCTTCTCACTTACAGTGTTTCATGTTCAGTTCAGGAGAACTCAGTGGTTGCAACTAAGTTTTAGGGGAAAAAACAGTTTTCTGGCATTCATTTTTATCCTTGCAAAGATACATGTGAAGAATATGTAGACCTGACCACCTGGCTTGAATGTTTGCCTTTCCTAGCTACTAGTTAGACTGACTTCACATTTTGATCTTCCATAGAAATGTTAAGTGGTTTTTATAATTATTTTGGAAGAATATTTTTTCCCCAACTGTGTAGGAAAAAGGATTCCTTTTTTAGACAACCATGTGTACATCTCTGATTTTCAGCTAGTATTTCAGGTTATTACTATTCACATACCTTCTGGAAAATGAGAAGGAATGGTTAATGAACCTTGTTTATTTGATTTTGTGTTCACAGAAGGTAGAACTACAGGGTATAGAATTTGATCATAGTGCAAGAGATGTGGGTTTTTATAAACTAACATATGTGAATCACAGCTTTCCATAGTAACTGTGAGAGATGTGCTGATGGTAAAATCAAAGTAGAATATGCTAGGAAACTGGTTAGGTTTTTTCTTGCATTCCTAATGGACTGGCAGTCAGGAGGCAAACTGCCAGTAGAACCCAGACTTCGTATTTCATTACAAAGGAACAAATAAGAGACTGCAGAGTTTCCAAATTGCTTCATGTGTAAAATGGCAATACCAGGAACATGGTACCACAGTAAATATTTAATTATTTATTAAGTTAATAATTAATTATTTGAGATCCTTAAGTCAAAGTTGCTGAAATAATTACCAAAATTTCCAATATTAGAAAACATTAAAAAACTCAGAATTTTTCCCTCAAAAATGTTACACCTGTCAGGTTTGTGTTTTAGAACAGCCTTATTTCCGATATTTCAAGAGGCAATAATGAGTTTGTCATATTTTTCAGTGGAAGTAAGTCATTAAGAAACAATAACACTGAATTTTTTTTTTGAGGTTGACTATTACTCTGACTTTTTCATTTCCACTGGCTGTTTTCATGCAAACGTCACTGCAAACGAAATTTAACTGTATAAGAAACTTCACTAAACCTAGAATTAAACTGGTTGTGGGACAAAGCTTTAATGGGGAAATTGGTAAATAGTGAGGTGCTTGATAATTACAAATCAAAAACATTTACAGAACTAGAGAGAGCATTTTGTTCCACAGAATGTGGTACATGATTCTATACCTTTAAACCATGTGCAAGTTCTTTTAAAATACTGGAGGTTTTTAATAAGACTGCTATATCAGATTCTGAAAGGATTTATCAGTTCAGTATTGGACTCTTGAAGAAAATGTGAATGTTTATTTTCTATGAATTTGGTCAGAAATTGGAATACATCATTATAAAGGGCAAGCTGATGTATTCAGTGCTGTTTTACAAATTTGCCAGGTATTATAACCTATTCCCACATACACAGATAACCAAGTCAGCAATACTGCAAGAAAGCCAGAGCTAACAAATATTCATGGCCAGGAAATGACAAAAGACGTTTTCACATTTAACCCTTAATCACAGACATCCACATTTCAATAACTACTGCCCTGGTACTGGTCAACAACATGGACCAACCAGCTGTAGGCCAGTATTCTTCTTTTTTTAATTAAAACTTGGAAGAGCTGTAATAAAACTATTTCAAAGAGTGCAGGCATTTTTCTTATTTGTTTTGAACATTTTTCCTTTGATGAGTTTTGTCTCATTACATTTCATACCAGAAGTAACTTTTTATCCCTTCAGGCCAATGAAATGTTGTTCAGTGGAAGGAAGTTGACGGCGCAGGAAGCTTGTGCCAAAGGACTCGTCTCCCAAGTGTTCTGGCCGGGAACATTCACACAGGAAGTAATGGTTCGAATTAAAGAACTTGTCACATGTAATTCAGTTGTAAGTTTCCTTTATCTTCTTGTATTTTTATGATTAGATGAATAAGAATTAATCTAAGTAGTACTAGACTGCATCTTTTTGTCCTAAAAAAAAAAAAAAGAGCCTTTTCATGAAACAAGGACTGCAGTATAGTTACAGCAGGTTTTTTTGACAGATTTTTGTGTATCTTTCTGGTTTGGGGTTTTTTAGGATTCTTTTTAAGGTTTCTATCTGACTCTTCTTAACTACAGTGTACTGTGGCATATGATAGGGAACATAAACCAGCATTGGATTTTTACAATATAATTTGGTATTAGCATAGTTGCTGAAGTCCAGCTTAGTCCAATCGAGAATATAAACAGTTGCCCTAACACCTGCAGAGAAACACAGGAATCTTGAGTTAGCTTGAGTTGTAATTTAAATTACCAAGGAAAAAAATACAATCTTTGACATTATGCTGGACTTAGTTTTACGAGTAACATGTAGAGGTTGTGTGCACTACGGGCAGTTGCACAAGATAGTATCAAATATTGGTAATTTTAACTTTCTTACAAGAAAAGGTGCAGTACAAATTAACTGTTCTGTGCATTAGAAATTTCAGATTTTAAAAGCAAACTTCTCATTTTCTAAACAGAAAAAACAAATGAGATTTTTTTTCAGTGTATTTTAAGTACTCAAGAAGTCAAGATCTGCCCAGTTATTAGAGCAGTTTGGGATAATAGTGTTATGATTAGCCTTCACCAACATGGACTTGCTCTTTTCTGTAGTTGTTAAACCATACGTATTTTTTTTTCTATAGTTATTTTATGCTTTTCATTATTTTCACACTTTCATGCACCTTCAAATTGTACTGGTATAATGTAAAGGAAATTCTGTGTGATGCTACAAGAAAGATGACTATGAGAAACATTTCTTAAAGTCATAGTATATCCATGAATTGATCACCTTAAGTTGATAATCGGCTTCAGGATTCATCCACATAAACCTGTTCTCTACCCAAAGAAGCACATGTGGTGCTCAGTTCTTAGGCAATACTAACCCAACTCCCCCTTTTTTAATTCTGGCCTAGGTACTTGAAGAATCCAAAGCTTTAGTACGGAACATCATGAAGGTGGACTTGGAACAAGCAAACGAAAAGGAGTGTGAAGTTTTGAAGAAAATCTGGGGCTCAGCACAAGGGATGGACTCAATGTTAAAATATCTGCAGAACAGAATTGATGAATTCTGATGAGATGCCCATTGACACTGGAATTGTATTTCTTGGACATCAGGGCAAGCAAAATACGCCCATTTAAAAAAACCTTATATAAACTAACCCCTTGCTCAGCTTGGGAACAGGAGTGGACACACACCCCCTCCCCTTTTATTGTCAAGGGGTTTAAAAGTACTGTATCACTTAAATTTGAACAAAACTCCTTTCTCCCTGATTGTTACATGCAGATATATACACACACAAGTGTATGTGTGTGCATATATCTATATATGTCTTTTATATATATATATATATATATAAATGTAATATGTGTGAGAGTGTGTATGTAGACACACACACACAAGCTAAAAAATGATAGAGTGCACTACCAAACATCTCTTTACAAGCTCTAGTTTTTGTTATCTTTGGCTAGTACTGTATCAAATAGAGAACGAATTAAAAAGTGAATGGTGTTGCATTATTTTCTGTGTGGCAGGGAAGTCTGGAATAATGCTTTTCTTTTTCATGAGAATACAGAATTGAAACGGGTATTAGCCAGCCCTTGCTTTCTCTGTCCAACGAGTCAGCTTAGAGAAAAGGCATTGTCTCAGAAGAAGGTTGAAATACCTCAAGTCATGGAACATTCTAAAATTTTGGGGCAACTAAACCCTACTATGCTTAAATCATACATATCCCCAAAAAGAGAGTGTGCTCAGGATTAATGCTAAGGAAACACTCTGTTATTTTTTGGGGAGGAGGTATAGAGGGGTGGGAGGAAGGGGCAGGAATATGTCTGATTCTTACCCAGACAGCATGAAGAAACCACTGTCTCTTAGGGAAAGGGAATGAGGGAGAGCCGGAGGGAAATGGAAGGGGGAAGGAAAACAAAACCAACACAAAAGCTTGTTTTGCAGTATTAGTGAATCACTGAATATCTTATGTATGAATATCCTAAGTTATAAGTTAGTTTTAGTGGGTTTTTAAAAAGCCCAAAGTCTGGGTTGTTCTTTTTTTTGTTTGGTTTTTTGTTTGTTTGTTTATTTTGGGTTTTGTTTTTTTTTTTAATAACTACATAAAGTGCTTCTGTTGCTGGGTGAAAATACTACTTTATATACAGTTTGGGTTTTGTTTTTGGTTCTTTTATCCTATTTGCTGGTTTAATTGATGTATTACACCAAAAATACATTTTATGTTCATAAATTTTAGGTTCACTTAGAATATATTATTTAATAAGTTAAAATTCTTTTGGCACACTATTAAGTAAAAAAAAAAAAACCTCTTTAAAAAAAAAACTACCTTATATTAGATGTTTAATGTTCTTTGTCTATGCTTTTTTATTATTTGAAATATACACTATATGCAGTATGGTGTAAAAGAGTGCCCTGTGTAAATATACCTATTTTGCATTCCTTTCAGGAGTGGTTATTGATTCCTGACTGCAGATATCTATTATTACTTGGGTATCTGTGCTTGCAATCTTATTGAATGTATTATGAAGAATGAAAAAGAAATCAAACCTTATTTTTGTACAGTTTTGAACTTTTTACTTGGAACTGACCCACCTCCCCTTCCCAGTGGAGAGCTGTACAGTGTGTAAATCTGCCTTTACCTTGGATTGGTACAGTATTTTTGCATCTGTGGGACCTACTTCTTTGTTCTAGTAGTTTGAACTATATATAAACTGTACAATCTGTAAAGTTTTTATAGAATAAATATTCAGCTGTGAAAACTGGTTAAATAAAACTAATATTTCTTAACACATTTTAAATGTGGTTCTCTCAGAGAGTTGTCTTTTTCAAAGACATTTCCATTCTAATTTTAAAGTAAACTTGCTGAAACAGATCTTGTAAATTAGAGGCTTTAATATTTATGTTTTATTTTGTTTAAAAACTCTTAATTTCTTTCAAATTAAAACTTGAATGTTAATTTATTGGCTCAAATTTTACAGAAGTTTTCTCTTATAAGAGGTAGATGGGGAAAGAAGGAGAGGGAGTTACTCTACTTTTAATTATTTTGCTAGAGTTCAAACAAATGTTCAGTAAATGTTTCTTTGCAATGTCTTAAAAATAGACTGTTTTCCTTACAATAGTGGGGTTAAGTTACAATTCTTTGTTTGAATTTGATTTTAGTGAAAAGAAGAAAAGATACCTTTACCTACACGTTCTGTAATGTTAAACCTTGTGGAGTTTTACTCCAATTTATATAAAGATCACTTTTCTGGCACCTGTAAGGGCATAGTGTTTATATATATAGCAGCTGGGGGGTTATTTATGCTTTCTTTAAACATGAAAGAACTGTTACAGTGAAGGCATTTAGCATTAAATCAACTGAAGGTACAGGCAATTCAACTGAAAAAATAATTCCACTTCATTCATTTTTTTGTGTTGCTATCAGCTGGGCTGTTATGCTGCCTACAGTTTGCATGATAAAATGTGACTAAGTTGGTGACTGTGTAAATTCCTGTCAGACTGGAAAAAGTCCTTCATTCAGGCCACTTCCTGTACACTGTCAGTAACTAACTTGGCACTATTAACAAACTGTGTTCTCATGCATAAATATCGCACACCTTCTGTCCATACACTGGGCTACAGGAATACTGTTTCTTGAGGAAAATACTGTCCCGTTCTTTTCAGTATGGGTCAGTAAATGTCTTTTGATGTGTGTGAAGGTTGCAGTCGAGTCTAGTTCAGTCTCTGCAAAGCCATAATAGAACAAGACAGGAACATTAAAGACCTCTAAGAATAAGCAAGAAAACCTGAGAAATCATAAAAACTGACAAGACATTTTTAAAATGAGTGTTTTCAAGGCTTTTCTTCATCAAAGAGATAGGTCTTTGTCAAGCCTGACTCATTGCTGATGCAATTTGCAGTACTGCATGGATTACCTAACCTGAAGCATCAGGTTTAGTCTCTGATGACTGAATCCAGCTGTAGTCACAAAGTCCCAGGCATGGGCAAACTCTGCAGCCAATATTACTTCTAAAGCTCCATCTTTGGGGTCACAGCCTCCCAGAAGTAGTGGTACTTCAAAATGGCTCTTCTGTGTTAATTTTATTGTGAATCTGGAGGATTTTGGAGCAGCAATTTTTAAATTGTTAAACCCAGGTGCAATGCAAGAATACAGAAACAGTATCTTTTTAAATGACACTTGAGAGAACTTCCATAGAGTTGTTTTGGGGTTTTTTTGAACAAAAAGTTTCCTGGTTTTTCCTTCTTCAGGCATGAAGGCAAGTCTCCTGTTTGGGTGCCAGTGTCTAGTCAATAGCTAGCAGAATTAGGAATAAGGGTATTGGAATATAAAATTCAGCCAGTTTTAGTCTTGCTCGTTCCTGATCCCTGATCTCCTGTCAAGACTATCCGTTATCCTGATTGTATCACTACTACACAATTTTCTTAATTCCTAGGGGAGCATAGAGACAAATCTGTGAGACAGCTGGCTGTGCTGGTGCTGAAGTTTAAAAGTAGCACAGGATCCTTGATAATACAGTGCAGGAGTCCTACCATGACATTCAGGTTCTCTTTCTGAAATAGGCAACAGCCCAGGCACTACCCAAACCACCAAACTGATGAGCATTGGCCACTGGACTGCACTAAACACTAAGGCTTTCCCCACAGAAGTTCTACCACATTCAAGTTTATTTTTGGAGGTAAATAAGAGAGCATTTCTCCTGATGAGGGAACAGTAGCAGAGACCCATGGGCTGAATGTACTTGGAGCTGTTTGAAAGCCACCTGCGTGCACTTAATCCCACCTTCTGCTGCTAGGGTACTCTGAGCAAAAATAGAAAGCAGAGCAAGGTCTTAAGTCTGGGTAAGAAAACCTGCAACAAAAAGTATTTTGGGGTAATCTGAAGATCTAAATCTGCCAGTAGATTTTTTCCTTGTTCAAACTTCTTAAGTTGCATGAGTCCAGGATTTGAAACAGTTTCTCTGAGCAAGTCCTCTACTGGATTGACAACATTGCTAGGAGACACTTCTCTGTACTTCAGAAGCTGCACCATTAATTCCTCTGAACCTTTTTTCCAGAAGGATAAATTACCTTTTTAGGTGGGATTCATTTCTTAAAGTCAGGGATACTTGAAGAGAAAAAACACGTAATACTGAGCTATAAATTGCTTAACGCTACACTGATACAGTTCATACTTTACCCAAACAGTGGATAAAATAGGACTTCAACCAGTTAGGGAATGAGGCAGCAAACAAACCATTTCTGGTCAAATGGACAGGTCAAACATACCTCAATACATGGAGCCAATGCTCTGCCGTGGTTTGTTGCTGGAAGTTAAGGCACTTGCACATTCATCTGGGACATGACAAGTATGTTTCTGGGAGTACAAGGAGAGAGTAGGAGGGAGAAAATGCCTCAACTCAATTACAGTTTGCCACATGATTTTCAATCCTAAGGAACTGCCAGTAGCTGTCAACACAGACTGTTACAGAGCTTGCAACAGAGTCGGAGTTGGCAACCTTCAGTCATCCAGCACAGGAGCTCAGTTCTACTGGAGATGGTACACTGAACAGTGAATTTGCTTTTCCAAGGAAAGAAGTATCTAGAAGGAGACCACCTGTATAGTACAAGATCACCATGGTCCTGCCCCTCAGATTTCTCCAGAAAATACTTCACTTACAGGTCTCTGCGTTTTCTTTCCCTGCCCGGGGGGGATATGACTGACAAAGTCACACACCAAGCTTCCTAACTAACAAACCCCAAATATAATTATCTCTTGATGTACTCACAGGATGGAAAGCAGGTTGATGGGTGAAGATATTGAAGTGTAATGCAAAATGAGATGATGGTGATGAAATTCTGGTCCTCCTCATCCCTCCTGCACAGGGAAAAACACAACAAATAAGCAGAATTAGAAACCACCAAAAAAACCAGTGTGTAGGAAGTAAAAGGAACTACAGGAAGAAGAAAAGGAGTGGCAGCTATTCTCCCTTAAGTTCTCATTCTTATTGTGCTCCATTCTGGAAGAGCTAGAATCAATAAGAACACGAGGTGGATGTATACCTGTCCCACACAGGCTGGAGGACATTATCAGTACCTGTGTCTAAACTCAGATTTTGAGTCTCAGGCCCTGGTCCTCATAGGGGACTTCAACCACCCTGATTCCATCTCCTGGAAGGACAACACAGAGAAGGGAAGGCTCAGGCAGGCTCTCATCAGTGTAAATAAACACCTGCCAGGCAGTATAAAGAGGATGGAGCCAGGCTCTTTCCAGTGGTGCCCTGTGACAGCACCAGGGCAGCAGGCACAGACTGAAACACAGGAGGCTCCCTCTGAACAGCAGGGAACACTTTCTTAATGTCAAGCTGATCGAGCACTGGCACAGGTTGCCTAGAGAGGTGGTGGAGTCTCCACCCTGGTACTCGAACTTCTGAACATGGTCCTGGGTAGAGAGCTCGTGGTGGTCCAGCCTGAGCAGGAGTGGGTGGGACCAGATGATTTCCAGAGGTACCTTCCAACTTCTGTCATGCTGTGAAAAAAAACCCAAATGCCAACTTGCATTCATTTTCCAACTCTCCAGTCATGATCACAAACTTCCTCTCTGGCTTGGACTGCAGGGTCATCAAGGTCATCAAGCTCTGCAACACTGCAGGCTTTAGTCTTTGAGAATCCCAACTTCTGCTGGATGATACCAAATCACCTAGAACAGCTCTACTCATGGCAGTGAGCTCAGCTCATTTCAGGTAAAACAGGGGCCATCTTTTACGCTGCCTTGAAAAAGCATAAAGCAAAATTATTAATGTAAAGAAAAAGAAATTTATTTCTTGTAGGATAAACAGGATTGCAATACTTAACCAAAACAAATCCATGCCTTGCACCTGAAACGTTGCTTTGGCCTCAGCAGCTCCTCGGAATTTTACGTTTTCTTCCAAATTCTGCCGCAATCAACGAAGCTGAACAGTTACCCAGCCATGGCAGTCATGCTGAAGCAGAACCACGTGGACCACCCAAGCAGGTAGTGTGAGCCTGCAGGGCCACTGTACCACCTGTGTACCATGTCATCTGGGTGTAGCTTACTAAACACCCACTGTAGAGCACCTGTGCAACTCTGCAGGGTGAGAAGTCAACTCATAATGCTCTAATAAACTGGTATTTCCTGCTTTCAAACCAGTATTGCTGCTTTCCAAGACTCATAACCTTCTCCAGCAAAATATTCTGACTGCCAGACAAAGCTGTACCATTTGTCTCAGTTGGAAAAGGCACTCGCTGAAGCCAGCCCCAAAGTCACATGCTGAGTAAACCAGCTGCTGACAGTAGCAACTTTTGTGAAATAAGATGCTGCTCCTTACAAATACAAAGTTTTTGGAATTCACTGAGCTTGTCAAGTTGGGCTGAGATCTTTAACCAAACAGTATTACTAAAAAAACCAAAACAAACCTAAAACCACCTGCTATGCCAGCAATAACCAAAACAAATACTTCTAAAGAAATCATGCTTGCACTATGTGATGCAAAGTAAAAACGACAAAATAATATAGTTTTCTTTCCATGTTCAAATGTTAAAAGATGTAATGTCCCCATATTTCTTTCCTTCTCTCCACTGTGCACCCACACACCCCCACCTCTCCTGCCTTTATGCTCAGAAAGATTGGTGGGGATTTAAGCTGGAAACTTGATAAACCTAGAACTTACATGCTGGAAGCATTATTTTGGATGCTAAATAACAAGTTAACAGAATTAAAACAGTGCAAAGCTGAGAGTTCTTAAACTGAATGACCCCTTGAATCAAGGGGATCAAAGTAAGAAAACAAAGGGAAGCCACCGTGGCCACTAGAAGTTTTTCTGCTTGGTTCTTAGTAGGCTTCTCAGGACTAATCACATCAAAATAAGTCCCTGCAATTTTAACTTTTGTATCTCAAGAGCTGTAACACCCACAGAAGGATTTCTGAAGACAATATCATGCTGTATCTAATTGAAGTCACACTCTCGTTTGTTAATGTTTCTGAAGGAATTACATGGTGGCAGAAAATTGCATTCTGGATGGAGATGAAACAAGTCCATGCATCCAAGGGAAGAGAAAGAAAAAGGTCAGGTCTCGACATCAATTTTCTTGAAGAAAAATAAACCACACCAGCCAGTCTGATGGAGGAACCAGGGACAGCAGTTCCTTAATCTTTTGAACATTTTGGATAATCTGTTTCTGCTCGTAAGAACGAGTCTAGTTTGCCCCAGAATCATAAACATCTGAAGTAATTTATATTAGTCCGAGAGGCAGCAGTATTGGTTCCAATGCCCTCAACAGAAGATCTTTGCAAATTGTTAATCCTAATGATGTAAAGCAGGAAATTTGGAAATCTCTCACAACCCCCTTTCAGAATAAACTCTTAAAAATAATTCATTTTTGGGCAGATCATTCTGAAAGGTTCTGGCACAAGAAGATGGGCTACTGCATTTAATACAGTTCGGGTCCCCTACAGTGAATACCCCCACGGTCACACCAGCCATTCAGATGAAGGCAAATGCACCTTTTCACATTCACTCTATTTATAGATTCTGCTACAGGCTTAGGTGTCATAGCTCAGCAAACAGATTTTTCACAGACATTAAACAGTTTAAACATAATTGGTTGAAAACTTAGTTTTCAATGAGGAAAAGAAAAAGCAGTAAGTGCACAAGAATGATATTAACGAGGTACCTCAAAACCTGAAAATAAGTGAGGAGTTTCTGGAAATCTGTGGTTAGCCTACATTTAAAATGCCATTCAGCTCCCTCACTGCACTTCCTAACAGCAGGACAGGTCCACCCAACGCTCACATGGTAAGTTAATGCCTTGGGAGCAAAACTTACTGAACAAGAGATGTGGCACATTCTCCTTTTGGACAGTTCTTCACACAGGTATTAAAACTATAATTTTGCCACTGAACTGGGACAGGACCAAAGAGAAAGGCCTGAAGTTGTGTCAGGGGAGGTTTAGGTTGGATATTATTAAAAGGTCCTTCACCCAGAGGGTGGCTGGGCACTGGAACAGGCTCCCCAGGGAAGTGGTCACAGCACAAAGCCTGACAGAGTTCAAGAAGTGTTTAGATGAGGCTCTCAGGCAGAGGGGTCACTCTTGGATGGTGCTATGCAGGGCCAGGAGTTGGACTTCGTGATCCTTTGAGGCCCTTCCAACTCAGGATATTCTGTGATTCTAATATTCTAAGCAACACAGCAGTCTGTAGTGCTAATATATATAAAATAATTAAACAAATGAGTCTTATAAAAACTGTCCAGAAGTTTGTGAGAGGGGTTGATTGGCTGAAAATAAATGAGACTTCAGAAATCCTCAGCAGAGTTTTGTATCCCAAGAAGTTGGTTTGAACGCAGGAAGTTCCCTCATGGACAGTACCTGGCCAGCACTACTGAATAACCTGATACACCATGATTATTTCACCATCTCTGATTTTCCTGGAGCCCCTGTAAGTTCATCCTGATGAAGAAGAGCAGCTGTAACCCGAGAAGAGCTGCAGCCCCCACAGCGAGGGCCCCGAGGTGTGTTATCACCGAGGCACAGCCTCCCGGCAGCACAAGGCACGAGTGAGATAAGTGCTGGGTTTTCCCTCTCAGGCCCCCGCCTCAAACTGAAACCACTGGCACGGACAAAGGAGAATCAGAGCATCCCACCCCCGAATCCACACGTAGCGCAGGAAAGAGGCACGGCTCCTCCACAGGGATGACAACCGAGACTGACGATCTTCTACATCCCTTGTTCCTATCGTGCACAGCAGGAGCTCTGTCTGAGGAGCTGCGAAGGGCCCGTGCCTGGGCTGCTGCCACACTTGACCCTGCAAATCACTGACAACAAAAGGGCAGAGTGCAGCACTGCTCAGGTTACAGACTTGCCCCGTTTCCCCACCAGATCAAGGCACTATCAGCACCTCACAGGCTTGATCCCAGCTCACACCAGCAACACGGAACTGTGTGCTCTCCCTGATAACTGAAGCCATCCACACCTACACCCTAGACTTGGAAAGGAGTTATCCAGGAGCCTGACAGAAGAAGTGGCTCATTCCTTCTGGAGACCGTGGGGCCAGAGGCAAGAGTGCAGTGAATGCTGTCCTACCCCAGGCACCCTCCAACCAGGGCACTTGCAGCCCAGAGGCCACTGGGTGGCCAACACCTGCTGCCAGCTCTTTCTCTTTGATTCACGTTTTGTGGAGGAGCATCAAAATCCCTTGGAAGCTTTCACTGACCAGCTGCCACAGAAACAGTGCAGCCGTAAATGAGGAATGATGCAAATGCCAAAGTGTCTCAGCCTTCAAAGTCACAATGTATTTAGAAACTCTGTTTCGAATGATAAAATTTTAAAACCCAGAGCACTGTGGGTCTCCTAGCAGCAAGACCTGGCTTTGTAGGTTGGGGATTTGATCCTGTGGAGTGACACTCTGGCTTGTGGCTGCCTCTGATAGGATTACATTTATCAGGGAGCTGGAGAGCCTCTGCGACTCTGTGTCTCTGTGGGAACCTCTAAGGGGAAAATCAGGGTCTCCTCAGAACTGACAGGAAAATTTAAGACTTCCTCGAAGAAGAAAAGAAGCAAGGCAGAAGAAATCCGAGGAAAGAAGTGGAACTATTCCTAACAATCATGATAATTGCAGTTTTGTAAGTTAGGCTGGCTGGGTGCCCAGAATGGGTAAAAAAGCCCCAAACCAGTTTAACTGACAGGCATATAACCATTTGCACAGCTGTGCAGCAAAGCAAAATGACCTCTAACTTCTCAAAAATCTCAGTTATAGATTTTCCCTCATACCTACTTTTTTTTTTTTTGAGCAAATTAATGAATCTAGGCTTTAAGACAGTAGTGAAGTTTTATATTTTTGACAGTAACCATGAGACTTAGACACATAACCATCAGTAAAAACAAACAGGAAATAAATCTCGCTTAAATTTTTTAAATCCCTTATTTAAAACCTGTTTATGATATATAATAAGCCAACTACACACACACAATGCATAACACTCAGTAGTCAAACATATATCCTGCATGGATAACTTACCCAGTAAGTTTACAGGGTTTTGCCCATTGTAAGAATTTTAGTCACATTTCTGTCTTAAGTGTTCTTTATTTAAAGGTTTCACTAACAAGCCACCCAATTACCTTTGTATCATGACAACTTTACTCTCAGTTTCATCCCCCTGCAACAATGACCTACTGTGGCTGCAGTACAATTTCTGAATTCAACACTTAGAAAATAAGAAGTGCTCACAAACCTGCAGACCAGGGCCTCCTGGCACAGCTTCAGAAGCTTCACTTTAAAGGTTCTTGGTCCAAGATTATATATGATGGGGAAACTTCCACAAGATATTCCAGGAATTCTAGAGGCAGATATCAGGCATCCTCCTTTATGTCCTCCGGGGCAAAGCAAAACCTTATTTTTTTTTTAAACAGAAGATGGAACAGTGGGATTATTTTGGACTGTTATTTGATCTGCACAGGATTTTCCTGCCTCTAAATAGTTAATCCATACAGTAGTTTTCTTTAGGAGGAACTACACATCCCCTGATGGAATCATACAAAATAACGAATTATAAGAAATTGGTGTCCCTGAGGTTTACTGAGGGAAGAGGCAGGAGCCACATGAAACAGGAACCCCGTAAGGCTGGGCACTGTATTCCTCCTCATCTTTCGGATCAGCACAGTATCTGCCCATGCATTTTAACACACTTCATTCCTCTCTGCTGTGCTCCCTTTGTCCAACCACCTTTGAAGTAGAACTTCACCAACACCTGACGCTGTCAGGCTGCCCCTAAACTGGAGGGCAACAGCGTCCTTCCTGCAAACGCCAGAAGCGCAGGGCAGCTGCTGTCGGGGCTGCAGCCACACCGGCTCCTCACCGAGTCGCCGATAGTCTGCACGTGTCTCCCCGAGATAAAGGAGCGAGAGGGGTCTCCGGCATGGGGTTCCAAGACTTTATCACTCGAAGGGTTCCAGGGACCCAAAATGCACAAACTGGAGGGTCCAAGGCTTATACAGGGGGAGGTACAAGAGGCGGAGAGACAACCGAAGCCAATAGGCTGCGGGTCAGGGGGCGGAGAAGGCACGGAATGACAGGGTACAAACCAGTGAGGGAGGAACAAGGGAACAGGGGACCAATGGGGTATCGAGTGGTGTAGAAGGTTCTAGCACTTATCCATATTAAGAGGAATATATACATATTCAAAGACACATACATAAAAGAGGGTGGAGAATCAGCAAGCCGACCAAAGACAAGGGATCTACATATCAATGCAAGGCCTAGTGGGAACTCACCCCAACCTGGGGAGGACTACTCGAGCCTGCCCATCAGCCTTGGGTGCCAGGGGTCCTTGAGTGCGCATGTAGAGGTTCATGCCGAGCAACAAACACTTAGAGCAGCTTTTGATAAGGACATATTAAACCTTTCCCAGCTGGAGAGGCCGGCAGTGTCTGGAACAGGAGCACAGGTGTTGGAGGAAGCCTGGTGCTTTCTGGTTTGACCTACTCAGAGCTGCTACTATACAATGTCAGAAAAACTGAGATGTTTAGGCTCTTAATTTTGCCTTCACTTTGCCATGAAGTAGGTCTTGAGCACTGTTGACTACAATCTGCCTGTTTTATATTTACTACGTAATTTTAATAAGTTTATCTTTCCTAATGATCATTTTGTATCAGGAGAGAAAAAGCAGCCCCTCAGAATCTGGCTCCTTTTTCCTTGACCTTTGTAGGGTTTCTCAGCCCTTGATGCCAGCTCCCTGCATGCTCAGAATGACATAAATCACGATGTTATCTAATCTGTGTCTTTTCTAATAAAAAGAAACCCTATTTCTCTCTTAGCATTATGTCAGTATTTATCTTTGAAGTCCCCTGGAGCTGCATCTGATTCACCCCACAGCACAAAAATGACCGGAGCACAATTTTTGGTTGTCTTTATTCAAATCCTTTAGTCTGTTTTGCTGTTATCCATCTTTCCCACAAACCCAACTCGATGCCTGCTAACACAATGCGTGGTACCCTGGCTCAAGACTCGCTGTTTATGCTGCTCTGGACACGTCTCTTTCCCTGCCCCCCCAGCATCTCCGTGCTTGAGTTATTCTGCTGACTTGTGCCAAATGCTGAAGTCACAGTCTGAGTTTTCAGTTAACTCATATCCCTAGCTCTTTTTCCTATTCTTATTGCCTTTCCTCATGAACATTATCAGGTTTGAATAGCTCAGTCTTTTTCATACCTGCCATATATTTACATAATGGACAACTGTGGTGTATTTTCCTTTGCCCCCTTCTCATGAAAACCTGGCAGCTCGCACTGCTCCATCCTTGTGCATTTGCATATCACCCGGGATAATCTGGACATCACAGTGACATGGGGGTTAAGAAATATGACGCTTATTTTGGCTCTGTTGTGATTCTGAATCCTAGCAGCCAACTTGCCTCTTTCAATATGTCATTTTTCAACAAAACCCACAGGCTTTTAGACTCTAATTCATCCCAAAAATACACGCAGATGAACAGACTCCAGCCAGCTCTCACTTGCCATGAAGCCAACATGCTAATAGAGCTCCATCTTTGCTTTCAAAAGCCTCATGACAGGATAATTAACTTAATAGTCCAGAGTTCTCTTGGGTCAGCTTCAATTCCCTTCCCAAAAAACTTGCCCAGGCTCTTGACAGTATCTTGAAACTGCTTTTCACTGTCTCACACTGTTACTGCTCTTGACAGTCTGTTTCAGGATTTTCCCATGTCCCAGCCTTTTCCATCACCAAGGCAAGCCAGACACTCTTGGGAGAGAAGAAAAACAAGGAGTGATGGATCCCCTCGGTAATCCCCCAGTACCTCCAGAACCTGGTAAAGGGGGCATTATCCTGCTGGCAGCAGCACCTTCACAGCAGCTACAGGGACACAACTCAACAGGCTGCTTACCCAACTGCTGTACCATGGGGCAAGGACAACATTTCTGATCCCTCTTTAAAAAGGCCAATTCAGTTTAAAAGCATTGACTAGTGTGAAACACTCTGCAGTGCATTCCCCTCTTCTCCAGCCTCCCTTTCCTAGTAACAGCAAAATCTTTTGTGCAGCTTTGCTACTCTTCTCCATGACTTTTTTTTTTTTAAAGGAAGCACTGGAAGTCAAAGATTGTCTGTCTTTACTCATCAGTACAGCACTTGACATGATGCTGCTAGCAGGCTATGGCATTTCATGTTCAGTATGAGAACTGGTTAGAAATTGGGCAAAGTGCTCAGAAGTTGCACCATTTCGCTCTAAATCTGCTACTACCTGTAGTGAATCCTTCACTGAGAACATCTGTAAAGTTCCTGCAGAAAGGGTTTAGACAGCACAAATAAAGTTTATACCCTCTGCAATAAAACTGACTGTGATATTTTCAAATTGCAGACACAGGGAAACATCAGTGGAGGTCAAAAACCAAAGAAAAAAAAAGGCAAACTGAAGATCAGTGAAGTCAAGAGAAAATGAAGTCCACAAGAAGCTGCTACTTATTTCTACTTCTAAATGGAAACAGGATTCTTTGAAGAGTCTGATTCCAGAAAAATATACCCTAACTCAGGGTCACACAGAAGAACTCAGAGCTGATGAGAGGACACAGCTCTAGGGGCCACTGTCACCAGAGGATGCCACCCACAGCTGTACTTACTTATAAGCCTGCATGCTTGCAGGGAGATTAACAAAAACATTTAAATGCCTTTCACGGGCAATTATCAAGAGGCTTTTTTTCTTGCCATAGTTGTACAAGGGCAAGAAACCAAAAGAGTTTGTACAGCATTGATCAGCTTCTTGATTTTTTTTGCACAGATTCTTGTATTTGTAGATTTTCTCTTTGAATGGGGCAGTGTTTAATCTCATTTGATTGTGAATGGAATAAACTTAAACATGCTCAGACGTATTTGGCACTATAACCTATTTGTTCATTAGGAAGAAAAAAACCCAGGTTCTTACCAAATTCAGGACCCTGTGGAAGAACCTGGGAGTTCTTTATGCACACTGCAATTAACCATCTAAACATTCTGTTCTCTTGTGACCACGAGACTTTCAGATTGTTTGGAGATGAGTTTGCAGAGAAACACATCAGAGCCTCATCTTACGTCTGGAAAATACTGTATATCTTACTAGATTATTATATAAAAGATTCAAGGCAAAATTTCTCATGTTTAGTCTGTGTCCAAGACCAATTTCTAAATTCATTTTCCTCTTTATCCTTTTAGACTTTTTTCCTGAAACTGAATTCAGAGGTAAAAAGGGGACCAACCACAACCCTTTTAGAGTAGTAGCTGTATGAGCTGGCACACCTTAAGAACACGAGGTGCTTTTGCCGTGTCCTCACAAGTTACAGGGTCAAGCACCTATGATGTTTTGGAGAAAGTCTGGTTCATGAAGCCATTTCTGTGTTATTGAAAAAGCTGCAGCCAAACATCCATCATGTGTTACTGCTGCAGTTTCCAACATTCAGAAGCAGATGTCAGTGAAGCCAGGAGGACTTGAACTTCCTGAACCAACTCACCAATGCATACTGGAGTAAGACAAGAAAGAGCTGTTCCAGATTATGAAGTGCCACAGCAGCCCCACATGGGGCAGGCCTACCTTCTGACAGTCATGTTAGAGACATTTTCTTCACAGCTCACCACCCTAGAGGTCCTCAGCATATAATTCATGTGATCAAGCCGTGCATTAGAGAAGAAGCAGAGAGAACAGCATCTGGATCTAAAAATGTCTCATGTTCAGTTGAAACTTAGCAGCAGCTCCACTCTGAGCCCCCAGAGAGGAAAAGTCAGCATAGATTGTCATTCACAAAAGAAACTAATCTGTAGAATAAAAATGGGCTTTTTCACCCAGTCTACCAACACTGGTGAGGAGTTTTGCCTAGAGCCCGTGTGCTTTCTTACATGGAAGCGTCATGGCTACGCTCCAAGCTCCCACTTCCATAGGAGCTGTACGAGAGGTTCCCACGGTCAACAATACCTTGGGGACTCGAAAGAAAGCTACAGGAATTCTTCATTATTTAAAAAAGCACTCACTTCTCTTCATGGGAAGGCAAAAAGGAGAGAGGTTCCCATGCAAAGCAACAGGGCTGAGGTTGGGCTGGAAGCCCTTTTGAAGCCACATCTTATATCACTTCTTGAAAACGTGTTCAGTCCCTGCTGAATCTTGCCCCTCTAAATCTTCATTGCAAGGCACAGAGCTCTGATTTCACTCCCAGTTAATGGGAGGCTTAGTGCCTAAATGTTTTGAGCGTTGCTTGGGGAATAGCAAAGAAAGCCTGGCAGCGAGAAGTAGAGAAAAAGGAAAGAAAAAAATAAAGTCTCTGACCCTTTGAGAAATCAGGGAACCAAAAAAGCATCCTACTGATTCTGCAAAGTTTAAGGGACTTCTATCAACAGGGATCAAAAATTGGCTCCTAAACCTCATGTATAATCCCCAAAATAAAGGTCTGGCTGCTTCCCACTAAATGCATCAATTTTTGCCTACATCACACAGAACTGACATGCTTATAATGGGAGCCATAATTAATAGTGTTTCAGCAAAACAATGCACGGGAATTTAGCCATGTCTCTCTGCTCGACTGAAAGCAAAGTCCTACAGCTAAAAATCCCAGCCTTCCTCTCAGGGAGATCAGAACAATGAATCTTGCTGCAGAGTGACATATTCCAGGCAATTACAAGAGCTGCAGACCTCAAAGCCACACTCTGAGCATGACTGGAACATAAATAGATTAGCAACTGCTAAGGACTGCTCTTCCTCCTGATTCACAAAGCACGTTCCCACTTTGCTTTTGATGCCCTTAATGATGCACAACCATTCTTTTAATAAGAAAAGCCATTTCACATTTTTATAAATATCCCAAATGCTTCATGTTACCCTTAGTTACCCTTCGTTCCTCTGCTCTCTGCAATGCTGCTGACTAAATGGAGCCATGTTTTTCCAGCACTGTTGCAGTCTTGCCCTCAGCAGAGTAAACCCCATCCCGCTTCCTTCACTTACATCACCCTCCAGGCAGGTAGAGGAAAGATGGGACTTGTTTTGCCCTGAAGCCCTGGCCAAAACCACCCTGCTCTGATTAGCAGTCTTCAGAGGAGAACAGATGTGACAATCACTAATTCCAGGTTCTGAGGTAAATTCTGTGAACACTAAATGGTGACCTACGGCGCTCTCAGAGTGCTTTGCAAAGCAAGGAGCTTCTCTGAGGCTGTTGCATTGAACAGGAAAGTGTCAGACCAGCACAGAACTGCCGAGCTATTTGTAGAAGGTCACCCAGCGATTGGTTACCAGGGCTACAAGTAAAACCCGGAGGTCTCTATCACAGCTCTTCAGGCACCCTTCTCTTTCCATCTCAAACTGTCTGTCCTCACATCCTGTCCCGCCTGCCCTCCCCAAAAAACACGACCAAAAAACCTCCACCAGTTTTCCACTTACACCAGTGCAGGCTGCAGTAGAATCCAGAAGAGCACTGTAGTCCTTTACAGTGTCTCCCAGCTAGTGTAGGTAGCTCACTACTCAGTACATCCACTTTTCTGCACCTCTGCTCTGAGAAGAAGAGCAAATGCACTTTGTGGGGCCGGGTATCCAGCCTGAAGGCCGTCAATGCCATTGGGGAATTAATTGCCTACAAATAAGCACCACAATGGTCTACTTTTTTAAAGTCTTCAAAACTCTGTAGGGACTGCTGCTTTTTCAGATATAATCTGAGGCTGCTTATATAATTTTAAAGACTTAATTCATGGAACTTGCAAACCCATACTCTGAATTGCTAAATGCCAGCTATTCCTACTGACCTTTAAGATCAGTGCATGCACAGAGGTTCCACGAGTCTCAGACTGTAATTCTGCAGTATTTAAAGTGAGAGATGCAAGTCATGCCATCCTGTACCGCAGCACAGATGTCAGTGACACCAGGAACACACCACCACCTTCCTGTCAAATCAGTCACAAGTACATGATATGGCATTTAACTCAATTATGGGAAAGCAAATTATACCCAATGATTGCAAAGCTAAGAAATATATGAGCACATTTGAATAATTTTATGGGGCTACAGCATCTTGTTCTGACACCAGGAGTGCTAAAGATGGATTTAGTATCTGACGAAAAAACAGGTACAATGACCAATGTATCACTGCTGGGTTTTGCATCAGCTCTGCAAAAGCTGACCACTTAAATTCATCATTCCCTTCAATAACAAAGAAGAAAACTCTCTTCAGTAATAGTAATCAGCGTTGTCCAAATGACAGAGTAGTGCCCAGTTCATTAAGGATTTTATTCCACGCCAAACTACAAAAACTTTCGAAAACTGCTGTGGAATAGCACTAGCTCCCTGTAGAGTGTCAAGATAAAGCCTTTTAAAAAATGCATACTCCTTCTGGCAGCACTGAACAGGGCTAAAAACCTCAACAGTGGCAAAATTAGAAATACTTGTCTTCATGATAAGTCAATAAATGTGCTGTTATTCAACAGTAACCATGCAATAAAATTTAGTCCCTTTTCATCCTCTGAAACCCTACTGATACATGATGCAGAAAGGCTTTGGGGATCTATAGAACCTGGACATCTGCCTCAGGCATTAACAGCAATAACATTAATAACAATGTTTACCTATATTTTACAGTGGGGTGGGGAGGGTGCCGAAGAGCCTGTACCACTGCTTAGGATGTTCTTCAATTACTCAAGTCAAACACATCCATATTCTAATAACTAAATTGTTCTAAGAAAGCCAACTAAAAGACTTGCCTTAGCCAAGGCACCCTGCACTTTGCCTTCTGGAAAGCTGCTCAAGTCACTTTAGCTCCCCTTTTTTGCTCCTGTGCACAGCTGCATTAAAATAAGTATTGTTCAGTAGTGCTCAAAGCTACTTCCAAGGGTGAAACAGAGGCCACTGCTTTATGAGAAGTTGCCTTGGTTTATAGTAGATATTTCTGAAGCTCTTGTTACTATTCAGAAGGTGGTGGCTATTTAAAAGACCACTAATTGAATTAGTCTCCAGTTTTGGTCTTTAAGCCCCACTCTGTGAATAAAAATGATAAAGAGAAACAGTTCAAGCATGTTCCAGTATAGCTGCCACATGAAGACAGAGTCAATTGCATGCATTAATCTTTAATTAAAAGCATCAGATGAACTATAATCTAGTAGCTAGAGTACTGGACTAGCTACAAAAAGCCTTCATTCTGATCCCAGATTGGCCACTGATTTGCTGTGCACCTCCCATGAGAGGGGGAAGAGAAACTCCTCTCTAAGCTGTCCTTCTCCTTTATATAAACTTTTGTCTGCCTTACCATTTCTTTTTGTAGTAGCTGTAGCAGGGGCACTCCCTGCATGAGCAAAACTCCACCGTGCCTCTGCAGTGTTGGGTGAGCAGCCCAGCTGCTAATTGCAATTAACAGCAGAATCCGACCTATCTCAAGACAGTTTTAATTTTTTTTGCATTTATATAACTTCTCTATAAACCAAAGAGAGGCAGCCTGTAGCAAGGAATAATAAAAGCACACAAATTACTTCCAACAAGAACATTATGGTCCATCTTTGTGAAACCTTCCTTACTCTCATAATTGCTATACAAACCCCAGGCTGATGATGTATGAACTTGACTTTTTTTCCAGTCATCCAAGTTTACATATTGACTCTCCAAAATGGATATTTCCCAGTAAATGACAGCATGATGCAGCCAGAACAGAGCTTATACTTCTCTTTCTTTAAGCTCTGTCACCTCCCTTTCAAGCTGCTTTAGATGATAGGTTCTTGTCTCTCCTGCACTCCCCAAACCCCACCTGTGTCAAATCTTGCTGTTTTCCCTCTGCAGCCACAGCAGCTCTGGAATCTGAGAAAGAAATTTCTTTTTCACTTCCTTATCTCTAACTTTTCTCAGAGTCCCCTCATGCTAATATTCCCTTCCTCACACAACGGTACTATCCCCACCATTGGTCTCCCACTCTTGCTAATGGGATGCACACCTTTATGGGATACATACCTTTATTCCTCTAGACAGGTCTCTGATTCAGGCAGCATTTACAAACCAAAAAGGCAGAAACGTTCTATTTAGAGTGATTTTGCATAAGACAGGCTATCCAGCTACCTCAGCTTTTATCTTCCTTTGTCAACACGAAAGTTTGTCCTCTATTTGTTCTACACCCACCAATCTATGAATATACATAAACAGTCAAACTTAGTGTGCCTGGAAAAGCACGTGGTCTTTGTGGTCCATTTCCAGATGGTTCTGCTACCCCCAGTAACCTCTCAACAACATTCCCTCTCCATCCACCAGCAGAGAGGCAGGACTGCACAGCTCAGTAGAAAGCCTGAGGTTAAAGCAGAGCAATTCCCTAGCTCTCAAGGAGCGGCTTATCGCTGTCTGTCCGCATTCCGGGACAACAAAACCTCTACTTCTCACACAACCAGTTTGCCTCAGGCTTGTCTCTGCATTCAGATATTTGGCTCTCCTTCCCCATGCTAGATAAAACACTCCCCAGAGGCAAAATTTTTCGGTAAGCACTTGGTCGCCTTTGATCTCAGAAGCAGCTGGTGCGCAGCTGCTCCCCATTACTTTTGCAGCTCTCAGGAACCTTTTGAATTTTCCTGTCCTCCCTCACAGGCAGGCACAAAGGGCAAGAACATCACCAGCAACCATCTTTCATTCTCAGGCAAAAACTTTTATCTCCATCACGCATGCCCTGCCCAATTCTCCCTTGAACTACTGCCCACCTGGCTCAGTCTCAGATCTTCCCTCCTAACGGGATCCCCAAACATGTGAGCAATGCCTTCCTATTTCTCTTCTCAGCAAGGGTCTCCTCCATGCTTGGGAGTCTCCTGGGGAGACCCAGTACTCCATCTGACTGTAGAGATGGTAAAGAACAAGCTGCTGTACCTCATCCCAGGAAAAAAATATTCCCTCGGGTTCAGTTTTTTGCAGGAGGTAAGATAGGACAGGAGTAAATTCCACCCCAGTTTTTCTTCTCTGCATCTGCAAAATCCAGCCAGCACAGGAAAACCTCCCTCCTAAGAGGCAAGTACACCACTGGACCTTGGCAGGAAGCACAGGTCTGGTTAGCACAGTGCCATCTCACAGAGCCTAAGAGCAGACCAACCGCAGTGCCTATTAACAGCATGAGGTCTTTCAATTGTGCTTTATACAGGTTTAAAGAAAACAGAAAATTATATATCTCAAGTTATGAGATTCAGAGACAGCATTTTAATCCCTTCCTTAGCTGGAAAAGGCACTTGAAGCCACTACCAGCAGACAACTATGGACTGTAAGGAGCACAGCCACTGCAACATGGAGCTTTGAGAAATGCTTGCAGTCCATTGCCCATGTACACAGGAGGCAAAGGTAACTACTGACCAACCCACTGAGATTTCCATAGACATCCACAAAAAAAAAAGAAAAATTAACCTTAACACTCACACGCTGAGGAGAACTGAGAGCTGAAATCCTTCTTCTCAGCTTGCTTTCCAGAACGGTCTCACAGAGGCAATGGCTGGGTGCCCACCAGCACTTTGCAGCACCTACTCCACCAAGCCGCCCAACCTGCTCTTGCAACCAAGTACTCATTAGAAAAATCACTTCACCTGGTCCTACTGCTGCCACTTCGGAGTCAAGTGCCACAGCTGCTTCTGGAACCACTGTGGGAAGCAAACCCACCCATACAAGATTCTTACTTTTGGGTAGCTTTTTTTTCTCCCCAAGCAGTATATATTGCACTTGTTTGTATGCCTGCATACACATTTTTGAGGAAAAGGTTTTACTACAATCTGGTAGAAAGATGATCACATTCACTGGGCCTACAGTTAGTAGCTCTGAAGATACAAACTTCAATTTTTCATAAAAATTTAGTACTTTTACCTTTGTATTAGATTTTTTGCTACAAGTGTAGCTTCCAGGAAAGCTCGAGCAAAAACTTGACCTTCTGGTCAAGAGAAAAAAGGAAGATACTTCTTGTTACTAGTTTCTTTTGTGAAAGTCCACAATGCCTCAACAGACACTTTCAAAACCAGATTTCAGCCAGTAACTCAAGCCATTCACACTGATGCACAGTAACGAAACACAATGCTTGAGTCAACCATGTTAAGTATTGACTAGTCATGTGCCAAGGCAAGAATTTTCCCAGACCCTTGTACCATTGTTCAGCCTGTGATTGCGTGAGTCTGTGTCTGTACACGTAACTTCTGTTCCTGGTAGCCTACTAGAAACATCTCATGGCGGCAGGATTTTGAGAAACAACGTCATGATTTAAAGAACTGTTTGCTGATTCATCAGACTTGTGTTTGTAGGACATGTAGCAAAACTTGAGCAAAAGGAGGTTATGGTTAGTGGGGGTGTGTGATAGACAAATACCACCTGGTAAATCATCCAGCATGATTTTCCTCACTGAAGAGAAACAACAAACAGATAAAAATAGAGCTCAGTTGCTTCCCATAGTCCTTCTGCTTTTCTGTGCCACTCACCCTGACATTTCCACTACAGCTTTTCCCCAATTTCCAGTACCAATCTCTCACTCCATCAAGTGAACAACTTCAATTTTAGCACTGCATTGATACTTTAATGATACATATCCACTCCTTAAACCAAACCCCAAATCCCGCCTTCCCCAACCCACCATCCACCTTTCCATGGATTTCAACAGGAGTAGCCTGGATTCTTTATAGCTGCCTATGCTCTCAGCATTAGTACTTATTGTTAATGAAACCTGTTTCACATAAAGTGCATTTTTTGAGGGCATGTCCACAGCCTTCTTCCCAGAAATGTGTCTGCACTAATATCACAGTGAGACTCAGCTCTGTGAGTTGCTCTGAAAACAAGAACCACACACTCCTTTTGAAAGCAGAGATTGTGTGTGTGTTTGTGTGTGTGTATGTGTGCAGGTCAATTAAGAAAGCAAGCATCAGACTTTTGCATCACTGTCAGAAAAATACCTCCAATAACCAACTGTGATCTGCAAAATCAGGGGGACAGGTCAGTAAGCCTTCACTTTTTCCATGTTTAATGGATGCTCCTCCTACTGCCACACACCTTCTCCTCACCTTTATTCTCCTACCCCCTACCAAATCAGGGGGAACACATCTCCCCCTTTGGTTTTTTTTGCTAGCATATAGGTTGGAATATCTCAAACAGGGATATGAAGGTTTTACAGATCTTTAATGTAAAGAAATAAAACACTTAATCCCAAAATGATCTTTCCTGTCAAATATTTTAGCTAGCAATCTGTAAAGCTAACTTTCAAATTCCAAATTTGCTCCTGGAAAAGAGGACTACTTACAGCCAATTCCTGAGAAAAACTCTCAAAAACTTAACTCTCCTTAAAAGCTAGAATTTTGAAGTTTTTCAGAAGGCATTGTATGACAGTGAAGAAACAAAAATCCATTCCTTCCATGGGCTACAAATAACAAAAACATGTACAGACTCCTAGTACTTGATCTGTTACATAACTACTTGTATAAAAAATACTTTATTAGTTTTCTGTCAGTAACGAGGGTTTATTAGAGAACTTCTTCTGTGGATGTGGCTTTATGGAGGACAATCATCATGAGCTCCTACAGCCATCTG
This sequence comes from Oriolus oriolus, assembly GCA_013400235.1. Lineage (NCBI taxonomy): Eukaryota > Metazoa > Chordata > Aves > Passeriformes > Corvidae > Oriolus > Oriolus oriolus. Next base: position 790,935 of record VXBT01005811.1, on the reverse strand, counting down.
AAGCCAGTAGTCCAGATTTCTAAAAATGACAAAGTTGTACAAGTTCTCTCCTCCTTTGTGGAAGCCGTGTTCACTTTCTCTCCAGGAAACAGGGCTGTCTGCAAAGCCATGCACCGTCAAGGTCAGCCAATACGCCAGTTTTGGTTCACCAAAATAGCAACTGCAAGCAAGAAGACAAGATAATCAGTGATTTTAATGGAATAGGCAACACATTCAAGTCTACAGTATAAAGTGAAACAGTCAAAGACACACTTTAGTGAAAATTTATTAACAGTTAAAAACCCCTGTTTAGTCCATAATAAATAAACTCAAAAGAAAATATTCTATCGTTAAAATACGCTGTTTAGTCCGTAATAAATAAACTCAAAAGAAAATATTCTATCAGAATACATTAGGGGACAAAATAAGATTGACTATCTATTATTCCTACCTTAGTAGGAATAATCCTATTATAGTTTTATACATGGCAAACCTGCAAGTTGTAGCAATTAGAAAAAGTTCTAAGTTGTAAAGTAGCAGTTCTGACTTTCCTACAGCATGCACTGTCTTTCAGAAAATTGAACATTTAATGAGAACAATTGCTATCAGGGAAAAAAAAAGACAATGGAGGAAGTAACATAGTCAGGCTATGCTTGACACAAATACTTTTACCACCAGAGAGGAAATAGATTATGAATAATCAAAGCCAGATATTATCCATTCCACATTTTAAAAGTGCAGGAGTACAGTCAAGCCATAGTTTCTTAGAAATTCAGATAAAAAACAAAGCCATGACTAGAATACAGGGCAGGCTTTTTCAAATTTGAGGCATCCAAAATTGTTTATTACTTTTTTTATACTGATGTCAAGCTTCCAGCTCATTTCCTAATTAAAAAGAAAGTCTTCATTTATGTATTTTGCTATTTACCTCCAACTTTTTTATGAACCATACAAAAGTATTTAAAAGTGATTTCAAATATTAAGAAGTGTTTGAGTACAAGTGTTTTAATAATGTGCTCCTGCCAGCCCTTACCACAGCTGCTCCAATAACTGAATAATCTTCTCAGGAATTATAAAGCCTGTGATTGTGCACAAAAAGGCTTTTTCTACCACTGTGTAGGGCTCAGGGCAGCAGTAGGTTGATAAGAAGCTGGAGGATTTGTTGTCTCTGGAAGAAAAAACAAACAATAAGGCAACTGAAATAAATACGCTTTAAATATTCTACAGGATGTCTTACTAATCAGAAGTTGTACCAAACAAGTAGGATCTATGTATATCATCTAAATTAATACTGAAGTATCTAGTGACCAAGCAATCAATACAAAAGATCTCATGGTGCTTGCTGTGGGTTAACCCTGTAATCACCCAAACACCACACAGCTGCTCGCTCACTCACTCCCACCTGGAACTGAAAGGGTAATGGGAGAACATGCGTGGGTTGAGATAAAGACAATTTAATAAGCAGAGGAAAAGTTCCACATGAAAGCAAAGGACACAAAGGAATTCATTTACTACTTCCCATGGGCAGGCAGATGTGCAGCCATCTCCAGGAAGGCAGGGCTTCTAACTGACTTGGGAAGACAAACACTGGAACTCTGAACATTTCCCACCCACCCTTGCCCCAGCTTTTATTGCTGAGCACGTCACCATATCCCATGGTGTGGGATATTCCTCTGCTCAGCTGGGGTCTGCTGTCCTGGCTGGGTTCCCTCCCAGCCTCCTCACTGGCAGGGCCGTATGAGAGATAGAAAAAGGCCTTGAGATTGTGCAAGCCCTGTCCATCAATAGGTAAAACATCCCCTGTTATCAACACTCTTGGTCACAAATCCAAAGCACAGCACCACACCAGTTACTGTGAAGAAAATTAACTCTATCCCAGCCCAAACCAGTACATATGGGTGCCCCTAAAAACACAGATAAAGTCATTCAAGACTTGCAATAAACATTTAACTGCGTAACAGACTTCCCACTTACAAAACAGTGTCTGTCTTAATTTTTATTCAGCTACTTCTTAAAATAAATTGTGGCTTTCCTTACTTAGAACATTTTTAAGGATCAAACAAATTCAAACACTTACAAGCTAACTTGATTCAAGACAGCACCCAGCCATTCAAAGAGCTCCTCTGTACTGCAGGACTCCTCCGGCTTTCCTTGTAGGTCATTACTTTGTAACACTGGACACTGCAAGTCCCTTAAGGTGCTGAATGTTATTTTTGGCTTCAGGGCCTGTATTTGGTTTTTTGAAAAGTATGACATCAATGTTGATCCCTCTGCACCTTAACAACACAATACCACAAACAGCTGTTACAAAACTAGTAAACAAAAGAAGCAGTGAATACATGAAACATTAGTATATAAATACAAAAAAATGCAGCGTGAAACTGCTTACTTGCTGTTAATCTCTGGCAAAAGCCTTGGAATCTTCAACTTCCTTATCTTCTTGGAAATAAAAGTTAGTGCAAGATTCAGCAACTTAGTACAGCTCAGTAAATGTGCTACCTCACTACAAAGTGTAGATTTGCCAATAGAAAATTCAAGCAGAATGAACTGGGTAAGTAATAAAATGAGCTTGTTAAAAAGAGGAACTCAGAGTGTTCCTGAAAAGGAACATATAAAATGGAGCAGGAACCTCATCCCAGAACAGCTGTTTTCCCTGAATAATGGAAAAGTGAGCATGTGATTACAGATTTAAGAACAGATTTATCAATGATGTCAAGGGGAATTCTAGGATAATCTGGAGTAGAAGGACTGAAGAGAGAAGAAAGGGGAGAGGGTAAAGAAATCAAAATACATCACAAATGTGACTTTATTAGAAGAATAAACACCCCTCCCCACTGATAACTTCAAATGCAGTATGGCTGTAAGAGTTCAATGTACCTTGATGGACTTGTGGGAAAGTAAGAGATCCAAAACAGCAGGTAAAATTCTAAAATCCTAACCTAGACACAAAAACTTACCTAAGCAGGTATATTTTAAATTCAGAGATATTAACCAACTCACTTTTGAAGCAGGAAGGTAATTGACGTGGAATCAGTGCTCCTACATTTCAAACTGCAGAAAATGTGTGCTATTTTCATAAAATAGCAATGGGTGTTTATGAGACCACGAAATGATACCTTACTCATGAAAAGTCTGAAGTGCAGAGCAACATTTAAATACCACAGAAAAGGCATATATAAACAGCAGAAATTCAAAAACAGGGTAGAGTTCACTGTGGAATACTACATCTAAAACTTGCTGTCAGAAAATATGGACTGCCTAAGGTCTATCAGCCATATTTAAGTCATCAAGAACAATAATTTGGGGGAGTAGAAGAAGCAGGGTTAAGCTCATCTTTTTTAGTCATTCTTCAAAAATAGGCCGTTCCAAAGGGCACAGTGACAAAGGCATTTGTTAGACTAACAGGTTCAAAGAATACATAATATTGGCCTAGAATTCCTAGTAAAATATAGAAAATCATACATTTTACATGTCTGCTGCATGTGGGAGCCTCAGCTATAGCCCTAAATGTCGGAAATCTCAAAGACAACAGTCAAGACCCTAAGAGAACAATTCCTCTAGCTACAGCATAGCTTTCCATGTTAACAGCAACCAAGCATATCATCAAAGCTTTTCAGAGGCCACTGAATTTCATCCAATAAACACGTAAAATTGTGATAGAAATTACAGCAATGGAAAAAAGATTGTATTGCCTCTCTCATTAAAGACATGAGACACTTCATATTCCCTTTTCCTGTTCTTGGTGCCAAAACCACAATGTGGGAAAATTGGGTATAAAAACCAAAAACCCTGCAGTGCTGGCCATAGCAAGAAACACCAGTTATCAGCAAAAGCCTGAAAGCAGAATGTTCACAGAGGACACAGATTCTCTTGAGAAAACACAACCCACTTTTTCCCTTCCAGCAGAATCTACAAAATGTCTCATATCTATTAATAAAAACCTATAAAAGTTTTCTTTCTGTCAGTACTAAGGAGCTAGTAGTCTTTTGTGTGTTAGGGGCACAAGATTCTTGCACAGAAAGGCATTCAGATTTAACTCCATATTCAGGAAATGATTGACCTGACCTGTTCTTGGGATGTAAGAAAGTGAGGAAAAAAAAAGCTGTTCTTCCTGAATGCTGTAAACATGCGCAGCAGCAAACATAAGAAAAATAGTAGCCCTAGAAGCATTTTGCTCTCTGCCCAGGGTCAAGAAAACTAAGCAAGCTGAGCGTGAAGATCTGCCACCTCAGTTGGATTTATGTCACCATTTATGGTAGCAACAGCCTTCACTGTGGCTCTTTCCTGAAGATTACAAGGATGGGAATTGCAAGCCTTTAAACAATTTCTGTATGACAAACAAGGAAGCATCCTTGTCATGTGATTAGTACTTGGAAAGGGGAGGGGAAACATGAAGGACTAAAGTGAAACATGGGACACTCCTAAAGGAGCTTGTAAGCAGCTTCCATTTCTCAGATCAGTTAACTCCTTCTCAGACTTGGTCTTGAAGAGCCAGGAAAATGGAACAATATAAAGAGGAGCAGGGAAAGCATTCTCAGAGACCTTTCTAATACCCTTTCTCCTTAGTGTGGAGACTCAAAGCAGAACAACACCAAAAGCTACACATCTGTGACGAAGAAAACCATGTTTTTCAATACAGACACTTGCTGTTTTCATCAGTTCTATGCAGATGCTCCACATCCCTACATACAGCCTGTTCTGAGGTAATACAAACAACCAGGGACTTTGAAAAATTATGCTCAGAGGAGGAACAATACTTGAGTCCCAGAAGAAAAAATAGCGTAATTAGAAAACAGTCAATAAACAAATACTAGAAGATGATTTGAAACAATACAATTTCAAATAGCAATCTCTTACTTGGCTCCAACATCAAACAACTGCTTGGGAATAAAGTATCAGTGCACATGGCACACGATGTAAACAGGGACTCTGTACAGGTCCTGCAGCTACTGAGGAAATCAGAGCTCCCCATCCTAAATATGTAACCAGATACATAACTTATGTGTATTAACAAAAATAAAACAAAAAAAGTGTATTGATAATGGTTATGTATGTCACAAATTTATAAAGAAGAGGCAGCACCACCAAATAGGCAAAGTTTTGCCAGAAAGCCTGGGCAAGATAGAGAAAGGAAATGAAGCAACTAATACATCTCCCATGAATCACTCTTGTGTTACTGAACTGAGATGTTCTGTGCACAGGAAGTAACACCCTCCCCACCCCAAACTAATAAACAAAACAAACAAAAAATCCCACCCATACACATTTTAATCTAACATTTCCCTCCACTGAAAATGCATTTGGACAATCACTAGAAAAGAACAGTTATAAAATATAAAAATATTTGGACTTCATGTCAGTTGCATTTTAGTTTTACATTTAGTTCTTATTACCTGTATTATACCAAGCCAGTAGGAAGTCAAATTCTAAAGGCTTCTTTTCTTTTAAGGCCCAAAGCACTCTGTTATGTTTCTTGCTCTCAGGATGAAAGCCAGAATCAGTCAAGTCAATAGTGATAACTGCAGAAAATGCACAATAGCTATTGGTACTCAATTGAAATAAATTTTACTATTAAATTAGAAAAGCAGAAAGAAACCAAAGAACATTAAACTTCCTTTTTACATATACTGGATTTTTACAAAGTATTTGATTATGCAAATATGACTCGCCATTATGTAAATAAATATTCACCTCCTGCTGTCCTTATTTTGATATAATCTGGAACTGCCTCCTAGTGACTAGAGGGACAGATTTCTTTTGAAATGGCACTGACAGAAGTCCCTTAACAGTGCCTTAAAAATATCTTGGTAGTTAGGCAAGCTATTAGCAGTAAAAAAAAAAAAAAGCTAGAATTTCTAACAACAAAAGCCACGTATACAGCAATGACACTTTTTCAACAGGTTGTTTTTTTCCTAGGTGAATTGATAAGTTATATTTATTTTTCAAATGGAAATTTCATGATACATTTTGACAACCAGAATGGTAAAATGATGTCTCATTTTGCCAAAATACTTATTAGAGATAACAAGTTTCCCTTCGTAAAGTTTTTGTGTAACTATACCTATCAACTGCTGCAAGTTCCAATACATTTGAGATGGCATAGTGTTCATGTTTGGGTTTTTTTATTTACTAAAAAGACAAATCAACAAAAATCACACTCAAGATATCTCCTCTGCAGCTGTTAAAAAATGATGTTTTCCAAGTACTTGGTATGTGGAGATTACCGTTTTAAATGTGTGAAACATAGTACAATTCTCCCTTTCAAGCACGCAGTCTTGGGTGAAGCCCTTCACTGATTTTGATAGTGCCCACATTTTAAACACCTCCTTAATCTGTTTAAAATTTTCTGACTTAAATCAGAAGGTACAGACACTATGCAGACTATGCAAAAATTCTCGAGTCCTACATCCCTCCAGCACAAACAACACAATGAGAACCCCTGAAATTAAAAATTTTATGGAGTACTGAAAAGATGATGTATTTGTGTCCTTAAAGCTGCTTTACTACTTGGAAATAAGTACTTTGTCTCTTCAGGCAGTCCTTGTATTTGCATCTGGAAAAATATAACCTAGACAACAACTAATTTTAGTGAAAGGGAAATTTCAACATCCTAACAAGGTGCTTCTTAAATAAGCCCTGTTAATATATATCATACTTACTATATCTCATTACTTTTTTGCCTGAATACCGAGAAGGGCGACCTTGCAGTCCCAGTTCCTCATAAGTATCCTTATCCACTGACAGAATTAGTTTACCTATAAACAAAACAAATTTTAATAGAACTAATCTTCTACTTGGTTCCCTTTGAAGTCTTTTGAGAAGCGTATACCTTTTACAACGTTAGCTTCGGATCAATGGTATTACCAATGTAATGCAGACTCCTTAGTTCCAGTTAAATGGATTACCACATTAATCCTTAAAAAAAAAAAGGTTATAACTCAATTATTCTTTTTTCTATCAAAGAGGTCTTATGAACTAGAGTAAGAAAAGCGTAATATTATTCCTGAGATAATCATAGCTTTTTTTTTTTTTACTGTACTACTCAGTTCATTGTCTCCATCTTTCCTCTGCTCATCCCCTAGCACTTGCTGTGTCATTAGCTGAGCACCATATTACACAAGGGCCTGATTTAGTAAACATCCACGCTCAACATGCACTGCTCAACTAAATAAACAAAAGCAGTTCCTCCAGGTCCAGTGGGACTACTCACACTGAGTAAACTCTGCTTGTTAGCAATGAGCTGATACGTGCTGGAACAACTCTGCTCCTGTGCTCATAAACCCGATTTGGCTGCTGCTGCTTGGTGCAGAGCTTCACGCGACAGCTCTCTACCACAGTCCTTGGGTTCCACTGCACAAGTAACAGTGCAGCACAGAACACAAACAAATAAGGCTGCAGAGGAAGAGTTCAGACAGTGACATCACCAGGAACTGTAACACTGTCTCTGCAGTAACTGTGCATGGCTTGTAACACCTGTATCACACAAACTCCATTGCTATCAAGTATCCATTTTGGCAGGACACATAACAGAATTCTTCGGAACAATCTGAATTTATTCATGCCCTCGTGGGCACCTGTCATATTACAGCTTCTTAGGCTAGAGGGCAGACATACCAGTTTGTATGTCTATTACATCTTATATAGCGTTTAACAGAAATAAGACAATGTAATTGAAGCTCAAAATGGCTTCGTTTTCTCACCTCAGATGTGGGACATTCTAGGATGTCTTGTCATAAAACTGTGATGCAATTGAAATAGACTTTTAACACAGAATCCTCATAGAATCATCAAATGGTTTGGGTTGGAAGGGGCATTAAAGATCATCCAGTTCTTACCACGCTGCCACGGGCAGGGACACCTTCCACTAGACCAGGTTGCTCAAAGCCCCATTCAGCCTGGTCTTGAACACTTCCAGGGATAGGGCATCCACAATTTCTCTGGGCAGCCTGTTCCAGTGCCTCACCACCCTCACTCACAGTAAAGACTTTTTTCCTAATATCCAATCTAAATTTACCCTCTTCCAGTTTGAATCCATTCCCCCATGTCCTATTACTACATGACCTTTTAAAAATTTCCTCTATGGTTCTTTTTCAGGCCCCCTTTAGGTACAGGAAGGTGTTCTGATTCTATCCAGAGCCTTCTCTTCTCCAGGCTGCACAACCCCAGCTCTCTCAGCCTGTCTTCATGGGAGAGGTGATCCAGCCCCGTGAGCATCTTTGTGGCTACCTCTGGACTTGTGCCAGTAGGTCCATGTCCCTCCTGTGCTGGGGACTCAGAGTTGAATGAAGTACCCAAGATGGGGTCTCATGAGAATAAACACTTCATATTTTAAAACTGTTCCTAAGCAGTGCTGATAACTTTCTTTTTTGGTACAAATTCTGTCTTAAAGATCAGTAGGAAACAAGAAGTTGGAATGCAATGTTTTCACAACAATAATCCCCTGGAGCAATTGCAATTATGGTTGAAGCACTGACACTCTGACTATACATAAGCAAAGCTGATTTTTATTGTTTTTTAATTTCCTTTAGATGAAGTAAATAATTCAACAGCATGGATGAAAAAAAGAGGTAAAATTAGTATTTTTTACAATTCACACAAATTTCTAACAAAGCTGGCAAGTACAGTAAGCATTATTTTCCAGTTTACATCATTAAAAAAAAAATAGAAACAACCCACGCCACAATCAACATGTATTACTGAAACCTAAACAAATCCCCCATACCATTTGGTAGCAGAGCTGCAGTATTATCTTGATCAATTTTTGTCTTATAGGTAAGTGCGTAGCATGAACCTTTAACAGTAAAGCAGAAAAACATGAGATTACACAGTCTGTAAAGACAGACATGATAACAAAGACAATTTACTTCAAGATAATCAAACATGCCAAATACCATCTGAATCACTCTAGTGTTTTTATCAACTAACTTTCTTCCACCTTCTCGAGCAAAATGGCATTGTTATTATTTTTATAAAACCCTGTTCTGGCAGTATTTTAAAGGACCTGTACTAGGGATAATGTTAACAATACGCCCCAATACGAAAACATTTTCTTTCCTTCCACCTGTGACTCTCCCCAGTCAGCAAATGGAAAACCCAAACCTTTTTCCCCAGACATATTTCTATTACCAGTTCACACAAAGACAAGGTAGAAGATCCTCACATTACTAAATAATTCTGTTGCATTATCTGCCACAAATCAATTTTGGTTTTTAAAATACAAGTGTCAGATCCTATGAGCTCTGTGTACAAATGTTGTATTGCTTCCATAATGCTACTGGCATAAAAAACATTCATGAGATTAAAGGAAATAAGAATAGAGTCCCACATTTAGCAAGTAATGGATCTCTTATTCTCCTGTTTCATCTACATGTTCTCTGTTCCCCTATCCTGTAAATTTTCTTTTTGTCTCTCTGGCTATCAGCTGAAGGGTACAAGAGCTATCACAAGCCAAAGAAGTGGGCCCTGCCAGATGAAAACAGCATGGTCTGACTATGCAACAGCAAGTTGGCTGGGCAGAGGCTGTATCTTCCTTCACATCCTCTTCGCTCCTACTGGGTAAGGATGAGCTGTCACAGCTCTATTAGTGAAATGTAAAAAATAAGGAAGCATATTTTTCTCTTGCCTGCTGTGGAACACGGCTCAACACAGCTCTGTGTTGAAGTATGAAGGAACGATAAAGGAAGAAGGAAGATTTCTACAAGAATCTGCATAAAGGTGAGGTGTAGAAGAAATAGGTGTGAGGATACATGGAAGCCCTCTTGATAGCTGGCTTTCAGAATGAGATGGAATAGGGGGAAATTTATAAGGAACAATCACAGGAGTTTTGGAAGCAGTGGATGTAAACAAATGTTGTCACATATGACAAAGCGGAAAAAAGCATATAAACAAATTCATGCAGAATTTGCTCAGTGTTATTCCTTCCCTTCCTTTAAAATACTTTTCAGAATAAATAATAATAAGACTACTAAAAATTTTACTGTGCGATAAAAAGTACACTACTACTGCACTTGTTCTGTTCTGATTTCCTCCTTACCTTTCTTCACGAAAGCATCAATGAATTCATGAGCAACCAATTCATGAATGGGTAAATTCCTCACCAGGTAGTACTCTCCAATATCTGCAATTGTGCTTTTCAGCACTTCAGGTAGCATGCCACATTCCGGGATCAAAAAAGACACCTATTAGGAACACATTTGTAATGTAAATCCTATCCTAAAACCTGTTCTGAAAAAAAACCCAACCAAACAAAACAACAAGAAATACAAAAGAAAACCTCTACTTTTCAAAGATATCAGTATAGTATATCAAAATGAGATGGAAAAAGGGTAATATCAGGCTGTTGTCTTAAAAATGTATCAATTTTCATAGTCTCTATGTACACCAAATACATTATTTGGTGATTTGGGTTTTGGGGTTTTATTTCTTTTTTTTTTTTTGCTATACATTAGCATTTGATGTGTTACGTAAAGATGTGATCTTACACAGCATGAGTTAACAGAAGATCTTGTTTCACATCATAATTTATTTAGCCTGATGTTGCAGGAGGACACCTCCTTCAGCCCTTGCCGGAGTACTTGTTGAAGCAGTTGTAACTAAAAACGTAGGCTAAGCATTTCAGTAATCTTAGAGGAAAAGCAAAGACCAAAGTAGAATCTTTAATTTACCTTTTGCTTAAAACCTTTTTCCATAGATCAAGAGAATCCTGAAGTCTGGCAGACCAGGGAAAACACGGTAATACATGGCAAGAAATACATGGGCAAGTACAAAGCTTCCCAGGCAGCATAAAGCTCCGTCCCCTTGCTCCTCCCTCCATCCCTCAAAAAACTTCTTTCCTGAAGCTCTTGGAGAACAGGTGCGTATCTCCCTTGGCATACATGTTCAAGAGAACTAAGGACTGATAAACGAGCTGCCTTCCACACCAGTAGAAAGCTTTCTGATTAGCCGCTAGAAATGTCTCAGTAGTCATAAATAGTTAACAACTAGCCCAGAGAGTTACAGGGAATGAGAAGGGAGTTATGAAACAGGGTCCTGCATGATTGTTGCAAAATGTGCAATACCTAAAAATTTTCTTTAGGAAGGATGTTCCTTGATGTTTGGTCTTTGTACACTTTCAAGCCTAATCAACAAGAAGGGAAATTTAATCCATGAAACAGAGTACAGCTAACAAGCCCTAAGTGAAGTCCAGGTGTCTTTGTTAAAGTTTAGGGCTGGACATGCTTCAGCGATCTCAGACCCAGGGCAAGGTTAACAAAGCTTGGGGAGAAGGACGAACCACTGATAGTGGGCAGAAAGAATGCAGAATTTATGGGCCACAAAGACATTTGGCAGAACTCCCAAAATAAGTAAGAAACTTAACAAACCCAGCAACTGTGCTGAATCGGCTCTGACTGGATAAAAGGGAATTCCGGCAGGTGGAGGTCACTGCCACCGACTCACGGACCACCGACCCCAGAAACCCCCTGACTCCAAAACAGAGAAAGACTGAGCATGGGAGACTCATTAACCAACAGAAGATAGAATTCTAACTAATAAGAGAACCCTGTAACTTGTAGCCAATCACTACTAATTCCTTTGTTTGCTAAAACGTATAAAGAGTGAAAATTTTGATAGGTGGTGTGCTTGATTTGTGGAAACCTCCGCCTTGCGCCGTGCGCGGAACAAGCAAATTCTCCTTTCTAAACAGGCAGGAGTTGGAAGGGGCATTAAAGATCATCCAGTTCTTTCTAAACAGGCTTAGAGAGCTCCTAAAATCAGCACCATCACCTCTCCCACTGGCTCACCCCTCTGCTCCTCCTGCCCGCCCGCTCTTTCACTCCTGGAGCAAGGAAAGAGTTTGGGTCTTTTTCCCATGCTGCGCGAGACCACAAACACAAGGGGGGCTAATTTGCCGGTTTTTCCCCTCCCCAAAAATGAGGCGCGGGGCCAGCCCTGGCAAGGACGGAAGAGCCCCCCCGAACACCGAGCGCGGCGCGAGTGGGGCACCGGCTGCGCGCCCCTGGAGCGGCTGACGGGCAGAACTCCCAGGGACGGGCGGCGTGGGAGCCTCAGGGAGTCTCAGGGAGCCTCAGGGAGCCCTTGCCCTTGCCCTTTCCCTTGCCCTCCCCTCCCCGCCTCCCTGAGGGGATCCCGCCGAGCCCCTGGGCCCGCCAAGGCCGGCCCCCCCGGGCTCGCGCCACTCACGCGGCAGCTGTAGGCGTGGTCCCGCACGTGCGCCGCGTGCCGCGAGCGCGGGTGGCGCGCGTGGCCGCGCTCGCACACCAGCAGGTGCCGCGGCGCGCGCCCGAGCTGCGCCGGCAGCATCCCGGATCCCGCCCGCCTTCTTCCTCCTCCTCCTCCTCCTCCTCCTGTGCCGCCGACCGGGAGCGGCCAGACGCGGCGAGGAGGGCCGGGAAGGGGCCGTGCCGTGAGGTCACGTCCGCCGGCTCCGGCGGCGCAGCTGCTTCCGCTGTGGAGGCGGGGGAGCCGCGGACGCCGCTGTCGTCCGTGCCCTGCCCAGCGCGGGTGGCCGCTCGGGGCTCTCGGTCCCCGCGGGCTCTGAGCAGCCCCGGCACGAATCGGGCACCGACCCTGCAGGGGCTGGGTGTGCGGCTGCTGAGTGCACGGTGGTTTAAGCACAGCGGTGCTTCAGTGCCCGGAGAGAGACACAGGCTGGAGAGTGACCTTTTCCAAGAGCCTGGAGTGACAGGACAAGTACCAATGGCTTCAAACTGAAAGAGAGTAGGGTTAGATTAGATATATAGATTAAATTCTTTACTGTGAGGGTTGTGAGGCACTGGCACAGGTTGCCCAGAGAAGTTGTGGATGCCCATCTCTGGAAGTGTTCAGGGCCAGGTTGGTATGGGGCTCTGAGTAATCTGGTCTAGTGCAAGGTATCCCTGCTCATGGCAGAGGGGATGGAACTGGATGATCTTTGCTGTCCCTTCCAACCCAAACCCTTTTCTGATTCCCGAGCAGCCCTTCAGGCTGAGGCGGTCCCGCAGGTCCCGAGGGGCTGCATTGCAGGGCCCCAGGGCACATCTGACCGGCTGCTGTAAGCACGCCCTGCACAAGAGCCACGGAGTAGGACTTGCCTCGGAGGTGTTGTGTTGTCTCACCGCTCGTTCTGTACACAGTATGTTTCACACAAAGCATGCACAAAAAACCCAGCTTTTCCGTCTTCCTGCAGTGTTTCTTTTGCCGGTCCCCTGGCTTCGTGGCTTCCAATTTAATTTAAAACAGCACCAAGCAACTTTCTGGGTAGTTGCTGTTTCTGTACCCAGCACAGTCGCTACTCCAGCGCTTCTGGCTCCTTAGGCTGAGTCAGCCCGCGGTGTGCCAGGGCATGTGCTTTGCGAGTGCCCGTGTGCTGGAGCGGCACCGCGACACTGCTGCTGCTGCTGCTGCTGCTGCTCCGGGCTCGGTGCTCTGTGCCCTGCCTCCCCTGACACCGAGGGGAAAGCTGCACCGCAGGAGGCTGGTTAACGCTGTGGAGGAGGGCTGAATTCTGCACTGCCTGGATAAATCCGATTGATTGGATTATTATGAATCAAAAAAGGCTGTGTGATCACAGTAGCCTTCTAATGTGAAGCATGCAAACGCTAATGGGGAAGGAGCTACGTGATTAATGTGGGTTATTATCACACCCGCAAGCAGAAGCCTCTGTGAGGCAGACGAACCTCGCACTGCGGCGACCAGAAAGCCTGTGCTACTAAAGGGGTGAAAAGTTCAAGCCTCTGATCAATAAGCCCAGAGAGTCAGGCAGGAAATTTCAGCTACACTCAAAGCAGCATGTGGAGGGGGTTTTATTGTTTGTTTGATTTTATTTTTTTGGTGGGGGGATGCTTTTGTGGGGTGTGTTGGGGCTTTTTAATGAGCTTCTCTATGCTAATACAATTTATGCTTTCTGCTGGGGGTATGAATGGATGGGAAGAGAAACGAGGAAAAAATATGTTGGGGAAGGGTCAAGAGAGTCAAGATTCATGGTTGCATATTCAGTGTTAAGTCAGTATTTAATGGATTCTGGCAGGAGTGTAGTTCACTGCAGCACAGTGGAGCACTGAAGGATTCACATCACTGTTCAGTCACTTTGGTTCATATGTCAGGCAATTAATTTTAACCCACCCTTAGTCATAGATATTGGCTGTCCTATTACAGAATATGTGTCTTTTAGAAAACTCCCTGAAGATACTGAACTACATTTAAAAACCCACTTAGAAGTCCAGTAATCTGTGCTGTAACATATAGAATTTCCCTATCTTTAAGTGAGAATTGACTCACACACACACACATATATATATATATATATATATATATATTTGTGTGTGTGTGTGTGCTACTTGTTGGTTAATGCTGACATTTTTATATGGTGGTGGTTGTTAAGTTTTATGAGTAATTTGGTATGGGATTTCTTTATATTGTAAAAAAAACCCAAACCAAAAAACTTTTAAACTTTAAATAGTTTAAGGTGTAAAACTACCACAATTTTCCCAAAGATTTCAAACCCATGACAGGGTAATGCAGTTTTACAGCAATTCAGTTTCTGCATGCTTAAAGACAGTTACAGGATATAGCAAAGAGGAAAGGATTGCCTTGAGGCAACCTGTGGTAATAGGTGGGAATACAGAAGGATCTCTCAAATACTTCCTGGGGCTGGTGAAATTTGCTTCTGATTTTGTATAAAATGACTGATTTTGGAAAGAAAAGTCTGATCTTCACATTATGTATAGTATCTCTTTTTGTGAAGCCCAGCTGCTGCTTGCTTGCACTTTTTTCACTATGGAAGAGCAATCTGCTGGATTTTCTGATGTAAAAACCAGCATTATTAAAATACTTAGGGTTTCATCAAATCAAATCTAAACAAGTAGTTGTCACAGCCTTTTGAAATTGGTTTGTGTCTTTAAGATGAATCAAAGTATTTTCAGTCACTGTGTTTCAGTCAAGCAGGGTGATCACCTCCACTTGCCTCCCAAGGATCAGATTTTGTCAGGGCACTGCATGATACTGGGGAATTTTCATGCACTTTCTCTCTCCTCCTAAACAATTCAATTGTCCCTCACATTATGGCTAATACGAGGCACATGTACTCTGTTTTCTATTCACACTTCCTTGCAGTAGGTAATAAACTGTGGCCATGTTCCCCTGGTTGCTGCTTCATCTTCTGGGAAACATCCTAGGTCACCCACCTCGACCTTCCATGGGCAATAAATATGTGTCCTACTCCTTGTCCCATAACAAATGGGGAAAATGCTGCATTTTCCATTGCTAAGGTCTCCTCTCCTGGTGACAGATAACAGGCACCATTTCCCCTCAAACTCAATAACCAATTAACACGATCATGTTAAACTCATTGTAGCGGTTTTGTTCTCAATCTGTACATAATTTTTCTAGTTATATGAGTTGGTGTGCTAAAGGATATTAACTGTCCCTGCAGAAATTGTCTTGATAATATCCTTAGAACATTTTATTTCTAGTAACATTAGTGCTGCTCCTGGGATTGCAGCAGATCACACAATTGCTTTAATACACCATCATGAAGATACAGAATGCAATGCAAAGAGAAAATAAAACTAAGCATTCCTTCCTGTCCACACCTTAAAAAAAAAAAAGAAAAAAAGGCAGCACAGAAATTTAAAAGTAGGGTGCATTTTCTCTTAAGATCAGTGCAGAGTACTTCTTTCCTGTCAGAGCTCAAGCTTCCAGACTGCTTCAAGCAGAGGATTTGCCATTCCCACCAATAAATCAGTAACATTTCTAGTACCTGTTGTTGTTCATTCTTTTGTGTATTACTGCATGTTGTTAATAAGTATTGGGATTGCAAGGCCACTGGCATTTTGCTTCCACTAAACTGTTTCTCTGACACCCCCAAATCATAAAAGGTTCTGTGCTGCACTTCACACCAGTCTTGTGTGGGGCTGGCTGTAGCTGTTTCCACCGAGGATGGATACCAAAGTTTGGCCCTGCAAGTTCAGCACAGTAAAATTTCAATCATCCTTTTGCAGTGCAGCATCAGAGCCACGTGGTTACTGGTTTCAAGCACAGAGAAGCTGGAGATGGTGCCAGCAGAGGAAGAAAGCCACAGGGAGAGGAACCTGTTCCCTCAGCCAGCTGGAAGCCTGTTTCTCTGTGGCTGGGTGGTGAGCAGCCACCCTGCCTGCACACAGGTTCTCAAAAAGCGGTTACAGGAGTGCCTGGATTCATGATTTCTCTCTAGTATTATCTATGAAATCAAGCAACAGGAACTGTGTAGTAATTTAAAATAACCCAAGATTTAAAAATAGACCCAAACCCGCAAACAAACCAAAAACATGTTCCCTGGTAAGAGTAGTATTTTCAGCAGGAGTTAAATGTTTAGGGACCAGTGTGGCATTATCAAAAGTTTAAAATTAGAATTGTACATTTCATTCATTTGAGCAAGACTCAAACTTTCAGTCTAGAAATACACTAAAAATGTTTTCTCTGCCCTCACCTTCCAACTGTGCTAATGATAAACTGGCTCATAGGAATAATGGAAGCAAATTTTGTTCAGGAAATATTTAGAAGACTATGTGAAGGTTAACTATCAAATTAATGTAAATACACACATATATATGACTGTAAACACATGAGAGTATATTAGAACACAGAAGAACAGATCTGAGTATAAACACAGAAGTGTGTATGTATATATGAGTTGAAGCCTTAACTACACATCTGAGGTTGTCTTTCTCCTCTGGTCCCCACGATTTTGAAGACTGGAGGCCTCCCAAGCACCTTTCCTGGGAGGTGGACACAGTTAAGATGTTATGCAAGCAGACTGTTCTGGTCTGCTTTCCTTTTTCTATATTTTTCCCTAGAATGTTCATACTCATATCCTCGTTTACTGTTTTTTTCTATCTTCTGTTTTTTTAGGTTTGGGTTTTTTTTTTTTTTTTGGTCCAGAATGACTCTGAGGTCTTTGTATTTCTTTTTTAAGCCCCTATTTCAAATGAAATATTTAAAATGCTACTTTGAAAAACAGCAATCTTGAATTTTGGTTTAAACCTAATTTTTTTGTGAATTTAAAACAATTCTATTTTCTATAAATGCAATTTTATCCAAACAACTGGGGAAAATGTGAAATTTCCTCTGTTATTTTTTCATGCCTAAATATTTGAAAAAAAGTTTTGAATAAAAGCTCTGCCACTGCAAGTTGGCTCTTTACCTGTACAACCCCTTCACAGGAAATCAGCTGCTGATTGCAATGATGGGAAGGAAAATTATTTTCATCTTTAGATCTTGTGTCTTTGTATTCTGCCTGCTAGCACGTTGCACTCAGATTAACTTCTTCCTAAAGTTGCTGCTTTGTTTGGGAACGTGTTAAGGAACAGGCAAACCTTTGTACATGTGTGGATTTTTGTTTTAAGGCAAAAAATCCAGACAAGAAACTGCACCATCCATTAAATCAAGCAAACAACAAAAACTGGATCAGGAAAAGTGTGAAGACATGGCATCTCAAATATAAACTTTTAGACTTCACTGGTTGCCTGGAAGATTAGAGCTCTCTGCAGAACCTACTGAAAGGTGACCACCTCACTGCTTTTATCCACTGCACTCGAATGTGAAAAATAAAGAAGGCGAATTGCATCTTGTTGCAGCTGAGTGACAAAACTTGATGGGTCTTCCTGTTCTGTAACATGAATCAAGAAATGATGACTACATGGATTCAGCTGTAAACCACAGCGATAAAACACCCCCCTGAACATATGGCAGGAAAGAGACACAGAATTTTGCACAGAGTCATTAATCTTCAAATTTGAAACTAAGACAGGCTTCAGAGTTAAGTAAAAACACTCTGCATTTGGCCAAGGTAAACTTTCTGCTCTTGGAGTGAGAAGGAAGTGATTTCTGTTGGGGAATGAATGCATCCTTCCTGTGGGAGAAATAAGAAATGCCCTTTTTTCTTCATTTTCCAGGATAACTAGAAAACAGCATATAAAACTAAGTGAAATTAAATGCAATTTCAAGGACAATGGGTAAAAAAGGAAAACTGCAAAGGAGAGAAAATTACTCTTGAAATAGGTCTTTGAGGTAATTTAGCTTTTTAAAATCACTGAATCAATTCAATATTCACAACGAAAATTAATCCATTGCTCTTAACACTCTTGCACTGTTCATCAATCCATTAATCCCCCTTAGTTGTTAAGTTGCTCCTCCTCGTGTCTCCAGCCTGATTAATAATTCATGAGATAACTAAGGGCTCAAAATATTGGTTCCCTAAGACTGGTCTGGCTAATCTTGATCTTGTTGAGCTATCCTTAGATTTGCAAGTTAAATGCTCGGATGGAAAGGGTCTGGGTAGCATGGCTTATCTGATTAGGAATAATGGTATGTAGGGGAGAGGGACATTAACTACCAAAAATCAAAGCAACAAGTCCAGAGATGAGTGGACAGTGATCTACTTACTGCTGTTGGGAAGAGGGTAACGTAGAGCAGTGAAAACTTTCTGTTCACTTTAACTGTGCTCACACACTTCTGTTTCTTGGATGGGAGATGGAGCAGGGTGTGAATGGCACCACTTCTTCTTCAAGAACATCTTTATTTTGAAAACAAAGTGTCTTCTTTCAACCGAATTGTTTTTGAACTCCTTACAGTGTGACTTGTTCTTGAAGTATTTTCAAACTGAAGTGAGTCCTTCTGCTTCACTGAGTAAAAAGATAAACAACTCAGTTTTGGCACCATTAGGTTGCATTCACAGTCTATCATATTACAGAGACATTAGTGAAGATGTACTGAACCACGGAAGTAGCAGCCTTTAAATGTCTCCTCAGTTTGGGAGTGAAAAGAAATAGGAGACATGTGGGATTTGTCTTTTTGTTTTAGTTGGATATGAAAATGGAGACAGAAGCAGAATTACAGCAGATTAGTAGTCCAGACACCAGCAAAGGAAACACATTTTGCTAAACTTATTCTTAAATATTTACTGTATGAAAATGTGTTGAACTATGTATTATCTGCAGATGGTTTGTAAAAGGAACTGCTCTGAATTGTGCCAAGCCAGTAGGAACAAAAAGTCTAGAACAACTTTATTAAGGTTGCAATTCCAGTTCATAGTGATATGAATAATGATAACATTCTTTAGTAAGGCTTTAATGCCAAGATCACATACTACTTACATGGCTGGAGGACTTGGACTTCATTTTCTTCAAATTACAAAGAGTGCAGGAAGGGAAAGGATGGTCCTGCCACAGAGGCAAGTGATTTTCTAGCCTGAAGGGACTAAATTTTATTGCTGCTCCTGACATTAGGCACCTGGCAGTGCTATGCAAATTGCTCAAACTTGGCTACCTAATACATATTGATAACTTTCTATCCCAATAACCCAAGCAGTCAGATTTCAGAGGTACTGAATTCTAGCTGAAATCAGAAGGAGTGATGCGCTGAGTCCACGAAAAATCTTCTCTTCTCATAAGCAATTTCAAAAGTCAAGTTGCACACTTCCACAATGAGCACTTAGAATACAAGGACACTTTTTACCTTGACCTCTCCACGTCTCAGCTCTCTAATGCTAAAAATCAGGAATATTGCATCTCACAGTGGTCTACTGTTTCTGAAACACTTGAAGGTACTGTGGTGCTGAGCACAATGCAGGGTCCCGTGAGGAAATCCCATCACATCTCCAGAGCAGGACTGGAATACTGCTCAATAAGTCAGGCCTTCAGCTACACTTTGAGCAATGTGGAGGAAAGCAATGACAACACCATTGAGTAGCTGTCTATCTTGTGTGCTTAACGAGACAGTCCTGAAAGAAAAATGGCCAAAAATGCATAATTAAAGGCTGTAACCTAAATGATGGGCTCAAAAAAATAAAAAAGGGCTGCATTAAGCTTATAAAGGCAATATGACTTCAGGCAATTTTTAGTGTATTGCTGCTTGAATCTGTATTCCCATCATTCTTTTAACATGGATTTTTTGTGGATAATTAATACTAGGCTCGATTCTACTCTTTAGAAAAAAAGTAAGGACACATTGATTTGATGAAATGCAGCATATTGCCCATTGAAATGTAGCCACTAAAAAAGAGTAGACATAGTGTATTTTATTAACCTGAGTTTGCAGGCCAAGGTTTATATGTATCTGTGTTTAAGACCGCTGGTGTTTAGCACAAACTTGGACTAGGTTCATGTCTTGAGAGAAATGGCCATGGGTTCTTGAAGGAGCAGTAGCAGACACGAATTTGTGCATGAAAGTAAGCACAGAACTTCAGTGGTTCCGCCTAGTATCATCTACCCAATGAGGTTTATATTTGACAATGCTTATAAACATTTTACAACATCAGCTTGGGGGAACGTCTCCCAGTCCCACAAAGCAGTGACTTTGCTGAAATCATGTACACAGACACTTAGAATTAAATACTTGCTAAAATTATTTGTAAGCTTAGGTCCAATTATTTTACCTGACCACCAGCATTGCTGCAGTTTGTTCAACAGTTCTTTGAAAATAGTAATAATAATAATATAAACATTTATATGACAGGTGCAGCAGCAACCCTGACTTCACGTTCACACACCTCCTCCTCCTTCATCCTTTAACCAGTGATTCCTGCCTTCTCCTCTCCCCACCCCAGGCTGCAGCAGGTCACCTCTTGAAGTGCACTAATGCACCCTTTCACGTTTGTTAGATTACTGCCCTGACAGGATCATGTGTGCCTTATCTTGAAAGGCTTCAACCCCAATTTGCTTCAAATAGAAAGTCCTGGATTTAGAATGTTTTCTGATTTTAAGGTGTGAGATAACGCCGCTTCCATTTGCAGGACAAGTGATCTTTTACATGTTATTTAATTTTTTTGTTTTGTTGCTGGAGAGGAATGTATTTGCAACCAGACGAAATTGAAAAGCAATGACAAACAACCACACCACCAGATGGAGCTTCTTTTCTGCCTTTCCTGCTGAAGATGCTGAAGATGTGGAACTGAGCTCACTGGGACTGTGGGACTTTAACTGTTTTTATAGTCAATGAAATAGAAAACTCTCTTTCTATTTTTATTTCTGGTGATGCAGGACTTAGCATCCCTGCATTCATAGATGGCTATCTCAGCAATTTTTATTTGTATACTGTTAATGACAGCTATTGTGCCAGTCCTTTGCTTTTACAGGGTTAGGCTTTATCATGCAGTCCTGTTTCTTGTTCATGCACTTGAGAGTTTTCAAGTACAAGCTCACATATTAGAATGGCACACTAATATTAAAGCAGCTCGTATTTCTGCTCTTTTTTCTTTCCTACTGTAAAAACGATTAACATTCTTTAGAAAAGCAAATCTCTCTTTATTCAACCCACTACATAATCTATTTTATTCACTGAAATTCAACTCTGAAGCCTCCTTGGGTGCTTTTAGCAGTACTGTATTGTGTTACAGACTCCTAGTCACTGGTTTATATATACATCAACTGAAATTATGAAGTACATAAATCATGAGAATCAATATAAATGACTGTGATAAACATTCTCTCTCTTTTACAGGATATGCTCTATCAGATACCTGTTCTGCTACCTGGTATCATAGCTGAGCAATTGAGAACAGACTGTAACTGAGGCAGTCTTGGAAAATGCGGAGAGACAGGGTTGAATTTATTCCTTTTTTGACACAGTGAAAAAACACACATTCAAGCCAACAAATTTTAATGTAGCGTTTACACAGCAAGATTGCTTGGAGGCCTATTCCTGTTTTAACCCAAGAAATGGGACTGACGTGCAATTTACCAAGCTGTGACTGCTGGACTGAAAAGGCTGGCCTGCATTTGCCAGGAGTTATTAGAACAGGCTACATTGCACAACTCTGTTTTCCCAAAGGACAGGGAGGTATCTGAGCTGATGAGGTCAGGTTCGCGTTCCACTGTGCCACGTCAAACACAACTCTAAAGACCAGCAAGGTTTTGCCAGCCGACGTCATGAAGGTCCTTCTGACCAGCTGGCAGATTCTGCTGTCCTGGGAGAGACCAAATGAGTTCGTGCCACTATTGATTTTGAGTGAGCTGCGCGCCTTGCTGCTTGTAACAAAGGCAAACACGAAAAGACGAAACAGAATTAATGTGGGTGCAAGTTCATGTTGTTTTCCATTTTCATGTTGCATTTCCAATGAGTAAAAAAATCTAATGCTGTAGAAGGGGAAAAAAAGGGAGGGGGGGGAGTCTAATGACGCAGACATCTAATGTTCATGTGCTAACAACTCAAAAAGGTGATCTAGAGATGTGTTGTTTTGTCGTGTTTTATGTCCTTTCCAGCAGTTAATTTTGGTGGGAATGTCAAGCATTTGGAATTTCTGAGTGTCCTTAGACAAGAGGTAAACATCTTCTGTCTGAATAAGTTTCCTTACAGAATTTTAAGAAGACATTGGGTTTTGTTTTCCAAAGGCAGGCTGCTAGGTGGCAGGGCAGGAGCAAAATCCAGCGACTTAAGAAAGAAAGCAAGAAAAAAAGTTAATTATTTTCATATCTTAGCAATAGTTTTGGGGGTAGAATGCCCTTTATATCAACTTACTCTAGATAAGGTTGAGTTTCTTCCTCACTGAAGTCCAAAGCTGTATACTAGGATAATACAGGGCAAGAATTTGATCAAATTATACTTTTCCTAGATTGAAAAAAAACCCAAAAACAACCAAACAAAACCCCACAAAAACAGAGGTTTCACATGTGAGAACCCAGATCCTAGTGTTCATCAGAAACTTTTGAAAGAGATGCGGTTCTGCAACTTTCTGGAGATCCACATTAGAACAAACAAAACCCATAAAACAAAACCCTTTTCAACTCCTATGCTGTGAATACACTTTGGAAGCTGAAACCATTTTTTCTCACTGGTAATCTGAACTTTTCATTTTCAGAGACTGTTTATTTGAGTTAAATTGTTGAAATGCAACAACAGTCTATAAGGAAGGCAGGATGACAACATGTATGTGGGAGGGGGTTATCATCATATAATTTACTGATTAAAAGGCTGACAAATGGCTTAAGATTTTCAGTGTACCACATGAATATAAAAAGTTTAGATAACTACCTTATAAATACCAAAGGTATTAAACCAATCTTGACACCTTTATGAACTAAAAGATCAAAGAAATACTTCAGAAATCTTAGTGAATGGAAAGTCTTCATGCAACATGGTTTTGTCACAGTTAATGCCAAGTTTCATTCTGAATTTAGAATCCTTTGTGCCATTACTATATATTTACTTGTCAAGAAGAATGGCCTTGATTTTATACCAGGTGTAGGGAAATCTCTGACCTGATGAAATCAATGACAAAACTCCACCTCCAAGGAGGTCAGCATTTCACTCAAATGAAGGGACATTCTTTGCCTTACTGCCAAAGACTTGGTATTAGTAACTGAAAAGGATATTCAACATCATTATAGGAAACACAGCCATTGCTGTAGTTCAGGAAAACGGAATAAGCATATTTTCATGTATTTAAAGTAATCGCGTTAGGAACATCAGATGAAAGTCTGCTGAGACACAAGAAAAACTATACAGCAGAGATTTCTAAAAATGCTGTCTGAGAGACTCAAAGCTCTAAAGGGTTTTGCTTGCTGGGCATCCTGCAGAAATTACATTTAAATCTTTGTACGTAAGATTTGGAAATTAAAGTAATCACTTCCATCTATTTGTTCCATTTCAGTACCTTTCCCATTATGGACCTAATGCATGCCTTTTTTAAGTACAGCTGCTTGGTTTTCCTGCATAAAGAAGAAAATAAGGTGTAACTTCTGAATAATTTCTACTCATATTGTAGAGACCCACTGAGTTTTTCATTCAGTGTTTGACCATCGTCATAAACACAGTAAACTGAAATCCCATCCTTATTAGAAACAGGAAGAAGGTAGAATTTCATATGGGATAGGGAGCATCTTATATTTTTTGTAAATAATTGAGGA
The DNA here is from genome assembly GCA_013400235.1 of Oriolus oriolus. Classification (NCBI taxonomy): domain Eukaryota; kingdom Metazoa; phylum Chordata; class Aves; order Passeriformes; family Corvidae; genus Oriolus; species Oriolus oriolus. Next base: position 767,098 of record VXBT01005811.1, on the reverse strand, counting down.
GGCTATTAATATCCTTGCTGGCATTTTTGTACAAGAAACATGACTGTTAAAACCGGGATGAACAGCTACATAATTTTCAAAGCAAAGCAAAGCAAGAATATTGTTTGAACTAATGCTGCTGTCATTCAAAAAAGGTGGTATTTATTTTGTGTGAGAACTGTGATAATCCCTGCCTATTTCTAAATCCCTGTAAATTGTTTCATAGGGCTTAGGAGTTATGACTCATTCACATTTTCTGACAACCTATTGTCATGGGAGATTTTCTTAGAAAACACATAAGCAGGAAATTGGAGAGATCTGGCATATTTGAACTAAGTACATCCAAAAGTTGAGTACTTTCCTCTTGGACTTACAGGAAAATCTGCTAGCTTTGGGTTTGAAAGTTGAAGGTAATATTAAAAGTGCGTTAAAAGAAATTATGAACTGTATTTGAATGGGTTTCTGTATTACATTGTGTGGTTGAGTTGAATCCACAGAATCCTCCAGTTACTTGACTCTGGGTGTCTGCAAACAAATATTTTCATGTTAATTTTCTGTTCAAATTATGACAACTTATTGATCCAAGCAGCTTGACCAGTTTATCAAGCCCCATATCAAATATAGCTCCAAGCCAAAATACCTGATCTAATGAGTCCTGAGAAATACATTCCCATGCAATCACAGTGAGAAATGAAAAGCAATACCATGGATTTCTTACCAGTGATTTTCACATTACTTTTTTTAATGTCATTTTCAGTAAACATCTTAGGATAGAAATGCTTCTGCAAAATGTGTGTGCTGATTGCAGGATGGGGTCAAGGTGGGCTGTTGTGAAACAAGAAGCAGGGAAAGAAAGTGGTGTGTTGATCCTGTGTATAGTTGATAACCCCAAACATATCTGTTCCAAACTCAGGGAATGCAAAAAGCCTCATGGCTGCTAATATAGCTACCTCTCTGTTACAAGGAAACCCCTCTGCTTTTATCACAACATTTTCTTTAATAACAAGTGTGGTAAATAGTACTTAGAAGCCTGAGACCCGAGTTGCACCATTCTTTTAGGAGAAGCCATTTTAAAACACATCGGAGAACACTAAATGCTTCCTTAACAAATGTCCTCTGGCAGGGTTTGTTGTGTAGTTGAACATCTGTTCTAAAGGTTTACCTGCTTTTAAGTTACTCCTTTCAAAATGGCAGCAATTGATTCCCACTTAAAATATGAGTTTGTGTGCCATTAATTGCCTGATTTTAATTATTTTCCTGCAATATGGATTCATGTTGCCTTAACTGCTTTGGCTTATTTTCTATGAATTGTAGTTGTTTTTGCAGGCCTGTCTTCCAGAGTTATGGAACATATAAAAAATGTGTATTAATTGCTACCATATTACTTAACTTGTATCAATATTTACAGTTGTTTTCTCTTTTTGCTGTCCCTTATTTTGCTTAAACCTTTCACATTGCTCTGAAATTTCTAGTAGTCCAAATGGTTTTGCCTTATGAGCAAATGGCATAATTTTTTCCCTTTGCTGCTTAGAACATTTGTTAATGATCTGGCAAGCTGGGATAGCTTCCACATCAGGAAGTAAGGGCTGGTTTCTTCATTTCTGCTTTCCTCACCATAAAATAGATAATACTTCAAGAAAGTAAAGTAGCAGTGTTGTATTTTAAGTAAGGGTTCTTGAACTTATTCTAAGTACTAAGCAGCCTTATCCTACACATAATCCGTCCATTTTTCTTCTTTGCATCTTGGTAATTTGAGGTCCCACAAGCCTCAGATAGGTGAGTGAGGAGGTCTCACTTCCAGGCACCAGTAAGAAAGTGCTTGCAACCTGTTTTCATCATAGTGAGTGTTACTTAACAGGAGAGTGTTTGGGAGAGATCCAAAATTTCTGTCCACTGCTCTGTGAGACACCAGCAGGTCAGGAGTGAATGTGAAAGCAGGTGACACTAGCACCTTCGCTGCCACATCCAGGAAGAGGACAACTGTGCTCCTCCTTCCTGTGCTGCACCAAAGACCTCAGCTGAGTAACTCAGGACCATGGTCTGTGGTTTAGCACCATTAAGTTGAGGCTGGTTGGTTCAAAGAGACAAAATGGTGGCACACCAGCTCTCTTGGAGTGGACACGGCAAAGGAACACTCCCAGGAAGGGTTTAGCCAACAGCCTGCTGAACGTGGCAGCTCCTAACAGAGCTGGTGGTGAGCAGCTGATGGCAAACTGACGTTCATCATGTTTTCCATTAGCACAGTGGGTGCCAGCCAGAAAGTTTGTCCTTTTTTCCTCTTCTTACAATGCCCTAAAACCCAACAACAAACAAATCTCGAGTAGTCAGATTATCCGCCACTTCCAAGGAACTGCTCGCAGCTCAGCTCTTCCGTCAAGGTGTAGCAAGAACATCCTCACAGCAGTGTCTGCTAAGAAAACTCTTTGGTGATGTTTCTGCTGCTTTGACATTCATTCCTCTGTGAGACCCAGACTGCACAGTCAGTTGAACTGCAGTGTATTCACTCACACTGGGAGGCTGCTTTTTGACAATCAGACTGATGTTAAAAATAAAACAGCCTATGCAAAACAAACAAAAAACCTCCTTGCTAAATCCATAGTGGGAGTATGTTGCTTCAAAAAGCACTGGGTTGTTTGCCTATGCTTTTTGCTGTTTCTTCCATGAGAAGAAGAATGGAGGGAAGTTTAATAATGCAGTATTTTTGCAATCACCCGTGCAAATCATGCCGGACAATAGCTGTGGCACGCACAAAGTATAGAACCAAGTTTGGAAACTTCTCGGATATGGACTTCATCCTACTTAAAAAAACATGTTGTTACAAGGATGCTGTTTACAATGCGTCATGCCTACAAAATAAAACTGAGATTCTACTTCTCTTTATTTGTTTAAGGGGCAAAGGCTGTATTTTGTTTTCCCTTCTTGATTTTTCGTTTTTAACTGGAAGCTTTGGAGATAGCCTGACCTTCTAAAAGGGTGTTTGTGCACACGTGTGTGCCTCCTGAGCCTTTGGACTTGATTTTACACAAGTAACAGTACAGTTAGTACCGGGTGTGGGTAAAAAATAGAGGTTTGCTTACAAAACATACCGTACTTTAAAAAGTTAATGCCTTTGGAATTTATTTTACCTTTGAGGTTTTGTCCTCAAGCTCTGGTCTCAAAGATTTTCTCTGCAGTTAGGATAGGTGGAAACTGATTTACACACAAAAGCCGGGGGTCTCACAAACTCCCAGCAGCAGACGAGCGCGGCTCACGGGCAGCACCCAGCCCTTCCTACGCCCGGGCCGGCGGGGAGGGCAGCGGCTCAGCCCCGGTCCCGAGAGGCCGCTCAGCTCCCGCCGCCTCCCGTTCCCTGAGCGGATGGAACTCTTCGGTGATGCCAGGCTGGGGGACTTCTGCTTAATCCTGACCCTCCGGGCTCTTTCTTCGGGGAACCTCCGACGGGTGGAAGCCTAAATAACGACGAAGGTGATGAAGATAATAATAATAATAATAATAACAACAACAACAATTAATTATTGTAAAAACGAAGCCTCCTCCAGTAGCCCACGGCCGCGCGTTCTCCCCCGGCCTGAGTGTGCGGGGCGGGGCGGCGGGGGAACCCCGGCGGGGCTCCTGTCCCCGCTGCCCCTCTCTCCTCCAAGCCCGTAAAACACGGAGCGTTGCTCGCTGCTCGCTGCTCCGCGCCCTGGTAACGGCGGCCCCCGGCGGGCGGGAGGACGTGCGGGGCCGCCCGTCGCGGCTGTTTCCGCGTTGCCCGTCCAGG
>VXBT01005811.1:667995-762552 GCA_013400235.1 Oriolus oriolus | reverse complement strand
GGGCGAGGGGAGCCGAGGGGACCCGGCCGGGCAGGGGCAGGCGGCCGCACCCCGCGCCCGGAGTGAGGCCCGTCTCGGGAGAGAGACAGCCAGCGCGCCGAGGGCCCCGTCCCGGAGACTGCCCCAAGTCTGGTGGTTTTTAAGCAGGCGCTTCGGTTTCTGCCAGCGAAACATGGATGTGCGTAGNAAGGCTGTTTAACACCCTTCAGCTTAATGTGAAGGAAATCAGACATGTCCCAACTATACTTATTTCCTTTTTCTTTTTTTTTTTTTTAAATTTCTTTTTTTTTGGGAGAGAGAGAGCGAGCAAGGAGACTGAGTAGCGTGGGCTTTGCTTTTCCCCTCTTGAAGTGAATTTTTGAGGTCTTGATTTGGGCTTGACTCCACTTACCGATTAGTCAAGAGCACTCGTGTGAAAACTTGGTGGCGTGTTCGCTACAGATTTAACTTAGGATCCCAGCTTTCTCGTTCTCAGATCCATTTGAAAGGCACAGTACTGCGACAGCAACGGTGTGCTTTGTCCTTTTTTTGTTATTTTCCTTTAGTTCAATGGACTCCGTAACAATACGATTCACTGTTGTGAGCACCTGTCAAACCCGTGACAGGCTTGCGTGCCCGTCCCACCTTTGCCATGGCTGCGGCGGCTCTGAACAGCAGGCACTCTGTTTTGGGGCTGGATCTGGGGCTGGACTGGGCTGCTCTGGTTTTTGTCATTCAACACACTTTGATACCGCTCCCCAGGCTCGCGTGTAGATGCCGTCTGGCTAATAGCAGCCAACAGGGACTTCTGCAGAAATGTTTTTGCTTAAAATAGACTGGTGACTTCTTTTCACACAACTGACAAGTCTAAAACCGGGACGAAGGAGGAGTTAAAATACGTGCTGATGCTGTGTTTATCAAGAGAACTTCGGTAACACCTTAGAGTCATGCACTGTGAAGTAAAAGATGGTGTCCGTCTCGTACACGGTTCTGTATTTTCAGATTTGGGGAGTATTTGCTGGTTTGGATGACCCTTCTCACTGAGGAGTGCCGATGTGATACACAGAGGGTGTCCTCAGTAACAAATGGAAACAAGTGCCTTAGTTCAGCTCTCCTTACGTTACATTTTGCACCACATTTCTCAAGTATTTATAATTTATTCAGCTTTTTTGCTACATATTTTTCTGTATTGGTATGTTGCTGGGAAAGGACTTTGTTGTGCACACAGCTGGACTTTATGGCGCTGGACACTTGAATTGATTGCACTCTTGCACTGCAAGCCTAGAGGTTGACTACTGCTGGTGTCCCAACTTCTGAAATGAAGCAAAAACTACCAATGCAAATGGGTTTGTAAGAATAAAAAAAAGATTTAAAAAAAGCCATAAAGCTCACCATTACACATCCTTTTTTTTTTTTTTTTTTAAATTTAGCAAAACGTAACAGGAAACTTCATGCTTTTGCAACCTGGTTGTGTCCCCACCCTGTTGTCTGTGTGTCCTGATGAGGGATGATCCCATCCGTAGGCAGCATTTAGGGCTGTAGCTGAAAATGGCTGTTGTCCTGCCAGAGCTATGAGGCAAATCGCCCTCTAAGTCTGTGACAGCCCCTTGTGATAGGCGTCTTAAGCAGAGCTGGGGTGTGAGGAAGCTTTACTAGTGTGGGTGGAAAATAGGTGGGTTTTGGTCAAGTTTTGTTCTGGCTCTTCTGTAACTTTGACTCTGCTTGTTGTCTTTTGATACAGCATCTCAAAACATGGGTTATTTTTTAAAATGAAAGAATAGATAAGACATTGCCAGGATGCAGAAAACGCCCTGATGTGGATGTATGGTCTTCAGTAAGACCATGGAATGTTATTTTCCTTTTTTGAAACAGAGTATACCATGAAATTTCTCAGGTCTCCATTTCCTCTGAAGACGTAAAACGTCTTAAAGGGCATTATGAGAATATTAGAAAAAATAGCTTCTTTATAAAATTCCCCATACTTGAGAATGTTTTCGGGCCTAGAGCTAACCTGCCTTTTGAGATGGCTGGAACAGACCCAGGGCTAAAAGCAGGGGGTTTGTTGGGGGGAAGACGTGAAGCAGAGGGAGCTTCAGACTGAAGGTCCTGCGGTTCTGCTCACACGCGCACTGCTGCTGAAACACAGCCTGTCCTCCCTCCTCCCAAAAAAGCCTGAACATAAACCATAATGTGAGAATACAGCCAGAGACAAGGAGGTGTTTAATGCCTTCAGAAACCATTCTGCTGTTAAACTGTATCAGTTGCTTTGACAACGCAGAGGGAAAGCTCTGGGCAGGCAAACAGAAGTTGGTACTGTTGTCCTCCAAGTTACACGTGAACTCTCGCCAAAAAGGTTTTAAGGGAGCACAGTGAACTCTACTACTTCCCTGCACAAGTTTGTTTTAAATCCATCATGCATTACAGGATTACAGGATGTTACACAGGATAACCTGGTATGAATTAGCCTTTCTTCAGATTGCTGCTATCAATGAAATAGTGTGCTCTTAAGATGATGTGTGATCCTAACAGTGTCAAGATTGAGGCTTCATTTAAGTACAGTGTAATATTTGGGATTTCTAGAGCCCATTCCTTATTCTGTGCTTTGTTTATTAGTTGCTTCAGAGAAGAAGGAAACCTTGCCAGAAGAAGGAGGGGAGGGATCTCTCCTTAACATAATTTAAAGGAGCAGCCATATGCTGATGGCTGTGTCTGGGCAGAGGTGGTACCATGAAGAATCCTGGCTAGCTGTGCTTAGTGATAGAGGGCTGGAAATGTTCTCTGGTCCGCTGTAAACATCGACATCCAGAACAAGTAGCATTTCTGTGTGCTTTTCAGATGTGCAACCTGAAATTTGAAATGCAAGAAAGTACTTGCTGAGGCTAGACAGTAAAATCTTCTGAGTGCTTCAGAAAATCGGTGCCAATCTAAAGTCCTGCCAATTGTGTTAATTAAAGCACAACAGTTTTGTGCTTTGATATCTGGTAAAGTGCTTTTATTTGTTATTAAGAATTACTTTTTGTGAAAGGAAGGAGAAAACCTCTAGATGGGAATCAGACATACTCACTTTTTAATGGACAGTACATTTCTGTGCTCTTAAGATTTTATAGAAGCATAGATTTCCAAAGCAGAGTTCAAATACAGCCTTCTCACAGTTGTCTGTATTTTCATAGCTGAGGTTACTGAGAGCTATGGAAATGCAAGGCTTTATCAAAGATTACACTGGGCAGCAGTTGTAAAAATCCAGCTGGACCATGTGTGTACCGAAGGCTTGCAAGCCCACATCAGCAAAACCCAGGGCTCCTGCTGCTGGTCATAGGTTGAGACACATGGCATAATTGCAACATTATTCTCAAAGGAATATAATCAAAATGAAGTAGTTTTAATTCTATTAAAATCTAAAAGCCAGTAGAGTACAATGTTAAGTGAAGCACTCTTCCTGTTCGGTTGCATTACTGTTAATGTATTTCATAAAAATTCAAAGCATAACTTTTGGAGGACGTGCTCATAAACACATTCCCTCCTGTAACTTAAATAAGAAATTTAAGATTTACTGCGCTTTTGGAAAAACTCCAGATCCAAAGATTTTTATTTTATGCAGATTTCTGGTAGTTCCCCTACCATGGATTAAGGATTTAGGGGAAGAATGGCTGCCAAATGGTTTTATAGGTGTATATAAATGAAAAAAGTTTAATATAGTTGAAATTCTATAGGGGTAACTGTGAAGGACATCAAAGTTAAATCTTCCTTAAGCAATTTTTTGCCATGTACACTTACTTTTAAATTCAGCTTTAAATGATTCAGAAAAGGAAGCTAAATTTACTTTGGTGTCATGAAGATCTGTAATCTTGCACGAAAACTACTTCTGTTTTATTTAAAATTGGAGCTTTCAGTCAGTACTTGGAAAGTCTGGCTTTTGCTCCCATTGGCTTCCCTGGGATTTGGATGCAGCCCAAAGTACTGCAGGAAGGTAAGGGAAATGATCTCGGTTTAATTGTCCATTCTGTTCAGAGTCTTGTGTTATGGGGTTAGGATAACATGGCACTGTGATGAATGTTCATCTGTCAAGAGTTCAAAATCTGCTGTCTGTGCGTGGCAGTAATTAAATCACCTTAATTGTTTTTTCATGATTCTTTCTGAGAGCGGGAAAATTACTTGCCTTGGATTAGCATATTGCCAAAGACTGTTATAAATATTTATGGGGTGTACTCTTTCAATAGAAAGCCTGTACATTCTTCACAGGTCTCCATAGTTCTTTTTCTCGAACACAGAAGAGTAGTTACTTGAATGCTCTAATTACCATCATTTCCCCCTCTTGCAAAGCTTCAGTAGATACTGGTTAAACAGTAAAAAAGGTAAGTAGTTCAGAAGGAAGCATTTCTTGCAAAACATACTTAATTACCTCTGTAAGCTGTGGAATCTTTTTGAAGGTGCATATGTTTGTGAAACAGGTTTGAGAGTTCCAAATTTTCTCCTTTTACAGTTGTAGAAAATACACAGTTTTGGAAGAATTACTGGCTTCTCTCTGTTTTTTTTTCCTGCTTTCACATTAAGGCCTCATGCACTATTCTTATATTCTAAAATACTGAAAAAAGAAAAAGTAGGAATGTAAACGCTCAGTTAAAGAGCTGCACATCTTAGTTCCTTTTTTTTTATAAAGGTCGTCAAGCAAAATATTCCCGAGAGTATGAAATAATTATGCCTGTGTTAAGAATGGTGGAACAAAGCGAACAGTATAGTCCTGACTTGAATAATGCCAGGATTTCACTGTAGATCATTATGGAAAACTCAGGAAAACAGTCAGTGCACAGCTCTTTCATGGCTCTGTTTACGTGTACGTATGGTCTGTGCTGGGTATCGGGAGAGACGCATTCAGGTTCCATTACAGGAAATAAAGTTGAGGGGATGGTGCTTCTCCATCAAATTATTCCACCTGCTTATGTTAGAGGGTAAAAGTTTTGCTTTTAATGCCTGGAAACTTGGAATTTTTTTAAAATATAGAAATACCTTTTGAGAAAAGTGAGTAGTAAGTTAAAATCCTTCTTAGCCTATTTCAACATTGTATGTAAAGTGTTCACATGCTTCTCCCTTGGGTTGCTCTCCTCCTGAAAATCTGTACCTCTGATATATCTGGGCATTTTGAAACCGTGCTTTCAAATGTAGAGGAATTTCTTGAGAGGCTGGAAGACAGAACAGAAATGCCTGTCCTTTGAACAGTTACTAGTATTAATCAAATGGTTCCTTTTTTCCTTTCAGAGCACCGTTTCCAAGTTTATCCTGTAAAAGTAATGACAAACTTCAGTATAGGCAAACATTCAAATTTTGGTTCATACTGCTGAGGTCAATAGTTTGCTAAAATGTCGAGATCGGGAAAAAACATTTTTAATATAATACAAAAGCAAATTTGTTTTGCTAAGACATTGCAGCTTTAGTAAAGATATTTATCGAGCTCTGTTCTAAGGAAAAAATATATACTTTTTATAATAGTGGACATTGTACGTAAGTCATGGGATCATTCCTTTGTGTTTTAACTATTCCTGTTGTTTACACTGCTTTGACAAAATCCAACAAAGCTTCTGACAGCGTGCCAAGAGAGATTTAATGAGTATTGCAACGTAAACGGAACTGGTGAAGCACAGAAGGTGCAGCTGTAAGAGCACAGCAGCTCCGAGGCTGGACCACAGTGCCAGCTCTCCAGTCTGCTCTCTCCATCGGTGACGGTGAGCACATCCCCAGCCAAGAGTAAGAACAGGGCAAGGGGACAACAACACAACACTGAAGTCATCCTGACTTCCTAAGCCAGGTGGGGTTAGCAAGTATTTTCCTTCCATAGCTTGTAGCATTTCAATGATAATGCATTTGTCAGGCTATGTTTTTATACAGAAAATTTTGGCAAAATACCTTAAAAGGACATCAGGCAAGGGAGAAATATATTTGTAGATATCTTTCAATCAGGTACAGCTGATATGCACATAATTAACACTAACTGAGCATGCACTTACATGTGTGTTACAAGCAAAGGAAACATAAAGACTTGTCTAAAACAGGGAACAAGCATCTAAAATGCCATGACTATGTTGGGTTTGAGGGGTAAGTGGTAATACCTTTGCCAGCTTTGCTCTCCTATTAACAAGCTAGATAGTGTTACGCAGACTTTCGGACTGTAGCAGCAGAGGCATTCTTACCTCGCTTCTAATAAGTAATGTATAAATACTGTATGATAAGCTGATCAGTAATTTCAAGTAAGAACTAATTTGACTGAGAAAGTCAGCTGTCTTACCCTCTGCAGTATGGACTGGGGGCAGAGGGAAATTACAGAGCCCCATTACTTTTTTTTTCCCCCCATGATGGTCCACTCTGTAGAATGTACCTGAAGGTTGCTACTGCTCTTCTGCAGGTAGAAATAGGTAAGGGAGAGAGAATCTGAGTGGTAACCTTGAGAAAGAAGGTCGGAGCAGATGGCATGAATTGGGACTGTAGTAGTGTTCTATCTACCACCTTAACAACAAATTAACAAACACTTAACAACAGAATTTTCAGGCTTTAATGGAGAAGTAATCTCCTTCATACTTTGGATGGAATGAATGAGGCATTTCACGTTCCTGTGACTGCCTGCCTCTATGACAGCATATACCATCTACAGCTGTATTTGTGTTCGAAACAATGCTAAAGAACTTCAGTGGAAAGGTATTTTGGAAGAACTGATTACACACTGGAAGAGTTCTCTTAGTTTTTTATAAACATGGTGAAAACATACATTTAAACAGTAAAAATATTACTGATGGAGTTGTCCCTCTATAAATCAGGGCTATGCTATTTATAGGTATGTTTATTTTGCTTCATAGCATACATTCTCAGATCTTGAAATGGTATGCACTGCTTGTTCCAGTAATTAAGCTGTTTTAGACAAGGATTTTACATGTAGTGTTTTAGCAACTACGTTTCTTACAGTATAAATCTGGCAGCCCTTCCAAGCCTGTGTCATCCAGGAGTGTAAGATGTTATTACATTTCTGTGAACTCACTGGAAGCTTAAAGAGCAATCAAACCCTTCTTCCCCTGCAGTTTCACCATTAACTTAAGTGCACTTAATTACCCAGTTGTAAATGTGGAGATTTCGAATACAGAATCTAATGTATATCACCTATTAGAATAATTAAATTCCATTTTAATAAGATGCTCACTAAAAGCAATTTACATTGCAATACTTATACACCGAATAAGGGGAAAATGATTACTGTATTTGCTTTTTATCTGAAATGGAGAAGGGGGCTACATTTGCAGTCTCAGGTACACACTATTTCATTCTGTACACTGTATTGTCCATATGAAATGCATTACTAGACATCTCAATCTAACTGTACAAAATGGTAAAATACACTTTAAATGGCAGTGAGGAATACGAGTTTGTTCTAAATTAGACACTTTAATTAGACACTGCTTTAATAATCAATGAACAATACAGAAGAACATAAACAAAGATGAATTTTGTGAAGCAAGAAAAATGAGGGGTGGTTTTCAAAGGCAACAGTACCATGGAACTAGTTTTGAGCTTCTGTTTCTCTACTTAAAAAAACCCACAACAATTCACTGAAATAAAAGGAAACTTTTTATTTTTCTGTGTGCCATTAAAATAGCTTTGCACTGCTTAATTTTTCTGCAGATTTCTAATAGAAAACAAATTCAAGCATAGCAAGGACTTGAGCAGAACCTGATGAAAAATTTTTCTTCCTTTTTTTCTTAATCTATAGTCTTAAAAGTGTTGAGCATTCTACAGCTTTAAGAACAACCAATAAAATGCTATACTGAGTGTTCCACTTTTTCTAGGCAAAGCTTTTTGCCACTTTATGATTTACAGCACTTGAGTTACTGTTCCAGTTAGGTTCCTTTTCTTCTGCCAAAATTCATGATCTTTGTGAAGAAGGGAAGTCTTTCATAAAGTGCTATGGAGCTTTCTGCTAATAGCTGTACCTCAACAAATTAAAGGACTTGGTGGCGAAAAGCATTTGAAAGCTCCCAAGCCTCAGAAATTCAAGTCTTACATTCTGCTATTCTGATCAGTTAATTGTTAAAAGTAGGACAAGACTGGTTATTAAGTCTTGGAAACTGAAGGAAGAACTAGTGAAATTTTTATGTCACCACCTGAAATGTCAAGGGATGCTCTTCAAGAAAGCCACACAATGCTTATGATATCCATCTCTGGTTTTAATAATTAAAATAAAATATTTATTTAGTAATTTAATTCAGATGCTGTATCTTTTTAAATACAACAGGATCAATACAAACTTAGTAACTGGGTGAGGGGTTCTAAATCTAACACATTTTTTTGTGGTCAGTGAGAGACAAGGTCAGCAGCAGAATAATGTATCTGGTTACAGGTAGTTTAATGAAGTTTTATTGTTGAAATGGGGCAGGAACTATTCCATCACAAGGGACATACAAGCAAACAGATTTCAAGACTACCTTACATACTATTATAAATCACAGCCATTTATCTTAGAATATGTGACCTACTAGAAAATAGTACTTTGGTTACCAAAAACTGAGTCTCTCAGGCATTTCTTTTGCTGAACAGACAAGCTCAGACATGTGCAGTGAGTTTATGCTTCTGTATGTGGCACTGTAGGATGCTGAAGATGGTCCAGTGTTGCTTCAGGATCAGAGGCTTCTCTTGGCTATGTGTTTCCTGGACTCTCAATGACCAGTTTTTCTGCGGAGTACAGCTGGCCAATGGTAACCTAAAATCAAACCAAAATATCAGAAAGCTGAAACCAGAAAGTAAACAGGTTATAATTTAGGCTGCACAAAAAATCCCAAGAACTGAATAGCCCATATATTAAGCTTTTTCATAATTACATTTTTCTTTCTATAAACATTTCTTTTTGTAAATAATACACTTGTCTAGACCTTAAGAAAAATAAGCGAGACATAAAATACTTGCATATATAAAATCTTGAAATAATGACATTGAGGAATACCCTTTAAAGTCTCAAAAATTAACATTAGAAGTTATTACAGAGAAAAAGCAAGCAGGTTCTATGTTTAGAAAAACGAAAAGATGAATATAATGAAAAATAAAAATATGGATATAGTCAGCAGATATTTCTTACGCTTTTTGGGTGGAGAGCCTAGATATAAATTGCATGGCCTGGTATTATTTTCCAGTTCCTTTAGAATCCTAATTTAATTTGCCTTATGAGTGGTGGAAACAGTTCAACAGTTCTTAGTCCAGCAGTAGCATTTTACACACACTGGAACTACCTCTTGTTCACGAGATGGTATTGAGAGAATGAAAAATGACAAAAATGCAACACTGATGCTTTAATTCTTCTTGTTCTTCAGCACTTTCTAGTCTGCCCCATCAAATTGGTAAATTGTGGTTGGATGTGCAGCTGGTGGTCGTCACACACAGCTCTTGGCTTAGCAGCTGAGATGGGGAAGGAAGAAGTTTCATGCAAGTAGGGCAATGAAAGAAGAAGACAACATTTATTTTTAAAAGTATGGATTTTGGAGTCTACTTTTTAGTATCTGTTATGCCCTTTCTTGCCCCTCCTTTCTCCTTCAGGCCTGGGTACACAGCAGCTCTGTGTCCTTTTCACAAAAAAAAAGGTTCACACATTTAATTGTTGAATTAGGACAAAAATGGCTAGATGCTTAATTTCACTAAGCATGGTATATTTAGTAGAATTTAAAACTGTGCAAATTAAGCCTTAACAGCAAGTCAGGCTCTCAAAGTAGTAAAAAATTAGGGAAAGAATGTTTTTGGCATTTTCCATTTACCATTTTTTGTGAGGAAAACATCCTGGCCACTCTTGAATAAAAACTTCTCATCTATGCTCACACTCACATAAAATGTGAATAATATTGCCTTTTAGGAAGTGAACTATTTGATCTTGATAAAGAGCCTTGTCTGAAACTTATAATGCACTGATTTTAATCTTGAAATATTTATTACAAGGGAGCATTTATGAAGCTGTTCGTAAAGGAACAGAAGTTTTCATTGCCAGCAAACATTCCCTTCTTTTGGCACTCTGAGCTAAGTTCGTAACAGCATATGAACAACTCTGATTATTTTTGAAGTTACTTATGAAATATGTTGCAAACAGAATATTTAAAACAAAGGCCATACGCAACTGTGGCATGTGTTACCAACAGAATTTTTAAGCTGTCAACAAGTGTTACTTGTCAAAGAGAACTCGCTGCTCTGGGTTATGTGGCAGGCTATACACTTTAGTTGCTGCCTTACCACAAACCATGCTGTAGTACTTAATTTTTGTATACTGTGTTTTGGAGCCCAAAGAATCTTTAATCCTTTCCCACACAGTAGAGCAAATTTAATGGGAGGCTCAGAGGGATTACAAAAATGCTGAAACCTGAATTTTTTTTTTCTCCCCCAACTGGGGAGATAGATGAGACTGAGTACGTGACTTCTCAGTCAATCATATTCAGCCGGGGCAGATGGCTTTGTAGGAGAAAGGTACAAGCTGCTGTTTGCTGTCCCTGTGCCAACAGGTGATGTTATCTACTGCTGCACCTCTTGACTCAAATGCAATAAAAGCACAGATTTATGTGTGAGCGGCTTCCTTAGCAAACCACAGGCGTGCAGGCATTTCAGCAAGTGCAGAGCCACCAGTGCTGTGCTGTCAGCCTTTGCTGAGCTGCTGCAGCTTGCCTGCTCTGCTGCCTCCCTTCCAGAACCTATGCCATGGCATTGTAAGCTGAACTTTGAAATGTAAGGATTTTTTTAAAGCCATTAGCCTTGAATTTCTAAAGTTATGATCAAGACTTTCCCATGTGCTTGAGACAAAACAAACAGACCTTCCATTTATAGCTGCTGAAAAATTCCCATCTATAAACATCCCCTGCCTCAGCAGAAGGATTGCACCAGTATTTACACACTGACACTCATTAACCCTCTGAACCACAACAGCCTTCTTACAGCGTCCTCACCACGCTGAGTCTACAGAAAGCACTTCAGCAGCAAGCACTCACTGTGGATCATTCTCCCAAATCAGAGACTTAAGTGGCTACCTATTGTGCTCCTCTTTCATCATGCATGCTTGTGGCTTGTACACCGCATTTACTCTTCTGGTAAGTGGCTGGAAGCCAGTGCATAGGTCAGTGCCAGGCGATTTTCACTGACCACAGGAAACTTTTGGGGAAAAAGGCTCTATGATTTGCTCAGCAAATTTTATTTACCTCTTTAGGTAACACATTGTAATTAAATTCCCCAGGAAAGAATGTGCCATGAAGAACCACTTTGTCATTAGTGGAAGACAATAAATACAAATATAAAAGTTGCTTTTCAGCTCCTTCTGAATTATTTGAGGTTTAAATTCTGCCGGCAAAACTATGTACTTTTGTTCTGACAGGTCCAGCCCTCAAAACCTGACAATTTGTCCTTGTTCAAAGATTTAGTACAGGTCTATATGGTCAGCTGTTTCTTGTGAACTTGAAAACCTTACTATTGCCTTCTGTCTGAATCCAGGAGAAGGCTTAGGGCTTCAGAATGGAATTTATCAGCACATGTAAGTGAGACCACAGAGGGGGAAAAAGAAATCACTGAAGAGTAAGCACTGGTCCATCCTGTAATCCAGCTGTTCCCTGGTTATTAGAGTGTTTGTGTGTTCATATAGAAACAGTACCAGTCCTTTGTCATAGCTGGCAGGAAGCAATCACAGGAATAAGCCACTTCATGGAATCTTTCATTGCTATTGGGGAAAAAAGAAAGCAGGTGAGGTTTTCCCTATATAACAGAGCATCAGAGATGTGTAAGAAGAGGTGCAGTAAGAATTAAATTGTAGAATTAAGTAAGAAAAATTATGGAAGCAAAATCTGAATGTCCTGCAGACACTGAAAGAATATGCTATTACCCTAAAACTTCAAAAAATCCAGTCAAATTGACAACTCTGAACTCTGTCCTCTCTGAAGGTCTCTGGCTGGCCAGTGCCTGACTCTCAGGGACACCTGTGGCTGGTGAGCAGGTTATGTGTGGCTTCCATGCCAAGCCATGTGACAGATGCAATTGCAGTGGGATAGTGCTGGCCTGGGAGGCAGCCTGAATCCTAGGGGCTGCCCTCCTATCTTGACACAGCTGGTGGAGTAGATCCTGCAGACCCATTGCCACTCCTTGCGAAATACTACCAGATTACCACCTGCAGTTTCTGAAGGTATGTGGCATGTCTTGTGTTTTTTATCCACACGAAGATTTCACTTTGCAGCTCAGAGCTGAGATAGAAGTGACTGCTCATATTTCTGCAGGGCTGAAAATAAGATGACCGGGTTTTAAAATTTTTTTCTAATTTGCCCTACTCAGAGTGCATAGTTCTGCTCTGAGAAGTACGATGGCATCTTTCCTTGACAGCTCTGTATAAATGTCTGTCTTCTTCAATAATCACCACAGGCTCTGCAGCACAAAGGTGGCCAGACATCTCTCCTTCCCATGTACTTTACAGAATTGTAATTGTGTGGCGTATAACCCATGAGCTCTAACAAATCTTGCTGAGCCCTGATGAAGACACTTTTGTCTCACTTTCACTGAATTACTCATCCTTATCAACCTGCCAAACTTGCCAATCTCCAAACTACTAGCTACCCGCTTGTGTGAGGTCTCACTGATAAATTTCAAGGTGAGTGTCCTAAAATTACTCAGGCAAGTAGCTAGGCAGCAGCCTTTCTGCCCTCAAAAGCAAACTATTTTTTTTTTTCACGCCACTGTTTATTTTTTGATGGCAGACAAAAGCAGGAGTGGCCTAACAGGAGAGGGTGCAATACTCTCACCTTACGCAGAATCAACTTACGGGACAAGGCAAGGCCTAAACACATAGAAGTGCCACCACAGCATTAACAATATGAAAACATTCTAAGACAGCAATTTCTTTAGGTCTCAGTTTTTAAAAAATTGATCTCCCAAGAGGGTCGTCACTGCAGAAGTAACAAGGGTTTCCTGTTTTTCTTGAAGAAATGCCGATCATAACTAAAGCTGATGTACAACAGATAGCTTCACGTATTAAACACATTTACATATTTAAAATATATATAGATTGTTATACACGCATGCATAAATATATGAAAAATACCAATCTCTAGAAAATAAACATAGCCATCTTCTCTCTTTTGTTACAAATTTGCAGGCAAGAAATGGTTACCTTATTACAGCCAGGGATCACAGATAAACATATACATTTTCATGGTTCTTTATTATGGAGAAAAAGGAAAAAGTCCTGTGTATTAATATATGCCATACACATACACACACACACGCACACACATGTATTAAATCAGGTTGTTTTTTCCTGTTGCACCTGAAAAGTTGACAGGTGTATTTCATGGGCACACTGCTGAATCTTAATTTGGAAGAAAAATCCCTGATGACACCACAGTCATATTGCATTTACTGCTGCTAATCTGGGCCTCTAACGCTCTATGAAGAAGTTCCGCATTCATATTTTCTAACACTGTGGCTATAAAATGTATCTTAAGTGAACACTGACAAGAACAGAAATGTACAAGAATAATGGTTACTTGTAAGAGCCGGCAACTGTCTTATAAGTTGTTTACCTAGAGTCCTTCCTGTTGGATGATGCCAACCAATTTGCAATCCTATTGCAAATTTAAGTGAAGCTGTTTCTAAGAAGCATTACCTTTTCTCCCCTATGCCCAAAACTGGATATGCTATACACAGCGCACTTTATAATAAATATTTTTCGTATTTACTAAGGTCAGTTTAAAGCTTTTTTGTTTGTTTTTAGAAGAATATGGATAACAATTTTTGAAATGATCTTTTAGTGCAATAATAAACACTCTGCTGTGGTACACAGTAATTAATACAACTCAAATGGAACCAAAACCTCATCAATAACTTTAGTTCCTTGCCAAATCTTTGTGTTGGTACTAAATGCTGCAGCAGCAGCCTTATTTATTTTTACTCAGGAAAGAATGTTGACAAACTGCATTTGGCTTCTTAAACACATAGGTTATTCCAGTTCTTCAGAGCTGGAATCAATGTGGAAAAAAATATTTTGGAGACATTTCCCTTATTTTATTTGATTCCATTTGTCTACAGAGAATGGGAAAGGAAGTGAAGGAAAGCACAGAGCTGAGAAGTTTGAACTATCGTGTATTTTACTTCTGCTTGTGGTTTGCAAATGCTGTTTTCTTTGTTTCTTTGTGCTATAACATCTACAACAATTGCTACATGAAGCTTTTGAAAAGGCAGGAAATATTAATTTATTGCTACTGTTTGTCTGGCTACCACTACATATGAAGGTGTGAAGTAAAGTAAGACAGCTAATAGGCGAGAACATATCTGAAAGCTATTTCTCTCAATAATGATAAATTATGTAATCTTGTTAGAACCATATGCACTTTATCTTGAACATCTTCATTTGGCCTATCAGGAGCAGGATGATGTATTTATATAACACTCTCATTAATTTATTCTGTGGGCCCCCCTGAAGAGATACCCTTCACTGAAAAGAGCAGAGAATCTTATCTATTCCAGCAATGATTTACACATAAAATACTGTAAGCATATGTATTCATGTGTATTTTGTATATGGTGATCTAAAATAGCAAGGGATTCTTCTTTTTAAACACTTACAATTTCTCACTTAAGAGAACCCCTTTGCCTTAAAATTACATAAACATGCTACTGTCCCTAGAGACAACATGGGCACGACAGACACGGCCTTTGCTCCAAGTAGCTACACTTGATGTAGCTTGAAGTAACAAGGGCCCTCAACAGAGAAAGGAAAACAGGAATCTTTCAAGCCCCTTCCAACCTGGGTGGTTCTATGATTCTGTGAAAGCCAAGTGGACCAGATTATGTGGTCCTTCAGTGAAGTCACACAGTTTCACTCCTCCTGTTTCCGGCAAGCTGCTCAGCCTACAGATAAAAAGGAGTGTGACAAGCAAAATGCCATCTCAAAAGCACACAGGGCCCAACAGCAGATGGCTGCAAAGGGGAAGAATCATCCTTCCGCTATTGCAAAGGTTACCTTACAAAGATGTCGGGCAGTGGACCACAGGAAAGCAAGCACTGACTGATTTTGGGCTTAAACAGCCAGGTGAAGGTTTGATACAACACACATCCAAGGAAGAAGAAGGTCTGCAGAAGTAATGCTCTGACTGGGTGTGATCTTTTCATGCCTCCAGCATCCAGGCAATCTCCAGGCTCCCACCTCTCCTCCCTCCCTATTTGTTACCTGCTAATGTTATTTCAGCATCTTGTTTTTTCTCTTGCATTTGCATGGAAAACCTCAACCTTCACAGAGCAGCTCAAACTCTTTGAAAAGCCAAACACAGAAGAAGCAGGTCTTCCAAAGAGTCAATCCCATGTCAGTGAAGGGGAAAAACGTAGTATCTTTTCTCAACATAGCATACAGAAGATAAAAATCACTCAGTTAAGATGCTGAGTGGGGCAAGGAAAGGAGTATAAAACATTAGTACTTCAAAATATAGAGACAAAGACCTGGATAACATTGTGCTGAGTGTGGTGTAACAGGTAGTCTAGTAATGCTGAGACATTTGGTATGTAAATACCCAGACTATTCACAGAGGACCCTATGTTTTGCAGCAACTACATAAGCAGAATTCATCAATGCCAATGTGAGTGCCTGCCTTACTTTTGTCAGTAGTATAATACAACAGCCACTGTCACAAAACACACACTGCACTAGGTCCACGAAAGTACTGTAATGTTTGTGTATTGGCAGATACACTAACTCTACAATACACACAAAACCTAAATTGTCGTTATAAAAGGAAAATACTTCACTCTTCAGTGTTGTCTTGGATCACTACTTCTAAGAGACTTCTGGAATGGAACACTGAAGAAAATGTAGTCATTATAGACAGGTATAAGCAGATATTAAATATGCTTACTGACTAGTGTGATCAAGTAATTCTGTGGCCCTAATAAACTTTCATACTGTGAACTACTGCGGTACTAAAATGAGCTGCCACAACATTATGACAACAATCATAATTTAAAGACAACCTTTTACAACATTTGTATTTGAAGTCAGATGCCAGAAATGCAATGTGCTGAAAGAATTAACTTTAGTCTTATTTCTCATGTAAACTGGGGAACTTGGCTGCTGGGGAGAGCTGCAAAAGAGTTACACAAAGATGTATATGGCATGTTTGTAGATCAATGTCTTTCAGAAAATTACTTATCCACCTGTGCCCCCCTGCCTTTTTTTTAAATAATGCCTAGCACCTTCGACACTTATGCTCCCTCCTACTTCCTGGAAATACCTGATTTTGTCCCAAACCACTGGAACTTAGAGAAGGTTCCAGAGCAGCAAACAGTACATGGACTTTCTCTGCTTTTAACTGACACTTGCTTGTCTAAATGATGATTGTTCGAAGCCTTGAAAAGCTTTGTCTTCACATTTTTAAGTGAACAGTACATAAAGTAAATGCAAGGGAAAAAGTATATACAGTATGTTCATTGGGAAATGCTGAACTTCAGGAGGTACGCCATTTTAAGACAGCAGGTACCAAGATACCAAGTACTGAAAAGCAGGACTGGCTGGATGTAGTTCTGGGAAGATGCATACAAGAAACATGCTGGAGGATATGTCGGAGCTCACACAGATCAAAAGCAGCCCAGGAGTGTGTGCAAGCCCAGAGTAGTGGGAACAGCTAAAGCCAGTGACTCTTCAGTGAAGAAAATGCTGTGGCACACGGCAATGCTGATGGCTCCAGAAAATGCATTTGGCTTGGCAGCTCAGAAAACCTTGGTCACTTCTGCTTTTGAAGCCAGCAGCTGTTCTGATGCCAGCTGGGCCTGTGCTCACATCCATTCAAAGTTCATCCCTGTAGTATCTCAGACAGCACAGTAGCCACCTGTGCACATTTGCTACACTTTCACTTTGATTTTTCTGAACAAGAAGCTTTCTCAGTATCTGCAGTACCAAAGCATGAGGCTGCAAGAACACCTGCAGTAATAACTCCATGAGACAAATGGATAACAAGTACACAACATGTATTATGCTTGAGGACTCTCCTGTGGGAGCTACCTCTCTCTGCAGCATCCTGCCCAATATTTTATAGAAAGTATATCTAGCTAGCAGAAGTACAGAGATGTATAATTACTCTCACAGCTCAGATCTTCGATTACTCACTTAAACAAAAGAATCTGTAACTATCAGGAAAACTGCATCAATTAAGACAGGTTGGCAGAATCACCCATTACAGAAACATGCATCAATTATTTTTCCTTTCAAGTGTAGCACACTGTGTACATTTGGTAAGGGAATACCATATTAACTAAATAAACTTGGATTTGTTTTCTTTTTTTATTCTGATCTTATCCAAAACACCAGACATAAAGGGGAAAAGCTCAGGTGACTCAGAACTGTAATACTGTTTAACCTAGCGATTTAAAATTTTTTGTTTTGTTAATGTCCTTTGGGCCAGAAAAATGTTTTAAAAAATGCCTTTTAATCTGCTACTGAAGCTATGTTTGGGGACATGAAAGACATGGTGACCTGCTGAATTCTGGATTTGAATGGATGTTAGCCATAGTTTAATTATTTGGTGGTGTTATTTCTGCTTCAAGACTCCAAACTGTCCTTATCAAAATTCCTGGTGCTGGTTACAGGATGGCACCAGGTACACTGCATTTTGTAAAACTGACAGGTGCTTTATTACCATTTTAAAGTAATAAGACCTTTTGTGTTTCAGGAAAAAAAAAGTCAATTCTGTACATATACAATTTTCCAAGACATAAGAGACACAAAATTCATTTTTCCCTGTCCTCCATGGATTAAAATTAATTTTATATGATGAACAATTTACTTTAAGGGTCCAATACGTCTCTTCCTGTGTACTGATGTTACCTTACTGATACACCTCAGATGTGATTACAGGCTGGGCTTTTCTCTGTGCCCATTCAAATTACAAAATTAAATTTGAAAGAGCACAAATAACGAATTGAATTTATCTTTAGAAAATATAGCTGTATTTACAAAGATAAATTTTGTATTGGATGCTTTTAATTCAATCTGCATCTTCGCCAAGAAAAGAGCACCCCATCGAGGCAAATACTTCCATGTCAAGTCCGTACTGCAGTGTTTAGGAGATCTCTAAGTGTATCAGGACAGGAATAAATTTTTATCTTTCTGCATTAAAAAGGCTTCTTTTTTTTGGCAAAATTCTTACCGATTACTAAACTACAGTCATCTGTTCCTGACAAAATCATAAGGATAATGTCCTTGTTTATCTTACTTTCTGTGATGGAGGATATCCAAAGATTTCTTTTTTCTTGCTCAGCCATCATTCTTGGTTTACTATCTCCAAACCTCCAGCTTCAAAGAGCATTTTTCTTTTCCTGCCCTCTTTTGGAAGAGTTCCATTGAAAGCCATACAAAAACCCCATTGCCTGGACTGTCTACACCCTTTAAAAACCTGAGTAGGAAGCCAGTGAGAAGAAAGGACATTAATGTTTTAGGACTGAGGATGGATTTGTTGAATTTCAGTCAATGTTTGGGCCTGTAAGTTCCCACTTGCTATCCATTGTGCCAGGGACACCCTGAAATCACTTCTCAGGTCCAGCTCAGTTTCCAAACTGACACCCCAGTCAAAAAACATGACTTTGATCTACTTTATTAAGCAACCTCTGCAGAGCCATAGCTGCAAACACAGTGAACCACTCTGTTCCTCTTGCAGTTACTCCAGGTGAGGGCGGGTAGACTTCTGACTTCCTACAGCTTCTCCCCTGGGGCAGGAATTGCTACCCTTGCCTTTCAGTGCCAAGGCAAACATTCCCTGCAGCACCACAGCAAGCCGAAGCCAAGCCCTTGTGCTCGAACCTGCCCAAGTTGAGGCGGGTGTCCTGCCATCACACTGCTCTTCAGCCGGCCAGCTCGCACTCAGTCAGTTCCACACACAAATGGGTTAACTTCCCAGAGCTCCTCCGCCCAGCCCTTTTTACAAACAGTAAGAAGAATTAACGAGGGAGAAAATAATTATTTGCAAACCCTGCAGCTTTTGAGCAGGAGATACCCGTGTTTGTGTGGATATAGGGTATAGCTTACATTAACTTGTTTAATTGGACTAAACTAAAGCAGCATTTTTTTCTTTTTTTTTGGCAAAGATAAATGACTGGGTTTAGCACAGCTGGTAAGAGCTAATTCTGTACAAAGAGTTCTTTTCAGTAGTGTGGGTGGCAAAACACTTTCAGCAACTGGCCTAATTAGTTCTTCCTTCTTTGCAATAGCACAGGACAGTTCAAAGAAGAAAAAAAAACCCAGATTGTAATGGAAGATGTGGTATAAAATCATCCTGTTTGCTCTTCTGGTTTTGCCAGTCCTCCCTTATTTAATGTCACACTAAGCAGAGGCTTGCCCTAGTATTTTGCAGCACAGATAATAATTAGGAGAGGGAGGTTAGCACTTATTCCAAACACAGGCAGGGAGCAATGTCTGTTCCTCTGCACATGTCACAGTAGAGCATTCCTAACCCAAAACATCCTGGCCAAACCCAAGCAGCACAGTGACGGATGCACCACTGAGGGCTTTCCCCTCGGCAGAGCTCCCATTTGGCTTCTGGGTGGCTTGTTTAGCACGGACTGGGAAGCCCGAGCTGCCAACGGGTTCCACTCCCCAGCGCACCCTCTCTGACACGGATCATTTATGTGACAAAAGACAACGCGGGTGCCAAGTATGATCGTTTCAGCTTCACTGCTCCCGGTGTACAGCCCACCAGCTGCACTGCAATAACCCACTGCCCCCAACAAGCACTAACTTGAGCACACAGACACCTTCCTTTCCAATGAGCTGGCCAAAAGCACAGGCTCTTCCACCAGCACACACACACACCAACGTGCAAACGCTCCGCAGCTGTCAGCAAGGTACAGCTCCTGCCAGATAAAAACTGGGCTTGGCGAGATTCACTTGACCTTCTGAATGTCACTGAGATAAAGGGTAAAAGGCCAGGAAGGGCGCAGATGTTTGAATTTACATTCATTATAGGCCATCTAGGAAACTGCTGGAAATTTTTTTGTAGCTCTGTTGTTTTGAATAATGACTCTGGAGCTGTGCTTGAGTGAGTTACAAATCTATTAAAAACAACAATCCAAATTGTTACAAGCCATTACCAATGTTTCTTTTTCTCCTAACTAGACTGAATAAAGGCAGGATTATGAAAAACGTCTGTTAGGAAAAACCGAATGTGAAGGGGAAAAGCAAATTAAAAGTGAAGAGTATTTTATGAAGACAAACAAAATGACCAACTAATAAGGAAACTCTCCAGCTAGCTTAAAGAAAAACACAGCAATGAAACTAAAAAATAACAGTGTTTACCTGTATCCACAGTTCCTGTTTTGGGGTTTTTTAAAAATTATTTTCATATTTGTCCATTTGTTTCTGTTGGCAGCAAATGGAAGACAGCGGACTACTCCTATAGATAACATTAGTCAGATTGATTAAAAACAAGAACTAATAAAACTTATTAGAACTGCCCGCTGCTCATTTACAGTTTGAACAGTCTGATATTGAGAATAATATTTTCTAATACACGTTTCTCCATAACAGTTGTTAGAAAGTCTATGGAATTTTCAGTCAATGGAAGGTTGTTGATGAAGCTTGAAAAGACTATTTAAACACATGCTGGGGGGAAGGCAGGGAGAGGAGGCAGTTATGGGGAATAGATTGAATCTAGGAATTTGTCAGTGAAGGATCCCATCTGAAATAATTTCTAATACAATACTTTCCTCTTTCTGTGGCTTGACACCTTAAATATTTAATTTTCTTTCAATTTTTCTGTATAAAAACATTGGGAAAAAAAGACTGACTATAAACAGAAAACAGTGAAGCTACTGCACACAAGCTATTATGTAAAGAGGAGATCTGTCCTTTATATTTCAGTATTAATCATCTCAGAGTTTTAACAAAAGGAGAGCAAGACTAACTGGTAAGAGATTAAAAATGATTCTTTAATGTATATAATGTGTTATGTCCTTTAATGAACATATGCATCCAAAAACTGTTTCGCTCATTCCATCCCAGCTTGTTTATTTTGCTATTCAAAAATACTGTGTAAAAACCTTACATATAAGCCTGTGTACAAAAGAAACCCCCGCTCTGGGAAAAACCACAGAAAAGTGAGCCAGTAGATGGCACTGTGGCACTTCAAAAGACATTCCAGAAAATTCCACTTAAAAAACATGCTAAGCCTAAGTGCTGTGTTTAACCGCTTACTGCTTAACCAATGCAGTATTTTACTCCTGCTCAGTGCTCCACATGCACAACCGAATAAACAAAACTGCATGATGTAACTCCACTGTCACACTAGCCCTGAAACAAATCTTGTCTGCTCTGGTTCCCAAACCCAATTAGCTCCATATGCTAGATTTACAATCCCAGTCTTGAAAAGATGATCCTTATTTGATGATTAATATCCCACAAGCTATGGCCATCATAGATATACCAGAATAGACGTGATTAGTTGAAAAATATTTACTAAAATGGAATCATATACAAGATCTTACAATCAATGCAGATGATACTATTTCCTGCCATACAGCAACTTCTGTGGATCAGAGACCCCTTAAAAGTAAATTTCTTAAGTATTTTCTGAATATTCCCACTATGTTTCAATTAAACTGCTGATACGCCCTCACAGCTAGAGATGAGAAGACTGTAGCAACCCACCAGTTTCTTGCACAACACAGCAGTTCTCTATTGCTCAAACCACACAAATTTGAAATAATTTTGCAGAACTCAACATACAGAAGAACTTGAGAGTTTAAGAATTATATTCCATATACAGGCAAACTTATTTAAACTGAAGCTAGACTTGCCATTATCAGTACTTTATCTGCAAGCTGCTTTGTAAATAAACCTGCTTTACCTTGATCATCTCTGAGCAGGGAGTTAGAGCAGAGGCTTCTGGAGGTCTCTTCCAGTCCCAGGTATTCTGTGAGGCTTATATATCAATGCCCCTCATAACATTAGTTTTTAAGAAAATGTCTAGTTTCGCTGTGGTATTAATTTTGTCAGGAAGTTCTAAAAAGCCTCATATCAGAAGGAAAAACTTTTAGGATAGTGTAAATCAATCTGACTACCTTAAGGACTTTAATTAAATTCAATAGCATACTCTAAGTCTCCAGTTGTATATATAGTCCTTTTTTTTCATGCCACTTCTAGAGTAAACTAAAGCAGTTTAGTTTTCCTGATGGAAAAATTTCAACTTCAGGTCTCCACTGCCTGATAGTGTAATATTTGGATTAAGAAACAAAGAAACAATGAAAAATGTATCCACAAATTAATAGATCAAATATTTTTGCAAATTTAGTATCTACAAAAACATCATCCTCACTTGAACAATGCTGGGGTTTATAAGTGAAAATTCCCTTTTTTGATTATAAATAGGTTTTAAAAACACAGAAAGACACAAGAAAAATGTTTTTGCCATCCCCTATGAAGCTACAAGCATTACTGTGAATGTTTAGATATTAAAAATGGATGTCTCCTTTGTGGAATAGAGGTGGTCAGGTTGGGCTGGAGCACCCAGGAGAAGAAGGGAAACAGTTCCTTCCTCTTATCACTTCTTTCAATGTGATCCCATCCTTAGAGGTAGATGACAAGTGTCATAAACCCAAAAGTATTTCAAAGAGAATAGAATGGTGTAGGGGAGAACATAAGCACTGGTAACTGGATCAATTTAAGGATCCACCTTTTCCAGTATTTTGTCCCCACCACAGTCCACAAGCAGTTCTTCAGGGCAAGGGAGCATGAATATGACACACGTGTATACAATCCTTCTGCTGAAATGCCTCCTCTGCTTCTAGTGACAACAACTTTTTGGCAACTTCAGGGCCGTGTAACCATAATACCATTTTAAAAGACTTGAATAACTCGTATTATCCCCATTTGAACTCATCTACCTGCTGGCCTCCCCAGCATGCTGTGTCAATGAGTTCTACCATATAAATGTGCATTTGGCATTTCTTTTGAACTCTCAGGCTTGGTGGTTGATCATTTTGCTTTGACCTTGTAGAACATTCAAAACAGTAAAAAAAAAAGTCACTCTACTTCTATTTTCCTCAGAAATGTTTTTTTTCCACAGGAGTTTTCAAGCGGTATGTTCCTCATGCCCAGGTACCAGGAAGGAGCGTAACTCAAAGAAAGTACTCAACCAGCTAACATCCATATGGTCAGGAGCAGATGAAACAGGATAATAGCAGACACCATTTCTGAACAGGCTGGAAGCGTACCGTGGCCCCTGCAAGTCATCTGGCAGCAGAAGTAGAAAAAGGTGACCAGACTATTATTAAAGCAGAGTCATTCAGAGTGCCCAGCTGTGTCTAGTGACCACACTCTGGGTCACAAAGTCTACTGTATTGGAGTGCACCCTTGGAGTAAATACAGTGTGACCTTGTATGGTGAACTCTACAGAGTGTGGTGGCTCACAGGCAAAGAAAAGCATCCTTCACCATCTTATTTCTGATGTGTGTTTGGTCTTGTATCCTGTGAGGCTTGGTGGTGGGGACCGCCACAGAACCAGCAAGAAGAGATACTGGGCCATCCCATAGTTTTGCCTTCTGGGAAACCTCCCTGCAACCTAAAATTGTTACAGGCCTCTCTAGCCTGCATGGAACTGTGATTTGCAGGGGACACCACTTACATGTCAGAGAGAAAAACAATTTGGTCATTTTCTTGTGTTCATCAGTTACCCTCTGCTATCACGAGAATGCTTGATGATGCAAGCAGACTGACCCAAGACAGACACTTTTTGTGGAAAAATTTCCTCCTAGCTGAATCCACAGGATATGATTTCCTTCCAAACCCATCCAAGTGCTTGAACTTTTTGTCCTTTGGCATACTCATAAATATTGGTTCTTCTCATGCAGCCAGTGCTTCAACAGAATCAGAGATGGGGAATATATGCAAAAGGATTCATACTCTGATCATGCCAGGTGGTATTTTCTCAACCCATTCAGTGGCTCCTGATGCTGTGCTCAGCCACATCTAAACAAATCATGCTGTATCTAGCATCTGCTTGTTTTAGAGAATGGCAAATACAGCTAATCCCAAAGACAAGAGATTTTTTGAAGATGACTATTGTTTCAAAAGTCCACATTATAAGCAAGTGGTACAAATTTTGAAACTTTAAAATGGGCTTGATGCTGATTCACCAGAGCAGAGGCCACTGTTTAACCCAGCACCAGTCAATGGGGATTTTCTCAGGTACTAAAGAAATAGTGACAACTGTGGTTGTGTCGGAGGCTTTCATTGCTCTTCCAGACCAAAATTAGAGTCAGAAAAAAACTCAACCAAGCCTGCTCTTACTTGCACAGACATAAGGAAGATCTGTGCTAGACTTCTTGCTAACATAGTCTCTGAAGTGTTCCACTGCTTGTAGGACTGGTAACTATTTGTGAAAGAGCAACTTTCTAAACCATGCACACACATACAGCCATGGAGCATCTGGACCAGGCAGGGAGCTCACGCTTACCATTCCCTCAGGCTGGAGGCATCCCAATTACAACATCTGTCCAGAAGGAGAAACAGATGGCCAACTTCTCCAGACTTCTCTGCCTGCCTGACCTGATGTCCTTTACACCAGTCACTTGGGCAGATAAATAATAATAAATAAAATTAATAAGGCTAATTAAAACCCCTGGGTAAATTAAAGAGTTAATTATGTGACAGTACTTCTCAGTCCTAAATATTGGGCTACATCACTGGGGCTCTCTATGCACTCACTAAAAGAAAACAGACTTACAGAAAAAGTATTATCCTCAAGATACTACATTTGCTAATTTGCTGTACAATTGTAGGGTTAATTGACAATGTCTTGCCATTTCTGAAAGCAATTTGACAGATTTTTCCAGGCATTCCAACACTGCCTACAGCAAATCTATGTGAGGTACAATAATATGTACTGCTCACAAGTAAAAGAGAAAGCTCTCAACTCAGCAAGAATCGTGTTTCTTAAAAAAAAATTTAAAACATCTTACAAACTGGTGCATAGGTTTTTCTGTACAAATCAGCATTTATAGACTAATATTTCTCACTTTGTTTCAAGCTCACAATCCAATCAATAATTACATTAAAATACACCAGCAAGGAAAAAATACAAAGAAGAACTAGCCAATTAGGATTTTCTTTCAGCTGCAAGCATGCAAATCAAATTAAACTAATAAGTTAAAATTTTTAATCTTGATTTTTGAGCATTCTTCCCTCCATAAACTCAGTCTTGCACAATTAATTATAGAGAAATTCTTCTAGGCAGCATTTAAACCATTTTTCTAAATCTGGTAGGATTTTACAGTTATATTGACTGCATTTGTGCTGGTAGTAACTTCTGAAGCTGCTACCTCACTTTTACACAATAAAGACATTATGTTCTCACAAGTTCCTACAGACACCTGGCAACCACCTACAGAAGAACACCCAGTTAATGGCTTCTCTGGAAGAAAGGCTACAGCTTGAGTGCAAGTCTTCCTGTTTAGTCACCAGAGAGTCAGTTCAGGAGAGGGGAGTTGTAAATATTTCAGCTACAGGGTAAGCTTACACAAGATCTTTTAAGTGATGAGGTAACCACAATCATCATGCCATGGGGCCCAGCAACATAGAAAAGGTGATCTCCTAAATCCACACATCCACAAACTGTCATTTTAAAGTTCAGCCAGGACAGACCAGCAAGCTACCATGAAAAAAGGGAAGGGATATTCAGAGTCGCTGCCAACTCCCTGGTGTTCCTTGCCCTTGCATTGGCTACAGACCTCACCACCCACTGTTCTTTACTGGCCCTCACTTCCAGTCCCAGTTTGAACTACCTTTTAATGAACGCAGGGCAAAAGCTAAGCAACAATGGCTGAAAACTGAGGTCACTTCTTCCCTGCAAAGCCACACTGTGGCTTGTCCCAGGGCATGACAAATACCTGCCCACCTCTCTCTAGATACAAACCCTCTAACATGTATAAACTGGAAGCACCTGTCACAGGAGCTTGTATCTCACTGTGTTACTTTGTCCCAGTTGATGTTAAGGGACATAAATTCAATTTCTTTCAGTCACAGAGGGAAATGTTGAATTCCAAAGGATATTGTAAGAGATAGACTAAAACTTGCCCTAATTACTACAGCCTGCTTGAGTCAATATGCAAGTGTTACAAAGCTTCCCATGCAATCTGAAGAAGTTAATCTCAAAAATAAGAATGATAAATGCTGTGCTTTCATCAAAAAAAGCTTTTCCTTTGAACTTCTAATTAGGCAATAAAAATGTATTAAGCATTTTAGGGAGAAACTTTCTCAGGAAATACAGTAGTAACACATTTATCATTTTCTGTGATATTTCTGGCCCAGATGGTATTTGACATAATTTCTCCTTAGGATCCTCCTTACCTCCAGCCAGCTAAACTCTCATGCCTTGATTCCACAGTGATTCCAAGTTTCCTTTCATTAGGAAGGCTATGAAGAACCATAGAATAACTCCTTAACTTGTGATCTAGTTGAAAAAGCCCAGAGAAAAACAGTCTGAGGAGAAGCAATGTGAGACTTGGCTCATGTCAGATTGAGTTTTCTACTTTATGTTTTTATACCTGAAGAGTACATGAACATATTTTCGGAATGTTTTTTCAGTCTTTTTCTTACTGTACTTTCCTTTAAAAAAGAGGTGCAGCCCCTGCATGTGATACAGCCATGAAGTAACCCTGTTAAAGAGATATCACTCTTACAGAGAGGATCTTGAGGAGTTTGTTCAAGCAAGAATCGGATCCAGGAGGGATGCATAGTCAGGTCACTCTGAATCAGACAGCAGACCTGAGGCTTTTGAGTACGTGCTTGTAAGGTGAAAGTCAGTCAAATGCCGCAGAATAAAATGGCGTTCAAACAGCATCCAGTGTCCCACTGGCAGTCAGTAGTTCCATGGTAAGGGAACTGGGGGAAGGGAAGCTGTTTCCTAATGTGGCAGCAAATCATCACTTACCGGTCTGTTCAGTAACACCCTCTGAGAAGACCAGAAGGAAAGATGAGAATGGCCACAGCTAATGTAAACAAATAAACCAAAACAAAAACCAACATTAGCCAATGTCAGTCAAGAAAAAAACATCATTGGGAGGGTAAAAAGGTACTGACAAAAATTGGCAATAATTAGAAATGATCCATTATGTTCCTAAGAGGCATGAACATATCTTTCCACCTATTTCCAAACACAGTAAGACTCTTTGAAGGCAGCCACCAATTACTGCTAAGTTAAATGGTGGGAAAGAAAATCCTCCGTATGAGTGCCCAGAATTTTAACACATTGCTTTTATATCCAAAAAGGACCATCTCTACACTACTAAATGCTGAGAACATCAATTTTTACTGAACATGTTTTGCTTCTGCTTTAAAAATATAAGAAAGAAAGAAGTGCCTGGCATAGAGAATTGGTCTCCTTTTGCCAATAATGCTAGTCAATATTAGCATGTAAGTTTTTAATGATTCACTACACTGTTTGATTATCCACTCCCAAAACCCATCTTAATTAGAGGAAATATTGATTTTACAATGTTCAGTCCTACAAGCTTAAGAAATGTGAGCTGATAAACCTAGTCCTGAATAATAAAAAGTTAAACTGATATAGTAATAAAATTGTAACAAAGGGAAAACATCCTCCTGGACCTAAATTGAGTTGCAATAGATAACATTTAAAAATTTTAGTTTGAATCCTGCTGAGGCAATCATTTATGGAATGCTGCCTTGCCAAGCAAGTCACCAAGAGCTCCTTGAGAGGATGCGATTGTACTGCTGCCACAACATACTGTCTGGTTCAAAATATTCTCCCCAAAGTATAATAGAGTCATAGCACAAAGCAAATGGTGCCAAAGGTCTAGCTGACAAGCTTTTCCTACCAAGGAGAAAAACCACCTGGTCCAGATTAGTTTTTTTTAAAAGAATGACAGAAAGTTAGTGCTTTTTCATTCAGCATACAAAAAGATGTTTCCAGATTTCTATACCATAAAAATGAAAATTCTCCTTTTCTTTTATAAGAATAGGAAATTCTGAGCATCTTTTCTGTCTTAGAAACCATAGTACAGCTACAGCCAATGGACATATGTTTAACACTAACAGATACACTTGTAAGACTGAAGGCACAAGCGTAGTATGTCAATGTTACCTTCTGTTTTAAAGCAGCTATAACATTGCCAGTAATTCCTGAGATCAAGCTGTAACTATTTAAGCTACACAGCCTTCACGTCTTTTAAATTCTGTATTTGCACAAGCATTTTTGAAATAAAACATTACCAGCCTTCTATAACAAAAGACTAAGCATTCTCATTAAGTGCCCAGAATGATCACTTAGAGGAAGACACTTGTCCCTGCTTAAGTTTTAGTAAAAAGAGGACACACATTCAACACTATCCTGTTTCCTCATTTCTATAAAGGACCAACCTACATTGCCAGGTCAGCACTCATAGAAAAGGAAGGAGCAAACAGTTTTATGTAAAAAGAACACATTTTAATCCATTCTTCCTTGAGAGCAAGTGTATCTTTCAGAAAAGGTAAAAAGCATGTCTTAGCTGTAAGTAAGTCCTTATGTAAAGAACTAAAGCAAATAACTAAATCCTGGCTAATATTTGACAGTTGCTGCCTTATGGAAACACTGAGGTCTGCAAGGACAGTGGCAGAATGATTAAATGGTAAACTACTATGTCAGCTGTTGAAGAGATTAAAAACCAACAGCCTGTGCAACAGTAACAACAAAAAAGACCATCAGGACAACAGCAAGTGGTGGCATCAGCATTACCAGAAACGTGTGTAAAAGAGGCTTTAGTTACTATGTCAACATCAAAGCAAGTACCTTAATTCTCAAGTTTCCCAAGATACGGAAGGCAGTTAGACCTTCTGAGGTGCAGCCCATTTGACAAATCATGCTTGTCTAAACATCAGCTTGGGAACTCTTTTTTTCCCCCTCTTTTCCTTTTAGAAAGATTTCTGGCACGGCTGGCGTTAGTGGTTGGTTCTGAGTGTTGGGTTGCCAGAGCACAACCCCTCCCCGCTGCTGGAGAGGAGCAGCCCTGGGGCCTGGGCACCTGCTGGGAGGGAGCCGTGCAGAGCAGCTCCACACCTGCTGCTCCTCAAAGTTAGGGTTATCAGGTGGTGCTGCGGGGGCACTGACATGTCCATAAGGCTTGCTATGAGTCATATACACAATGCAACACAGCCAGGACTCTGAAATGGTACCTCAGGCAGAGCGAACACTGATACATTTCCTTCCCACTTGCAAGAACCAAGACTCAGGGCCATGACTCCTTTCCTTCTTCAGAAAAATGCATCCCAAGCACAGTCAAATAGTGGGGCAAGCTATGGAAAGTATTAAAACCCTCCCATGACTGTGTATATACAAGAGATGGCCAAAGCAGGTTTTCCTATGGCTGCCCACTCCCTTTCAGTCCCACTTACATCAGAACAACTGTTCTTAGGTCAATGCAAAGGGTAAACTGGGGGCACTGCCAGTGTAAGCACAATCCTAAAAGACATTAAATGGAGAGATGTATGGACTGTCAGCAGCAGTCAAGAGCTGACACATGGTGTCTCTCCCTGTTGTCAACAACAGGCAACTGTGAGAAAGGCAGCCAGACAGCAGCCAGTTTTGGGAGTTTCTGGGCAATGGCTCTAGGCTAGACCAAGTACACAACTACAGTAACCTCGGGCTTCCAACAGTTTAAAAGTTTACCTTCAGTTTTAGCTTTAGGTGTGTTTTTGTTTTCCTTTCATTGATTTTATTGAGAAGATCACTAATGAAAACCAGATCTATCAGAACTCGCTTCTGTATATGAATGGCACCTTCAAAGTTCATCTAGGACTTGGCAAACAAGTCCTTAAGGCTCCTTAATAAAACTCCTAAATGCAGCATGCTGTTTGTACTGATCTTTAGCTCTTTACTAGAAAGAAACTTGACTTATGTTCCTTAATTAGTAGAATTTACAGAGAGTTTAATGCACAAGACAGGCAGATGCATGGACTTAATTAATAACGCAAAGAATGTAAACAGAAATAAAATATTATCTACTTAAAAATAATTAGGTAAATAGATTCCTATAGAGAAAGCCATTTCCAGGCCATAATCCATACAATTGCATCAACTGAAATGGAATGGGTACTGATTTTTACCCATTACTACAGTTCCCAATTCTGACTTTTTTTAATGTTTTGTACTAAACATTGCATAGTGTTTTCAGCACTGTGATTTTCTTGCTTAAATCAGTAATTTGAAAAAAAATGCATTCAGTTCTGTGACAGCACATTTTGTCATAGGTAGTTCAAAACACTTTGCCAAGTGGATCAGTTAATTTCACAAGTTTGCTGTGATGCAATGCAACGAGACCATTTTTTTTAACCCCTATCTGGTTAAACTTTCTGATAGAGAATTTGCGCATTTGCATGTAAACAAAAAATGATTTTTCAGCCATTAGGCCCACTTGGCATTGAGAAGAATGTTGTCAGCACGCACAAGCTACTTTTAGTTCCTGCCAGTAAGATCCATGCTGCTGTCTCTGAGTCAGGATGCGCAAAGTAAACTGGTAAAGTTTTAGAAAGTGAATCAGAGGACCAAGCAGTGCATAAATGGTGAAATGTTACTATTTTGTGAAAAATATTTTTTCCCAATTATAACTCCTGTCCTTATTTTTTTCTGTTGATGTAAGTTCCTGATCCAACAAGAACAAGGCTGACAATTGATTTATGACTGAACAATTGAAGATTTCCCAGATTTTGAAAACTTCCAGTAGTTGTAGAAGATGAGGTTGTCGATGAATAATGCCAGAGGCTGTGCACGTATGAGGCAATGATACACTTCACCAATTTCTCCAAATTGTAGCTCATAAAGGATGATTCATTGTGGAAAGGAAATATGGAAATGACTACATTTTTCCTAGAAATCTATTGCCTCTCCAAGCAGGCATTGTTCCATATGGTATTATTCTAGGTGAGCAGGTAGATATCTAATGACTAGATTTTCTTGCAGGCTTAAGTTCTTAAGCATGAGACTGATGGTTCAAAAACACAACTACAAACCAAGTGGAACTACTGCCATCATTTGTTATTGAAAAAAAAAAAAAGAAATAAATTTCTCTCAGTTATAATGCGTACATTACAGCAGTTTCTCAGGCTATGGGAGACAATAAAACTGAATACAGTTTTACAGTGTTACTTTTCCCAGTCTTTGATACATGGATCCATGTCAGGAATGTAACCAACAGGAGGTAGAAGAAACTGCTGCCTTGGCTAGTTCTTGTTCTTTTGCAGTGAGTGCCAATTCCCTGCATGGCTCAAGCAGCTCAAATGGATTCCCTGTTGTTATCCTTTGTGTATCATGAAAAATATGCTGGAGGACAAGGATGTCGGAAGTGTTTTATGCTCCTGGTCTACAGATTTACTCTATGCTTTGCTGTTATTGAGGATGAATTCAAATTACAATAAAGTGGACATAAGTTACTTGCATAAAATTGTATACATGCATAAGATTCAAAACTGACAACTTCAAACATTTATTAAAGGTGTGGAAATTAAAGAAAAACCACAGGTATACAAGTCTCTCCATGGAGGCAAGTTACATCAAAGATATCTTTTCCTTTCCTTACAAGGCAGGTTTCCAGACTTTGTCCATGCCCTCCCTTCCTGACAAACTAGTTTTCACAGCTGGTTCATGACTGGGAACACATCCACTCACTCCACCTCTGTGCAATGAAAGATATCCAATCTCTCTCTCTTCAGCAAAGCATAACTTAATATATTAACTTGTAACTTCTATATTGTGTGTCAAATGCATGATAAACGTTGGTGCCCTGAAACCTAGCAGCTTTTTATTATGCAAAACTAAACCAAATTCACCCCGTAAAATACTTGTGTTTCATCCAAATACATTAAGAATAATGTCATACTGATAAATACATTCATCTTTTCACCTTTGTAAAGGAAATGCCTGGGTTCTGACTCCAGGAGGTCCCCTCACCTTACTGACCTTCAATGGTCACGAGACCGTGGCAGCAGAGAGTGCAAATATCTGTACAGGCTCTTTTCTACCCACATAAACTAAGACACAAAGTAGAATCACCAATCTACTTCTTGTATATGTTAATTAACTGAGTAACTTAAACCAGGTTACATTTAATAGATGACTTCTAACACATAGCTTAAATTCCCTAAGTTGTTTTCCTGCTGTATTTTCTGAGACAGCATAAAGTGGCCTTGAAATAAATAAAAACATCCCACCAACACAACAAAGCAATATAATACAGAACCATGCAGCATATCTGATAAAAGAATTCTACATGGAAGAAGGATCAAGAACAACCAACCAACCTTATTTTATTTTAGAAAAATAAAATTCACAAGTTAGAGCAGAACTTGGGTAGTTCTAAATTGACACTTTCTGCAGCAGAAATATTGCCTAAGCTCTTTTAGAGCTTGCTTGCATGCCAGAGCAAATATTTTCATTTCACTGACCTTGCTAGGCAACTCCCCAACATTAAATGTATGGTAAAAACAACTCTCCAGTAATATCAAGCCTGGAATATTAAAAATATTTGCAATCCATGAAAACAAACTCTTAATACCACACATACTGAAACCGTGAACTCCATTCTGTGTATTAAATAGCACAGCAGAATCTCATCTAAAACAGGTTTTCATGTGGGAAAAGAGGAGGTGGTGGTGAGTGGGTGCTCTTCTCTACATTATTACTAAGACTTGACCCTTTGAGCCATCACTGACTAAAATTAGCGCACTTGATTTCCAGCTTTTTGAATGCACACTGTACTATGTTTCCTTGCTTGACAGGAGAATTAGCAGCAGGATTTAGAAGCATTATAAAATATTTTCTTGTGAGAAAATAAAGGGCATATTAGGACGTAAGTTGTAATTCTGCCTGTACTTTTTGTTCTGATATACCTAACATTGTGCAGGCCTAAATGACTACATCTTTCCACCTGCACCATCAAAAATCAGGATATATGTCTACCTACCACTGTAGCGTCTAAATAATAGAAATGCCTAGTGTGGAAGAGGATCTGTTGTTGTGCTCTTATGTAGGACAGCTTAAAAAGAAAAGTGTCTTTGCATAAGTTACGATTCTTTCAGATCCATCAAATCACATCCTCTTCTTCTCTGACTGACCGTGTTCTATTACGTTAAAGGAACTGGGAACATTTTATGACTGAATCAAGAAAAATAATCATCTAGTTTCACAAGATAGCTGAATGTAATGGTCAATGGTATTTATTTAAGCAAGAAATACCTTTCTGAGATGAACTGCATTTATAATGACTGCTGTTACTTTAGTTTTTGGGCAGTGAATTTCACCTTTTCTAGAGAAGTATGTAGATGAAATAGGAGGATTTCTACCATATACAAATCTAGAAGCAACATTTATTAGCATGACAGCGGAAGAAAGCATAAAGCATGTCTACCTTTTAGAGGCCAATTTGTACGACTTCTAGTGCTGAGCCTTTGTTTCACACACAAAATTAACAGCAAAATAGCTGTTACTGTCTTCACATTTAAAGCCTGGTTCTTACTAACAGAGAAAATTTGTTTATGTGGATTGTTATTTGCTGAGCTCTGATCCACATTCTCAGTGGAAACCCATCTTGGCAAAAATGCTGTGAATTTCATTCTTGTCCCTGGAAGAATCACACAAGAAATACACACAGACAGACCAGTTTCTTCACACTTGTTATTTCTGACCAAGAAGTACATGTAGTGTCTTAACACTTCAAAAGAAGAAATGTTGAAGTCAGAAAGATCTTGATCTTTACTTTTTAAAAAATGATCCAGTGGAGTTTGTGGTCACCTTACAGTTTGACAAGCTTTTCCATAAACCTCTAAAACCACTAACCAAGCAACCAGTCCCCACAGATACCCATTCCCTGCTTTGTTTTTCACCTTCTTTTATGACAGGATCCAACTATCAGTTCATAAATCCTGTAAATGCTTTTCATAGTGGTTTTTACTGCCCTTTGGACTGAAACTGTCCTGGAGGAAAAGGGAATTCACTACTGCACTTTCCTACCAGCCAGTTTCTGTACACATCTGTAAGTAAAGCACAGAAATAGCTTGTCCATTTTTGTGTTTTACGTCTGAAATTAGAAACTAAGTAATAGCTGGGAACTGATCAGGTGAGCGTTGGAAAATGAGGACTAAGTGATACAGGTTGAATCAGATGTAGAATACGAAGAACAGACCTTCATATTAGACTGTATTCACAGCTGTAAGCTAGCAGAAGGTATTTAGAAAGATGAAACTAGAACAATGGGAGTAGAAAAATGTACTGATATAATATCTTTACCATTACCAGAAGGAAATACTGGGAACTGTGATATTGTATCTGGTCCATCTGATGGTATCGACTTGTTCATCTTTAAGAAGCAATTTTCTGGGGTGGAGGGGGAAAGAAATAAGTTCTGGGTTTTTTTCCCACCATTTCTATGTCACTTGAAATATTTTGCAAATACCCACTGGAAATTTCCCCCTTAATTATGTAAATATCCACTTGTGAACTGTGAAAAATTAGAAGTGTTGCATAGAAAAACTGAAAAACACATTACTGAAAGTGGTACAGAGAATCACAGATTACCTGAAAGCAGGATGTTATCAGCTATCATTGCTTATATTCTTGCTTAGACATCTCTCCAGCTGTGACAAAGAGACTGAGTTTTCTAGAATTCAAGCAGCTTCAGAAAGCTGGATATTTGGTACGGGCATGGCAGCTAGTGTGCTCAGCCCCACAGAAGTCCAGCTAAAGAGCTGGTAAATGCACACACTGCATACTGGGCTGAACAGAGAATGACAGAGACAGAGATGGGAGTTGAACTGCAGCCTTGAAGAAGCTTCACAAGTCCTGGGTGTTTACTGACCCACCCAGCATCCCTAGTTTTGACAAAATGTGCTGCTGGGTGTATGAGATGAGTCATGCCTGAACCGCTTGCAAGTGCTACAGAGTTCAAAAAGATGGGTTCTCCACATCTGCTCCTCCATAGCTTAGTCTAGAGTGTTTGCAGTGTGAATCGGGTGTACAACTGACTGTTTTTCTCACTTTCAGTAACTATAAAATGTAGACACTGCTAGTGAAATGAAATGATAAACTATTGATTTACAAGTGGACCAAAGTCTAAAACTTTCACTTGTGAACACTGAAGAGCAGACACTGAGAAGGAGGTAGTGGAGAGGAAGATACTGCTAAGCTCTTCACTTATGATGTACATCTCTTATCGACAACAAATTAAAGTAAAGAAGAGTTGCTGGACAATAATGCACAGAATTCTGCTAGAATTTGACACTCCCAGAACAGCAACATTGCAGATACTGATTGCCAGTGCATACCTGTAAAGCATCAGCTTCAGTACTTCACAAAAGGCAGCAACTTAAACAAAACATTGAAGCATCTCTCATGGATCTGCTCTTAAAAAGATTTAACACCACTGATTTGCAAAAGCCACACAGTTGTTTTAAGTATGGGGAAAAAAGTTAAGTCTTGTTTGAAATTTGTACTCATTAGCAAATAGGAAAGGATGATTTGAATATATATATTTTTTTGCAAGGGCAACATAACTGTAGTAGAAAATTACTTCATCCCAGAGGATTAACATACACATTTCTGAAGAATGAGAACTGTAACCACTCTTGTTTTAAGAAAGTGCATTTCTCAGCAGTGATACTTTCCAAAGTGTGTGTGTAACTCATCCAGGGCAAACTGGTGATAACACTTTTCAAAACATCTAATAATGTTGGAAGTCTGCCACCTGCTGAGATAAATGACAGTAAGTGAAAGAGATTACATAGTTTTCAGGTACAATAATTTTGAAATTCAGATGCTCACCTATCAATACATTGCTTATTTAGAATTTCCAAGACTGAACATGCAAGTGTCCTTTGGACCAATGCAAAAATTTAAAAATTGAGTTTCAGGTGCAGTCTGCCTTTAATACAGTAAACAGCATTCTGAAACTCTTGAGACTGCTCCAGAAAATCACCTACTCACATCTGCATCCATTAGACAGAGACTGAAAATTCACACCCAATCCAAGTAAGCCATTGATTGAAACTCAGGACCTCTTCCAGGAGCTCTTGTTTTCTTGGTTTTCTTTCTCTTCATAAAACAAGAAACACACAATGCATTCATTCAAACTGGGCAAACTATGGCATTTCTGTCCTGGGAGGTACAAGGCGCAGCATTAGCTCAGTTTATTTCTAGTTACCAAGGCCTCATCACAGCCTTTGGCAGTGAAACCTGCCAGACAGAATATATAAACGGAGCTGCAGCTGCATGGCCAAACTTCCACCATGCTCATCATGGGCAAAAATAACAGCAGTACAGCTCAGCAGGAAAAGCACATGGGGAGACAACATTTTATAGGACAAATAAGAAGTTAACAGTGGCGGTTTAGCCCTACTAAACTCTGAATTCATGGATAAGTATATTTGTTATTATAAAGGATGCACTTGTCAGGAAGAGCCTCATTCTACAGACTTAGTGGAGGAAATGGTGGAAGCTAAATGTTGCTCTTGCTGAATCCATTTGCTTTAGGTGGGATAAAATGTTGTTTAGGAGATAGTATTTTTAATTGGTTTTATGGTTTTTTAATTAAATTTGAGACATTAAAGAATGTTAAAGCTGTTGTATCTTAGATTTTCTAGAAACACAGAGGCTGCTTCAGGCTCAAGACAAACTGGTTGCCTCAGCAAGCTCAAAAATACCCATGTATAGAAAAAATAAATTTGCTTGGAGAGACTGAATTCTCTTGGAACAATTCAGATTTATAAGCTTACCTATTCACATCTGTTTACCTCTCTGCTGCTGAAGAATGAGAAAATACACCTATAAACCAAACAGAAACGACCAAATTCTACCAATAAAAAAAGGTTTTAGGACGAAGACAGAGACTTGTAAATGGTAGATGAATCAATAAAACTGTGGTTCTTCATGGAGAATAAAGATCAATAAATGACCCTGTAATAGTCTAGTGATGCCTGTAAAGGATTCTGCTAGCATTCCAGAGCAACTGTGATTACAGGGCCAATTGGCGCTGTGGAACTTCGTCACACAGCGTGATAAAGCCATGCTTTTTAACTCTGCAGCCAAAAAAAGTTGAGAGACTTTCGCGTTGTTTCTTGCAGTAACGTAAGAAGTGTTCAATGTCGCTACGGGGCTGGCTTATGACAGTTCAGCACCCCTTATGAAACACTGGCTAATCACATGTACTGTCTTGATCAAAGTGTTGTAGCCCAGTGCCCTTCTAAGCTCTGCAGAAAGTTTCAAAGGTTCACTTATTACAAAGTGTTGCATTTAAGCTGCTTGTGTGTTGCAATGTGTCATAGGTCATATTTTGATCTTCTGATTTACCATATAAACTTGTCATCTTTGTTTACTGCCAGCACGAAACCAACATGCTACATTTGCGATAGCTGCATAAAACTGATAAGGCTGAATTTTGGCAATGATGGACAGCAAACAACAGCCATGCTGCTGTTTGCTTACTGCGCTGAGCTGGCAGAAGAGAAACAGAAGCCACTAAGAGAATCTGCATCTTTACTGTTGACAAATCCATTTCATGGCTGGAGAGAAACACATCTGCACTTGGCACGGGTTCCACTTAAAAACAGAAGAATCATTGTTTTAGTGGACATTACAGAAACGTAACTCCCTGAGTGAATCTGATGCAGTAATAACAACCCTTTAACTGCTGTCTAATGATTTCTGCAGACATGAAATGGAATATTTTAATACTATTTTCAGCCATCTGTGCTGCTTTTTCTTTCAGCTCAGGTTTGCCAAAACTGTAATGCAAGTCCCTATCCTTTACACCACCACATACACCAATTAAACGTTTCACTGGTGTCACAGGTAGGAACTGCTGAACTCTCACACTGGCAGAAGCACAACTCAGTTGTGCATACAGCTAGAGCCTGCTAATTATTAAGCCACCCTCCTACTTTAATTTAAGGTTTCTCTTAACCTTAACAGAGGGAATCAGGAGGGAAGCTTGCTTGGAAGTTGTAACATGACAACAGGACTAGAAAGGCCATCGCTAAGTTGTTGTTTGACCACACACTTTTGTCACTATGGACAAGTAAGTCAAGCACCTACAGTGAAGTTTTACTTTGTACACAGAACGCACTTGCAAAGTGAATTTCTTCACTCCCCATACTTTGTTTCCCATTGTGGCCCAGCATCTTGGGGCACATGGGCTGGATCCTGCTCTAAGCTGCCTGGGAGATCTCCAGAACCACGCTGACTGTGCTCTAGCAGTAACTGAGCATTAAGCCATCAAAACTAGACAAGAGGTAGCCCACAGTAAAAAACAAAACACAAAGCATATTCAATGCAGACATCAGGTTCTTGACACAAAGTATTTTGCTTTCTTGATATATCTGTAGAGGTCTGCTCAATCATTAATGTGGACATTATTTCAACTTTTTCAGCTCCTGAGAAGGACTGTATCTTTTGGGCGTGGTGATGTTTGAGCTGACACCTATTTAGTGGTGCTGCATGTACCAACTCCAGCAGTTCTTTCTCTAACCACTCTTATTCCTTGATTATTACAATGTATACTTTCACTGCCATGAGGCGAGAAGGTGAAAGACACCTCTTCTCTTCCACAAGGATAAAACATGGATTGACTTTGTTTATCTAGATCAGTTTTGGCTTTACAAATTGGGACAGTATCACAAAAAAAAGGGAGGAGCTGCTTATTTTGACACTGAAAACTTCTTAACCAAACAGCAGCCTGAAGCACACACACAGAAGTGCCACAAAACCCACCAAAACAAATAGGAAATTTACATTTATAATATTTACTATATTTACTCTATTCACAGTAGAGACTACTTTAATTACCAAAATAAAAACCAAGGGCAGAATATACAACCTGCAAGTTCAGAATGAGAAGCAACAGTTCAACCAGCAATGATTTCAAAAAGCTTTGCAAAACCTCATAGAGGTTTCTCTTTGGAATCTTGTGCTTGAAATTTATTATTCTCTATTAATATGTAACTTGCTGTCAACTTTTGTTTAACTTAGTGATACACTACTATTTTCCCTCCCTTCCCTGCATT
Organism: Oriolus oriolus; assembly: GCA_013400235.1. Classification (NCBI taxonomy): domain Eukaryota; kingdom Metazoa; phylum Chordata; class Aves; order Passeriformes; family Corvidae; genus Oriolus; species Oriolus oriolus. The sequence goes on along the minus strand of VXBT01005811.1, from coordinate 723,524 downwards.
CCTCCCCAGTTGAGCAAAATGAACAGCACGTAAAATAAATAAGGGAAAATTTAGAAAGCAAACATCTTTATGCAGATAAGGAAGATTATCTGAAGCACCCAGATTTATTTGCATACATCATCAGAGAAAGGTTGCTGCAAACTGACAAGTCAAAAGAAGGCTAACTCCCAGGTAGGAGCAATGAGATTGACAAATCATTCACTGAAGTAGAGAAGGATTATGCAGAAGGAAAAGACTTACATATGGAAAATAAAGTGATTTGTTCTTCCCTTTTATGCCATTCCTTTTAAGAATGGCAGCTAAAACCAAAACTAATACATACATTACACACAGCTGAAGGGCAATTCAGTACAATGCAACCATCACACAGAAACGCTGTATTTCATTGCTTTGGTAAAGATATATTTGTGCGCTGCAGTGCTGCTGAGCAAGCCTGCAGTTTTCCTCACTATTCCCTGCATAAGAAATGTATTTTTTTTCCCTGCCTTACAGCAATTAGTTTCACCACACAACCTTTGTCACTGAAGACTTTTCCCAAAGCTAATTTACAAGCTGCTTTTTCACACAGCCAGTCCCAAGAAGCATTTCCAGCACAACACGTGGCCTGACAACTGTAAGTACACGTCAGAGTGGCGTAAAAGTTCTAACCTTCCAGCTGACGTACAGCAACTTGACTGCAGCTGTGCTCCTAGTCTACCAAGATGCAAAATGAAGGAAGCTTACTTCAGTACCAGTAGTTTTTATCTGCACTGCAGCAGGATGGAGATGTCCCTGCAGCTGGCTGCTGCACCTCAGCTGAGGTAGCAGCAACTTTCACCAGAAGGTTCTGTTTTATCAGACTTAGCTCAGCTGCTCTCCTCACTCTATGCTCTCAAAGCTCTTTCCAGCCCCATCTCTCCGTACAGCAACAAAGTTTAAACTGTAACTAATTAAGCAAAAACTACCAAACAGGAAGTAAGGAACAATTTATAGGAAGTGACATGAGGATGATGGAGAAGGAAGAAGACTAGGGAGGAAGGTATGTACCAAAAAGGAGGTAGACAACTGGGTTCAAAAATTTTCAATTATGTCAGGAAATCATGTATGTCTATTAAGTGACATGGTCAAAATTTGTAGGTTCATCAAATATTACTCCAGAAAATCAAGATAAAGAGCTGTGTCTTGTAGAAGTTTTTACTCAATATGGAAAAGTTAGACTAAAGCAATAATTTTATGTTCAAACAGGCTGTGATCTATGTAGCACTCAGCTATTGGCTTGTATGGGCAGATTAAAAAGTAATTTCACACAGTATTCCAATGCCTATGCTAATATCATTGACAAAAAAGACATTTTGGCAGCACCTGGCACTAAATAAATTGAAACTACTGATACATATTTAATATGCAACGTCAACTCCTCACAAGCTATGGTCCAGCTGAGACTGGTCAGCATGGCAGGAAAATCTGAGTGCTGCAAAAAAAGTTCTAATTATTTAATAAGTGACTTCACTTATTTCAAGTTAGCCCTGACAGAATTCTTACTCAGAAGCACTGGGGACCACTTGCCTGTTGCTATCTTCATATCCTGAGAAGTCATGGTCCTGAGGATGTCCCCACCCACCTGGTTTGGTTGAGGTTTCTCTCTGTAGCAGTGCAGCCCACCATGGGCTCCCCCTCTGCCATGAGCATCTTGTAAGGGACTGGCCCTCTGGTCTGGGGGCTGCCTAGATGCCTTCACCGGGAAACCAGTCCCATGCTGGAACTGCTTGTACCAGCACTACTGCTCTTTGGATGCCTTTGACTAAGCTCCAGTTACATCTTTTAGAAGATAAGGGATGATATGCCACGGCTTTTAAAAATCAGTTGCTTTCATTTGATGCACATTTTATCCTGTTACTGGTTATGCCTGTCACTCAAAAAAAGCAGTCATGCCTCTTCCTGCGTTTTCTCTTCCTCTCTCTGCTTCTGCTCACACCAGAATTTGTACAGCTTTTTGGTGAAGTGACTTGGGAAGTGGCCAAGCTACCCACCACCACTCTGGTACCTGCCTGGAAAAAACTGCATCCTAGCCAGACTGATTCCCTTTCCCAAGTACCACACCAATTACTTACACATGCGTAAGGGACCAGGCAGCACTGCCATTTCCAGAGGCAGTGCCAACTTAAGGTTTTTCTTCAATGACAGACCGATGGTTGCAGTCTATACCCATTAAATTCTTCTTTGGTTTGAAACACATCCGCTGCACTTTCTCCCCTGAGCCGTTGAGTGACTTGGCTTAATCCGACATCGCAGGCGCGTCTCAGTGAGGCGCCTAATTGATCTCCCTGAAGTGCTCGAGTTTGTGCTCAAGAGCCAACAAAATTCTTCGTAATACCTCAGTATCAAACACACTAAACAAGATCTCAATTTTAATTGTGTTCAAACTGCAAGAAGAAAGAAGTGTGCCAAAGTAACAGTTTTAAGCTATTGAGAAAGCAATTAAAGGAATAGGCACACTACAAAATAAGTTACTTCTAGTACACCAAAGATGCTTTTTAAAGAAAAGTTCAGCAGTTCTGTACAAAGTATAACCAGCATGTTTTGCAAACCTCAATAAAGAAAGCAAAATTTGTGCCCTTGGTGACAGCTGTCTGTTTGACAGTAGCAGGGACCTTTTCATTTTCCGGTATACTGGGTACTTCTTTTCATGAAGTATATTTATTAGAACAGCAAGAGCTTCTGCGTCTGTCTTACCTGAGGAAAAGTACGTGGAAAGCACTATTGTATGACAACATTAGAGCCCTGCTGTGCATTTTTGTAGGGGTTTCTTCAGATTGCTACAGGCCATTAACCTTTCCCTTCAGGTAAGTAATGAACAACTTTTCCAACAAAGGAAATCAGCTGTATTACCAGTGGCAACTCCACTTTTTAATACATGCACCAACCCCCTGTGCATGCACTTGTTATTTATTCTTTTTTAAAAATCAATTCTGGTATGAAATAAGAAAGGTTCCCCTTGGCTTCACCTTGAGCTGATAATGAACAACCTCAGTGAAGCCTGCTCCCAAGGAAGTCTTCCTCAATAGCACAGATTAAAAATAAAATGAAGTTTCTTCTTAGGAAGCAGGATGTATTGCTTCCTGCTTTCCTGCACCAGGGTATCTTGTAATTGGACTGGTGCTAATTGGACACTTCAGTCAAACAGTTTAATTTATTAAAAAAAAAAAAAAAAAGAAAATTTCAATTTCCCTTGGTTTTGGAGAGAGCTTCTGCCATTGACCAACACCAATATGCAGAAATCAACACAAGACCTTAATTACACAGGGGGAAAAGCACACAAAAATCCTGTTGGAGTCTTTCTTTTTTGTTTCACTCATATACCAAATCAATATACATCTTTCAAGCAGAGACACAAAACTAATTCTAAAGAACCTGCTCTGATTTAACATGTCTTGTACAGTGGTAGGATGGGCAGAATAGGTACAGCTACCACAGGCTGAAAATTGTCTCTGTAACACTGACGTGATTTTGTATCTGTGTCAAATCATCAACTATAAAACAGGTTACATTTTTTTGCCTGACATCAGGGCATATAACTTACAAAAGAGGTGGTAAAAGCTGACACATTCAGTACAGCAGCCCAGAAGAAATAGAAACATAATTAAAAAGTAGGTTATTTCTAAGGCAGACACTAATTGGCAAAAACTTGCATCTCTGTTTTTTCTTTCTACGTAATGTTGGTCAAACCCACATAAATAATACCAGGGAGCTGAAAATCTTGAAAAATTGAGAGAATTCAGAAACAACTCTTTTTCCTTTCCCACCCTGCTTCGTTCTAGTCATTAATCCATCCTTTACCCATGTGCCCTTAAGTCTTCCCTTCCTTTCATCATTTCTCCTATTAACAGGGCTTCTTCCTCTCCAAAAGCAGCAGCTGTGAACTACTTCCTTTTAACGTCTCATTTCCAAAATGAACTTCCTCCATGAAGCAGGCACACACCAGTCTGTCTCAGCAGAATATGTAAGAGCCTTGGAGAGGTGCTGGAGAACAAAGGAGAGCCAAGGGAGACTCTGCCTTGCATCTCCTAATGCTGCCTCTCCCTTTGTACTTTCTGTATGGCAAAATCACGAAAAAGGATGCACTGAAAAACTGCACCCTACTAATTCCTTCCCTTAATTTCATATACTGGAATTCATAATTAGATTTTATTTACGAATTTTAGGACAGATTTAATTTCATTTTAATAGGATGATAGCCTTTTATTTTCTACAAAATACTTGTAATATTTTTGCAGCAGCAATATATAGCTGCAGAATGCCTCAATGTATTTTACTAAACCTCATTCATTCTTCCTTAATATTCTGCAGGGAGAAACTCGAATTTGGCAAACTGCTGATGGGCTGCATTTCTGAATTCTGTATTGCCTCAAATACTAGCTCAGTAAACTTAGAAAAAATTGTAATTGGAAGCCCCAAGAGATCAGAGAGACTGCTATTCCGATCTGTTATGGAAATCAGATTCAGGAGAGATTTCTGATTCTAGCAGTATATAATTCACAAGACCAGAAAGCACCTCTTTTCTTTTTTTTTCCCCTATAGAATAAAATACAGAATTGCTTACATGTTAAAGCAATGTTAAAAACGCAAAACCAAAGCCACAAAAGATGATTTGACATTGGTATGCTGAATTACACAGGGTTTACAGCACATTTTGTATTTTTAGACCTTCTGTCATATAAATACAGTTTGGTTCCAATCAATCTTGTCTGTATAAATGTGAAAGAAACAGTTCCCACAGTGAACCTCTGGATTCCACATTAATCATTGCTCTGAAAGACCATTTAATTTCAGCAAGAATTAAATACACCAGACTATTTCCCCAAGATTGTACTGCATTCTACACAGGATTTTCTGCCACGTTCTCTCTTTGTATGAGACCCCTTGTTCCATTCAGGGAGTCTCTGCCTGCAAAATAAGATACAAATATAGATTTGTGTTATTCATACTGTAGACACTGGCTACTTTCCCTCCTCAACTCCATCAAAATGGTTTGCAGGAGAAAATGACAGAAACGTGACAATGTCCAAATATTTGCATAAGAAGGATTTTTAAGATTTCCTCCATTTTCCTTCTTCTGTATGTTCAATTTATCATCTTACAACCCAGCACAAAGATGCCGACTGGGCTACCCTCAGCTATGACAGAAGCTTGAACACATCATAGTTTCCCCCAAAAGTTTAATCAGCGAGTGCTCCCAGACCTGTGGGCACTGATGAAAAATTTAAACAACGGACCAAGGGAGACCCAGGCACAAAGGGCAAGCTTCAGCAATACACTTTCAGTGGAATGAAGGAAAACAATCCACTGCAACAGGTATATTAATTATTTCTGTTGTTCACCTATGTATTTGGAAAAGAAAATATCCTGTCCAGCCTTTTTTAATTGCCTCATCAAAAAGAAAGCCAGAAGTCACCTAAAAATATAGAAAGTGACTATTAATCAAGGCAACTATAAACTTATACTTTATTAAATAATTTTGGAGTAACTGAATTTCTTTACCATTATGAGTAATGTGTAGCACCAAACTTACAGGTGATACCTCCTTTCTTTTAATTCCAATTTTGAAGCTAATACTTTTGACAGCATCAATGTAACATCAACTAATAGAAAATAATCTCATACTAAAGATAAAGAAGAGTAAGTCAAGTTCTTTTAATCAATTGCTCTTTGAGTGAACTTTGTTTTTAGCAGCAAACATACCGCATCAAAGAAAGAAGAGAAACATTTTTATACACTTGCATGTCTTAAGAAAAGAAATTGCTGTGCTTGTAATTTTTTTAAAAGTACAGATAATTACTGAATATTGTAGCAGTCAGTACGGGTACAATCCCATTAAATGCAACTGCGCTGGTTTCTCACTTCACCTAAACAGACATGTCCAATTAATTTGTTGTCATGCAGAAAACAGAACAACTGCATCAGGCTGAGTTTTACATTACCCACATTGTCCAGTAACTATCAGATTGAGTCTTTCTCTCATGCTACTTCTCTGCCTAATACCTCGGTCCTCAGAGATGCCTTTGCAGACTGAAACATGAAGTAGTTACACAGCGCTGATTGGCAGCATGCTGTTAAACAAGCAGCTTCATTTGTTCAGGGTGTTTTGGTTGGGTTGCTCAGCTGTAATGATCCCCTTGATGTAACAATGTGGTTCTTAAAAATCACAATTCACTGCCGCAGAAGTTCTGCGATGCCAACACAATGATGACTACTGTGAAGAAATCTCCATCAATTTACAATCAGAAATGATCACAGGTTTCACTGCAGGCAACTTATAATGCCACACCAGATCTCTGAACTTGTTTCCAGTCAAATCTGAAGCATATTTTGCTTCACATTATAGCTCCATTATCAGGTGTTTTCTCAGATATCAAGGGTTACTACAACTCTATCGCCGAAAGTCAAGCTGACTTAAAACAGCATGTATGTATTAATTTGGCTAAGATGCATTGTAATTTTATTCATAATAGTAAAAAGAATAGGGTAAACCAGAAGGCTTCACTGAAAACTGCTGTTCACTTCTGGGCATACTCTATGTAGCAGAACACCAGTGTTACTACCTGTAGAGCAAAACTGAGATCTAAACACAGTAGATGCAGACCTAGCAATTTGTGAAGCAAAACACAAAAGTTCTTGCAGTACCGCAAAACCAAATGCACACACAAACAATAACCAACTGCAAAACATTCAAATATTTTGTGGAGAAACTGACCCTACTTCTATAAGGGTCACTGGGCATATATGAAGTGGTAGCAGCAGGTAATGCAACATCAGTATCTGCGGTGTAGTAACTAGAGGTGGCTTGCACACCTATTGGAAACTTCATCAGCTATAGCTCAGTGCTGGCAATGGTTTCGATGGACGCCAGATAACAGCAAGGAACAAGAGGCTGGTGAAGGAACATACAGCTCTCCCCATTCTTCAAAGCATTTGCCATCCAAAAAGTGATGCAACAGCCTGGGCATCAACAGGAATATCTGTCTGTGCGGATGCTACCTGTGTGACAGTCATTGCACAGGAGGCAATAAATACAAAAAATTTCTCTTTTACATGCATCTTCACAAGGTCAGCAATCATTTGTCAGTATTCACATAAAGAACTATATGTAACCTGTGCCATCTTCCTTATTCTATATCAAAGCTTTCTGAAGAGGTAGCTAACCCTGTCTACTGGAACAAACAACTGTATATGAAAAACAATATTTTTCTTAATCCCAGACATGCAAAAATAGACTAGAAACGATCATTCAGGGAACTGCCTAATGCGGAGGAGGCGCCCTTCAAATCCATTTTTAGAAAGCAAAGCATTGCTGTGATTACTTTCCTCTCATGGTAAGAATGACATACACTTTTCTTCACTCTGCCATCTATGTATTTATTTTGGAAGATGACTTTTCATTCTCAGTTTAGCCTACAACTGCTTCCAAAGTGACAAACAATGTGCTACAGGGAAAGGAGCTTTATGTTAAGACCAAAATTCTCAGCCAGCTTTGCCCTTCCCTGCTGGGCTGTATTTACAGCCACACCTTACATTACTGAGTCTTGAGCAAGCACAAAGTGCTGATTCAGAGCTCCTCACCTGCAGTGAGACAGCCTGCTACACCCACGTTAAACAGGGGGAGGTGGCCATGTGAGATAGAGCAGGGTAGCAGCAAACCTCTGTTACAGTTCTTGTTACGGGTTTGGCAATTAACTTTTGCTTTAATTTAAAAGACGAGACATTAAAAAGCCGAAAACTCTTCCCTCATCCAGAAGAAAAGACATTCAAATCATATGTAGTGTTATTACTCACTTGAATCAACCATAATGCTCCAACATGTTCTTCCCTAACTGAAATGTCATTTATAATACACACTTTATAGCTGAGTGTTAACAATTGTACAGCTTTAAGGAAAATGTGAGCAAGGTTAAAAAAGAAGGGATGAAATTCTGACAGCCCTTCCTGAGCTGAACACTGGTAAAATGCTGCAACTTCCAGGGACATCTGACTTCCATTTCAACACCAAATTATAAAGGTATGACTGATGATTGATGCTTCCTCATCAGCTTAGAAGATTCCAGAGCGAGGATGCAATCAGGGGTTTCTGTGATGGAGCAAGTAAAAGTGACATAAATGCTGTAAGTCCCTGTGGCAAAGAAGACAGGCAACAGCCACATGTTGTACCCTCTGGAGGTAGGCATGGGAGTACAAGTGGTACTAGAATAGATTTTCTTAGTTGAGAGAACTATCTGAACTGGATAAGTTTAGTCCTAACTGGACTAAACTTAGGACTAACTGGAAAGTTTAGTCCTTTAAGAGACAACTTGTTTAAGGATGCCTGAAATGTATGCTACAGGTTCTCTAATGAACAGAGGAATGAGGGTAGGTTATGATTTTTTTTATGAATACCACATGTCTCTAAACATCAAAGACTGACGAACAATCTTTCTCTTTCAATAACTTGCCCTACATGCATTTGCAGTCGGCAGCCTGAGGAAGGAGCTTACTTGGAAGGGGGATCTTGGAGCTTCCAGGCAATCAGCATCTGTAGAAGTTTGCTAATACGGCATCACCCACAGACAGCTCTGTGAAGTGGTTTGATGCCCGTGATCTCTGGACAAGGAGCCAACATGTCCTGCGCATGCTTGGGATATTCGTAGCAGTAGCCAGGTGACCATGCCTTTTACAAACAGCAGAGGAAAGACTCATGCTGGGCCCCAAGGAGGAAGGGAAGAAGCCACTGTAGGCCACAAGTCACAACACTAAAAGAGGAACGCTTTTTGAGCACTGACAGAGAAGCAAAATGAAAAAAAAAAAAGGAGCAAACTGCTGCAGCAATTGAGCAGAGTCCAAATGTCAGATACTCAGCAGGAGTGAGGAGGAGAGAATTGTTCCTCAGCTACAAGAAATGGCTAAAACTGAATAAAAACGGAAATATCACAGGACAAAAATCCAAGCAGAATGAAAACAGGAGCCCTCCTGTCCCTGTGTCCTAGCTCCAGCCCAGGGCATGTAAGAGGAACTGTGATGCCCATCACAGAGGTTTTATTTTGTATAAACTACAGCTATTTATTACTTTAGTTACCAGCGGAATATTTTTGGGGAATATTTCCCATGGATGAATGCACTTTTAATAGCACATATAACAGAAGATCTAGAATGCCAAGTTTTGTAATGACTGAACCAAACCTTTAATGTAAAAAAAAGAAGAGTAAAAAATAGTCATCCAAAATGCCCATTGCTCTGCTAACATCCTCCTACAAATATCCACACGCCACATACAACGTATCGAAGAGAAAGCCTCAAGCTTGGAATGAAACAGCATTGATGGGAGAAGATAAATGGAAAAAGATGTCCTCTTGCTTTTTTTCTCTTCACTGCTTTGAATGTACACACTTCAGCCTTGAAGCTTTGTTTTATTATATTGTGCAGGGGATTGGAATCCTTTAAGTGTTTGTATGTGCATGTGAGACTGTAAACACATGGTGACATTCAGTAGCTACACAAACAAGTTGATAGGAGTTTTTTTAAACTACTAAACTATTCCTCAGCTTCTACTGTTTCCATTTGTCATTCCTTAAAGTTCAATAAATCCAATACCAAACCATTAAGCAATCCTGTACCTGCTTCAATAAGCAACATTTGATTAATGATAAGAAGAATGACACGGTGTGGTATGACCAAGAAGACCCATGCAGTGCAATATATTTTCTTCATTGTACTGGAAAAAAGATATTGCTTTAGTGACAGCAGCACTGTCTGGCAATGGCAGACCCCAGAATGGAAATTCGAGGATGCCATAACTGTACTTGTGACCTGTGTGAAGGCTGCATGGATCTGCTGTTTTTTATCTCCCCCATGTGGTTAAGCAAGTTAGTAAATCTGCCTTAGAGAAGCGGCTTCCTTCCTCTCCAGAGCATCTTCCAGTCACATGAAAAGGCCAGTGGTGGTCTATGAAAACTTGAAGGCTGAACAAAAATTCATTAAAGGAGTAGAGAGCACAGGAAATGCTCAGTCTCTAAAGTAACTAGTTACTCTACATATTGCCATATAACCCCTAAATTTACCTCTTAACTCCCTTTCCAGTATACAAATGACAGAGTTACAAGTTGAAATAATCACCTCAGTACAGATTTACTAATAATTTATAATCCAATTTGTCTTTGAAATAACTAATATTTCAAGCACCTGACATCAGAGCTATCTCAACTAGTATAACCTCATTGCAATTAATAGCCTCAAACCATTCAATTGCCATCTATCACTACTTCTCAAACAGCAGTGATTACAGTTACTTTCCATTTTTCTTTAATGTCTCCTGTAAATTACAGTAAATAAACAGATAGCCTTCACCCTTTTCATTACATGTACGTTTAAATAGTGGTGAAAAGGGTATGGAAAAAGGAGGAGGAAATCCTTACTGTTATTTTAGCTATACTCTAAATCTGTTATAAACATTAATGTGGCTGTAGGCCAGTTTAGACAGGATATAAACGACTGTCCTCCACTTTGCTCTTTTCTTCAATCATTAAAGTTTACTTAATATTCATGAAAAATACTTTGTATCCCTGGAAGCTAAAAGCTTCTCTTTATTCACAGAACAATTACACCTCTGGCTGTATCATAAATTACCTACACTGTCAGGACAACATACTTATAACCTTATTTGAAGGACCAATCCTAGATATGAGAAAAAAGATTTGTTTTCATGCCTAATAATTAATAAAAATGCTTTGCTGTTTATTGAAGTTATAAAGAGTGCTCTTTATTTATGGTTGTTAAATATTACCAGGATGACTAGGAAATCTTTCAAAGTCAGTGAAAAATTTGAAATAGGGAATTTTCACTGATGTTTGTGCTTACTGCTCACACACACTGAATTTCCCAAGAGATACATACACAATTTGGTGATTGATCTTCCCAAAGAAAGGTCTAGCTGGAGGCAGCTGGCTTGAGATGGGAAAAAGCAGTCACCAAACAGGCATCTTTCTCATTATGACAGGCAAGGGTGGCATTGAAGGTGATATTAAAACACTTGTCTTGCCTTGTCAAAGCTTCTCTGCAACTGGGATGAAACATGCACAGCTTTCCACAAACTGAAGTTCAAGAGGACATCTTAATGTCTACTGCCATTGGGGGGGAAAAGAAAAAGGCAGAATTTTGTAGAAACAACTTAGGAATTACAACTTTTACCTCCGGTATAACCTTATGGATCCACTGCTGTTTTATGCCCACAACTTTTATTTTTCATTTGTTATGGCAAGTGATGATGCTACAAAAGCTAAGACTATGGAGGTGTTTCAGTCAAATTTCTGTTCTTACCCTGCAAAGGTTTTCAGAAAAATTCATGATGTTGGGATGTTGACTGAAATTCCAGTATTTATCTATTCCCAAAGCAGTATTTTCTCCCACTAAGTATGAGCAAGATTCATCCTAGACACAGTAGGGGATACAGTGGACACCCATAAATTAAAACACCTTCTGTTTTAAAGAAGATTTTAAACACATTGGTCTTAAAAACTAAGGCCAGAATAAATATGCTTAAAATCTGAAAGCCGATATGGATAGAAATCTATCCTAAGTACTACTTAAATGTCACTTTCTGCATGAAAAATAATCTGTAGCACATATAACACAGAGCAGTCACATGATTACTGAGAACAATGGAAATTACAGGTTTGACAAGCACATACCATGATCAAACCAAACATTGCTTTTCTGCTCTGCATCATTTACAGATATAGAATTTGCTTTTTAAACAATAATGGTATTTGGAAATAGTTTATAGAACAATAAAACTATGTAACATTATTTCTGCTCAAGCTCCCTAGCTCCTTGTGTAGCTATACAACAGTGTTATCTTCAGTTTGTCGTAGCCCTTGTTCTAAAGTTTCTGTGTTACTGGAGCACACTTATAGAACAAAATCAAAAACAAAGTCCTCAAGACACTACTGTTAGGAGCAGCTTTTAGTTCTGTAAGCTAAATGAGTCACTGGTGATGCTTGTTGATGCAGTAGTGGAAAAGGGTATTGGCACTAGCAGATCAGGATAGCTTTGCAGTGATTTCCAGCCCATGTCATCCGGCCTTCCTCACCTTCAGCTTTAAGAAAACCTGAGTTGGAACATCAATGGTCAAACAGCACCAAAGCGAACAACCAGTGCTCTCAGAGCTCGAAAGCTGAGTAACAGCTGCACCTGTGTTTGTCATTTTGTGCCTCAGATACACAAAGGAAAGACTGACCCAGTTCTCAACCAGCTGTGTGCCCCAGTGTACACTGTACAGGGGCTTCACGCCCACCAACCATGCATGGAATGTGCCATGGAATTGCCTGCACGAACAGGAATGTGGGTAAGTGGCTTTTTAACGTTATTATATTGCGCTTTTCTCCTACAAAAGTTTTACATTGTGTCTGTAGAGCAACAGTGTACAACTTAAAAGCTGTGCAATATAATAAAGAAAAATGCCACTTACCTGACTTTGCGTAATTGGGTCTACAAGAATTCAGAGTCTCACTAGTATGCTAAATATCAGGATGTCATAGGACAGCAAAGAGTCAGTCTTTTGAGAACGAAGAATGTCATGTAGCCTAAAAAAAGATTACAAAGGGTTTTTGCTTCTCTAAAGGAAAAAACAGACTATATTAATTTTTCTGCTATGCCAATCATTTGGGCTTGCCTTCCAATGAAACAGAAAGTGTTTCTGCCACTTTCTGCACTCTACATACCATTTCTATATTCCTTCAAAAAAGATTCACTAATTTTCCTGAATGCTTTTTCAAAATGTGATTTCTCTGTTGGTAAATAGAGATACCTCCAATACATACACCAGTTCCTAAATTTATTTACACCATGTTAGTGGCAGAAAGCTGGAGGAATTTCATAGCCAGACATGGAAAATCACTGTCAACAACCAAAATAATTTTTTGTAAAACTACAGAAAATTTGCTGCAGCTTTATAATACTGTTTAAGTGTCCAATGAAGCTCAAGTAGTAAGAATAAAAAGCCCCTGAATTTAAAGAATGCTCCAGTCCTGCAGGTGTCTTTACATAGCATGATAAGTAAAATTAATGAAAACAGGACTTATAAAGAGCAGGACAGAAAGAAACCCACAAAAACCAAAGCTACAACAACCGCTGCCCCCCCTCCCAACCTCTCAAACAACCCAACTCTAACAAAAGCAGAAAAACCCAAAAAACTATCAAATTCCAGAAGAATTAATTGCAATGTGCAATCAATAAAATTTAAACATCAAATTTTGTTTACAAAATATCACTTGCCCCTTACATAAACACAACACAAAGAGATATACTGAAAAATGGATATATAAAATAACAGTGAACACTTTAAAATCCTCTTAGTGCAATGAAAGCTGAATTGGTGGGAAAAATAGTGGGTTCAATTTTCTGCAGAGGCATAATATACTTTACTTGTGCTCCATAATCAGGCTAGACAGATACCTAATGCCCAAGTGTACAGCATCCTTTGATAAGGAGTGCAGAAACCTCAGGTACAAAACATTGTATGGAAGCAAAATTCAGGCCCCTTCTGACTGAGGTTAACTGAAAACCAACTTTACATGTGAGATCAATTGGAGAGCGAATAACCTTTCCAGCCTGACACTATCTGTGCAGTGGTAATTGTAAGATACTTTTCATTCTTCTAACAGTATGGTTTACAATGCTTTAATTTCCTTCTTATTCACAGTATCTCAAATGAACTTTGAGTCCAAATGACTGCAAACTCTCTAAAGCAAAGCTGAAAATCTAAAAGGCGGTACCTAAATGAAAAATATATTCACAGCAACCCACATCAAAAAGCATTTTCATATTAAGTGAGCAGTAAACCAGCTTTGTTATATGTGCAACTGAAGAATTACCTGTTTTAAAAAAGGGAGAATCCAAGACAACAGGTAAAGATAAAATGCATAAATGATGTTCTGCATGACTGAAGTATGTGGCAGAACCAGAATTAAGAGGTCATTTTTCCAAAATTCTTGTCTTTGATTATCTCATAACTTTTGCAAGGTTCTTGGATAACCAAAAAAGAATAAGTATAAATATAGGCTGCTTTCTCACTCAGTTATAGGGCAAAGGGACTACACTACTTTACCCTTGCTAAGTTTCATTAATGCTACTTAAATGTTTTCTTTAATCTCAGGACAGACCTTTTTTCCAGGGTCACGTTCTTCTAGCCATGACATTGCTCTCCACGCATCCTCTTTTTTTAACTAAATGATGACTGCCATTTAATATAGATTACTGCAAAAATATCAATAGCTGATCTGAAGTTGTGTCACAGAAGCACTGTCCTTACATGTGGGTTTCAATCTTTCAAATGAAAAGACTGCGCCGACAACTATTTGTACCCTGGGTAAAAAACTCCTCAAATTGTTTATTGAGAAGAATGTTACAACAACACCTCTTTGTGCCTTTTAGTGAAGTGCTCAAAGGCAGCTTTGAAAGAAATGTGTTCCCATGAGAAAGGGCTATGCAGCAAACATATAACTCTCTCTTACAAGACTTTTGAAAATTCTAGGGAGAAGAATGCATGACATGCCTTAGCCACTGTTTTCCAAAAGACTGCTGAAGAAAGGAAGGTCTGAGATTAGCTGATGGTTAATGCAATCAAATATTAGCACTAATAATTTTTAAAGATACCAAACCCACAAAATACTGAAAACGATTACAGCAAAAAACCCTTATATATATTTTAGATAGAAAAGAACATCTGAATCTTCCACAATATCCCTACCAAAAAAAAAAAAAAAAAAAAAAGAAATCACTAAACACTGTAGGACTATTACATAGTTTGGACTTATGGTTCTAAGTCTCAAGTAGGCTGCAAGGTAGAGATGCCATGAGGGGGAATTTCCTTCATTCCTCTGGTGTGGTTCCTGTGGGAACAAGAAGCCCATCACATGGAGTCAAGAAAGGGCAGTCCACGTGGAAAATACAGTGCAGTATTGACATCCTCTTCATCCTCCTCACCCGCGCACGGTACAGGCCCCCAACATCCCATGCCCAAGTGCTGGGATACAGAGACACCCGCTGGCTCTAATTGTGGAGTAACAACTTGCTCCCTCTTCCCTCCAGAGAAGTGCTGGAGAGAGCAGGTGCGGGACCATGTGAGGAGTGCAGCCTTCTGCAGGCAGGGAAGCAGGAAAACTGTCAAGGTGGGAGGCAGCAGCCTCCTGAACTGTGTAGTCACTGTTTTGTACTTTTGGTATCATCCACTGTCACATGCAGCTGGAATTGCTTTGCTGCCTATCTTGTACCTCCTGATACGTAACTGGAAGCTTCTTGTATTGTAGTTCAGTTAGTAACAAATAGTAGAAACAAGCCAAAATACGTGTGTTGATACCTACAGCACAGGAGGACAGTCTGCTAACAAGAACAGACTAAATGTTCCTTGAAACCACAAGTTCAGTGTGTTTTTGTACTTACTACAATAGCAAGGAAATGCTTAATTCTAAATATATAGTATCACAATCCAAACAAATCTTTGAGAAGTGGTATTTCCATTCCTGCCTCCCAAAATTTCCTATTGCTTTCACAATCAGATAAACAACAATAATGGCTTTTAAAAGAGGCTCATACCTCTAAAATCTGAATCTCATCTAAAACACATGTAAAACTTGACAAAAACCCCTGTTTCTAAAAGTGACCTAGTACATCAACACAGTACAGCACGGATTTTTATTAAGGGTGTGATTTTTATCTCAATGGGAT
Organism: Oriolus oriolus; assembly: GCA_013400235.1. Lineage (NCBI taxonomy): Eukaryota > Metazoa > Chordata > Aves > Passeriformes > Corvidae > Oriolus > Oriolus oriolus. The sequence continues at coordinate 707,798 of VXBT01005811.1, read as the reverse complement.
ATTGGAAGCAGCCTTTCAGCATCATTTGAGTCACAGTCTCCTGAACATGATAATAGAGAGCAGGAAAACTAATGCAAGAAATGTCCTCAGCTCCTTCTCCTCTTCTTGGGTTTTTTGGCACTTGTTATCTTACTTGATCCAAAACCAATACAAATGTGACCCAGAGACCTAGACTGGTAGAATAGCCAGTTGGATCAGAGCAGTCCTATTTCAGGACTTACAGTCCTGCCTCTTACAGAAATCTTCTTTTGACCCTAAATTGCTCTCCTGTTTTTTTTTTTTTTTAATACTTCTTCTTTTAAAACATGGATTGAAGAAGAATAAGGTTCAAGATTAAGGTTTAAAAACATCTGGAGGTGGATGAGCACATACGCAGAGCACCCAAAAGACAGGAGAGCACAGTACAGCACGTAAATAAGGACAGACCACTCATAGCCATTAAAGATACGAGAATAATTGCAAGAACAGCTCCAGTGGAGATAAAACCTCCAGTCTTCTTCATTATGAGGATTGAGTATACAAAAATTCTGTGAATATTTACAGCTTTATTTGCTTTTCACCTTCCGATTGATTCCAGGATTAACAGTTATGCCATGAAACCAAAGGTAAAAGTCCAGTGGATCATACGATGCAGGACTTGATAGACTGCCTTATCTGTTCAAACCCCTAGCATTTCCAAATCAGAAATACATGCAATTGATTCTTTTAATATAGAAATATTTACAGAACAGATACTGCTTAAATGGATCTCAGTAACACAGAATTTCCATTGCCCCCCTCAGTGTGATTTCTACCAACTGCCCCGCTTATCCAACATTATAAAAGAAGAAAACAAATAGAAATCTGAAATGTCCCTATTTTCACTCCAAAAAAATGGCACTGAAAGATTATTTGTGTTAAATCATGACATCAAGTTCTCAGTTCTTTGAACAATTTTAGATGGGACTGGGAATATTTAATGGTTTTTATTACAAAAGTGTTCTGACCTGATGGGTTCACAGTAGTAAGCTATGAACACCACTCTTTAGACACTGAGAGTAGTAAAGAGAGGAACGTTTATAAATAATATAATAATATCACAGGTTAAAATTCAGGACAAAATATCACAGTCAAATCTACTCAACTCCCACATTCTGTGCAAGGGAGATGAAACTTTCTATTATTTACCACAATAAGGGACATTCTGCCTAGAAATTTGAAAAAAAAACAGATTAAAAAAACTCCCAGATGTTGACTGCACTAAGTTTTCTTTACCATTGAATTCATATCCCACGCTGGGATAGCCCATATTCCACATGGTGCAGTTTGAGGTATGACTGTAATAGCCAGGGTAAAATTGGTATATGGAATCGGAATTTTTTGCAAGAGTGGCAAGATTTTAAAATGTTTTATCTAGGCTAGTAACTGTTAAATATATGCCATCTGACAACTGAAAGCAGACTGATTCACAAATGCTATTACAATTCATACAGCACTTCAGAAGTCCCGGGGCAATGGCAACTCATACATGTAAATTGCCAAGAATTGGCAAGGATGATAGGTTTTATTTTTGTGGCTTTATTAAAATCCATCAAAGAAACATACCACTTCTTCACAGTTGAGATCTACAGAAAAACTAAGGGAAAGTCTCTCTCAACCACAGGAGCTTTTATCTAAATAACTCAAGCCAGATTATTAATTTAGTTGAAAAAAAATTATGCTACCCAAAGGGCTACTTGATTATTCACTCCTGTTGCTACAGTTAATACACAAAGTATTATAAATCAAACCTGGACTTTGGAAGACTTCATGTCTCTATGACTAAAAGTCAAGTTTGCAAAACAAATTCCAGATCCTACCATCATGTGATGTAGACTCTGATCTTTTCAAAGCACAGTCTAACTACCAATTACAGTGGAAACTCTCACACATAAAAGCTTCATTATTTAATTTACAAAGCAACAGTCTGATCATGTCTCACAATGATTCAGAGCAGTGTTAACCTATCTCAGAAACTGCAAGCTCAAACCACAGCAGGCTTCAGAATCAAGCTTTTTGAAGTGTTTCAGGTCAGTAACATTATTCCACCCCAGGACTATCCTGCTTTAAAGTAGCTGTGTTGCATCTCTGGTGCTGGAAATTAGTCACCTCTGGCAGCAGCAGGATATATAAATTAAAATGTTTACGTCCTAAGTAAAAAGCAATGGGCAGTTATTGATCAGGAGTGATTTCCCTTCACATGCCTGCATGGTGGCTGGGAGAAACTCTACACACTGCAGAAGTGATGGCTTTTCTCACTTAAGTTCATCAAACACGCTGGCACAAACATGTGGTATACATCCTGCAGCGCCATATGATCCATGGCTGAGAGTAGACATCAAGAGCAGTTAAAAAAAAAGAAGAAATGATGAGCAATAATCAAGCAGGTGAAACATTATGACTGAACATCATCATCATCTGTTGTTTTTATTTACTGAAGCAGACTTAGCACAGGTATGCAAGCAGCACTATGTAATATCAAAACTGTTCAAACGCTCTGGGGTAGCCCTGATCAATTCTGCTTGCCATGGAGTTTGACGGTGGGCAGAACACAGCTGCATGCATTTCAGAGCTCGAACTACCTTTGTAAAACATCTTTTGTTGCTCCTAATTTCCAATCAATCACATGTGGGCAAGAGGACATATCCCACTCAACATATGTTGGCTGACTACGCTCATAAGTAGCGGAATACCCACACCAGTAATTTTCTTCTGTACCATGACCGGTTTCTTTAGCAGCAGTGAATGCCACAGGCACTGAACAGTAAATGCCTGCATGTAGCTGGAGACATGCACAAGTGTCTGTACATGACACTTTAGGTAAGAAATTCTGGGCCTCAGGGAAAGCCAGTGCAAGAAGATGATGGACCAGGAGGGCAGAGATGGGGAGTCTGAAGCCAGTTAAGGTGTTGGAAATCAAATAAGAATGGCTGGTCCAGGTTGGGCTTTTGAAACAGGAAAGGCCAGAGCTACCAGTTACGCTGAGGAACATTAACTATTACTTTGTGTCCACAGTCAAGAAATGCATATCTAGCTCCACACCTAAAAGACTGGCCCATCATGGCCCCATCATGTGATCTAGCTACAGAGTTTTCAGAAACCTCTTCATTTGTTAAAAAAGGATCAGCTACAATACACATAGCTGCACCACTACAGACAGAAAACTGACATTTTAGACAGACTGCCTGACTTTGAAAAGGAGGATGTTGCATCTGGAAACTCATGCAGAGTTCTCCTGACTGAGTCTCTCACAGTCACATGGAATTTCAGGGTGAACCATGATCACAGCACTCTGCTGGGCATTATTTACCTCCAACACAGCAGTAACAGATCTACCAGTGGCATAGCATAACTTGGCACTCATACAAGAAACATTAATAACACTCTTCTGAAAGTTGCAAAAGATGTGGTGTAGGACCCAAACTACAACTGCCCCACTGTGGTGAGCTGTGATTTGTCATTTTTTTAACAAAACACAGTACTGTGGGTATTCAGCGTTTCTCCCCATGCATCTAAGAGAAACTCACTCAGCTGTACATCTACTCCTAAAACCACTAAGCTAAAATGAACTAAGGATTGCATGTTTAGGAATACCAGTTTTTAAGAACTGAAGACGCTGAATTTAAAATATGTTCGGATGAAAATTAAGGAAAGGAAATGCAAGCCTCCAATTATTCTGCAATAAGAAAGGCTGTACTTTTATTCCCTTTGTTGAAGAGACTCAGGAAAGCATTACTATAAAAACATGTAAAAATTAGAAGGAAGTGGCACTTAAAAAAACTTCACTTCTTACTTAGGATAGACCTGAGAGCAGGAGGAGCAAGTGTGTAGGAAGGAGAGTGCTTGAAGAAAGGAATAAAAGCACAGTAGCTGGTACTTCTCTGCTATAACATTATCAGCCTGCTGAGAGCAATTACAATAGCACAGACAGCACTTGCTTTATTGTGACCTTACTGAGGAAAAAAACTCTGAGATTCAGCAGGGAATTTATTAGAAAATTTTAATGCCAACTTAAATTTGATCCAAAGGCCTCAATATTAAAGGTCATATCCATTACTATACTGTGGGAAACTTTGGATCTCTCTGTTCCTATGTTCTACCCTTTCTCAATTTTGTTTTCTTTCATAAGAGTAGGTCAAGCTCTCCTCTCAGCTCCACAGCACTCTGTATTAGAGGTACAAGACTGCTATTTACATTTAAAAAAGCCTTAGTCAGCAAGTCAAATAAGAAACATTAAAAAAAAAATTAAAAATAAAAAACCAAAGTCAAGCAGCACTGATGAAACGAATGCACTATGCAGCTGGATTTAACTACCTTACATGGATATAAAAAATATGTGACCTGATCTTGACCAAATTATCTGTCACTACTTCCAGGTCAACTGTCTTCCTGTCAGGGGGGCCAGGTATGAACTGACTACTGACTTGCACACAATAGCGTAAGTTGTGTAGCGTTTTTAAAAAATAAATTTTTAACTGTAGACTGTTACAAACATTTGAAATTAGAAGTACCATCACTGAATTCTGATCAGCTGAGCTTCACTGCTCTAGTGGAAGGTGTCCCTGCCCATGGCAGGGGGCTTGGATTGGACTAGATGACCTTTAAGGTCCCTTCAAACCCAAACCACTCCATGTTTCTATGAAAGGCTCCTTGTTTGTATGTGGCGATGGTTACTGGGTACTTCTTAAGCCCCATCACTGCTCTACCCAAAGCTTTCAGCTTTACAGCAGGAGATGCATATGCTAAAAGCACCTGTGAAAAATATAAAGTGCACTGTGAAGCTCCACAGTGCTCTTCAGCTTCCCTGAAGGAAGTACTCCCCACAGACTTGCAGCATAAAGTTACTCTCCTTTTAGTTGAAGATTTAGGAAAGAATAGAATCACAGATGGCCTGTACTTTACCAAAATATGAAAAAGACCACAAGTTCTACTTTTACATTGTATTGACCTTATTCAAATATGAAACTGTAATAGAGGGAAAAAGCTCATGTTCTTGAATCCTTACGTAATTTTGTAGCTTACATTCTTGTGACTTCCAGAGTACCTTGAGCTCTCAAGCACCCCTATTAGTCAGCAGAAATGTGTGAACACAAGTCCAGATACTTACTTTCAATCTGCTCAGCTACCTTCTGAACAAAAGAGTCATCCTCTCTTTCCAGCCTATGAGAATATGCATTATGGATATTCATTACATTCCTTATTTTCTCAGTAGCCCCGGTATGCACTCAATGTAGGATGTCTGAGAAAAGGAAGAAGGCTGAAACACAAGTTTCCTGTACCAGGCCTACTTATATTTGAAAACACATCCCACCTGACGACCTGGTAGCAGCTATTTCAGTCTTCTTCCAAAGTACCGGGAAACCTGACAACTGAACTAGTTTTACCTACATTTCAGGCTTTGATGTCATTAAATATATTTGTGGAGGACAGTGAATAAAAATATTTTTTTCTGAACTCAATTCACACAAGATTTTATGTTCTTCATGCTAACAGCCTCTGGCAAGGTTTTGGTAGAGGGGAGACTACAGGAGTAGCTTCTTTAAGAAGGTGCCAGAAGCTTCCTGCAGTGTCTGAGAGCCAATGCCAGCTGGCTCCAAGAGAGACCTGCCAGTGGTCAAGGTCAGCAGCAGTGGTAGTGCCTCTGGGATAATTAAGAAGGAGGAGAAAAAAAAGAAAACCTGCACAACTGCACCCAGGAGAGAGGAATGATAGCATGTGAGATAAACAGCCCTGCAGACACCCAGGTCAGTGCAGAAGGAGGGGCAGGAGGTGCTCCAGGTGCCAGACCTGAGACTCCCCTGCAGCCTGTGGTGCAGATCATGGTGAGGCAGCTGTGCCCCTGCAGCCAAGGGAGGTCCATGGCAGAGCACAGATCCTCCTGCAGCCTGTGGAGGACCCCACATCAGAGCAAGTGGATGCTTGAAGGAGGCTGGGACCCTATGGGAAGCACTGGAGCAGACTCTTGTCAGGACCTTTGGACCGGTGGAGAGGAGCAGGTTTGCTGGCAGGATCTGTGACCCTGTGAGGAACACAAGCTGGAGCAGTCTGTTCCTGATGGACTGCACCCCATGGGAATGACTCACACTGGAGAAGTTCATAAAAGACTGTCTCCTGCAGGAGGGACCTCACGGTGAAGCAGGGGAAGAGTGTGAGGAGTCCCCTTTAAGGAGAAGGGAGCAGCAGAGACAATGCGTGATGATCTGGCTGCAGCCTGCATTTCCCGTCCTTTGTACTGAGGAGGTAGAGAAAATTGGGAGTAATTTTTACCTGGGGAAGAAGGGAGGAGTGGAAGGAAGCTGTTTTTAAGCTTTGGTTTTATTTTTCATTACCCTTCTCTGATTTGATTGGTAATAAATTATATTAATTTCTCCAAGATGAGTCTGGTTTGTCCATGAGGATAATTGGTGAGTGATCTCTCCCTGACTTATCTTAACTCATGAACCTTTCACTGTATTTGCTCTCCCCTGTCTAGCTGAGGAGATAGAGCAGCTTTGGTGGGCACTTGGTGTCCAGTCAGGGTCAACCCACCACACAGCCACACTAAATTTAGTTTCATACACATCTCAAGTACCTTAGTAGGTTTGATACCAAAGGCACAAATAAAATTTGAATGCCACTAAAAGGTCACCACTTCTTAAAGACTTGTGTTTATTCACACACTCATACACTGACCTGAGTTTACCTTTCTAGACATGGGTGCGAATGACCTCTAGCTCAGAACCAGTGCAGCAGTGGCTGGGCTAAGGTGTCACACCAGCTGCACTCCAGGATGTCTGCTTTTGAAACTAAATACCACTTATTCACACAAGCAACCTACTGCAAAGCGCTCTACATGCAACATGAAGGTACTTAATCTGCCATGCTAAAGGAAGTGCCAATAGATTTGTCTTGTGAATTGCTTTACCCTTCAAAAGAGATTGATTACACACACTTGCTTTAAATGCAATTGGATTTGGTAACTACTGTAATTTTGTTTAATAGCTGTTTCTTATCAGTCTTGTCTCATTCAAAAAAAGGAGGGAGAGGTTTAATTTATGACTTATGACATTTGCAAGAAGTCAACAAAATGGCTGCAAGACTAAACTGGAAATATTTAATACTTAAGTCTTTTCAAAAAAAGCCAGCCTTGATGTTCCTGGTGTTCACACTGGTTTTCACTTACCTAGAAAACAGCATCAACTTCTAAGTCATTCTTCACTGCCCATTAGGCATGGTTTTTAGCTCTTATACTGTCTTTGAGGTAGCCCATAAAACACGGTAAGACTGACACGATGTGGTCAGCATCCTGCCAGCTTTCTGCCCATGCAGATTTCTTTCTTCAGAATGCTACTCCTTGGGCTTGAAGTGGACAGAGAAGAGAGCAAGGTAGATGATGAAGGGATACCTTCTGAGATAGACAGTGTCGTAAGACTTGGAATATCATGCCTTAATTCCTACTGTAAGCATATTTTGTGAATCTGGGCAAATAATTTGGTTCCCTGTGCACCCAAGTCTTAAAATACATGCTTATATTTAAAGAGAGCTAGCCCCCTTCATTTCCACCTCAGTATCTTAAGGACATTGGTGAAATGCACAATCAAAATCAGGATGCCTTAATCTCCCACAGCTCACTGCTACTTCTGCAGAGGAGCAGTAGAACCAGTGATTCTCTCTGTCCTCTGTCTTGCCTGTACAGCTGAGGGAATGGAAAAAGTCCCAGCCCTGACAAGTCCCTGGGGACGACACAACAAATGAATGAGCCCTGTCATAGTCACAAAATTATTAGTAATAAAACAAGCAGTTTGAAAAGACTTACTCCCTTTTTTTGACCATAAAGCATATTCTACATGTGGTAAAGCCATGTTACTGTCAATGGGCCAGTTCTGCAGTATTATTTGACAGCACAACTTTGCATACCAATTTTTTTCTCCTCTTCCCCCATGAGTATACATACATCATTTTAAAAGCAATTTACAACATGTCAAACTGCTTAAGGAGACTCTTAAAAATCTAATGTATGGAGTTAACCATTGGCATGATTTATTATTGAAGTTCCACAGTTATAACTTGACAATTAAGAAATATTGATAAATGTAAACACATTATTGATGTCAATTAAAAAGCACAAGATTGATTAACCTCCCAGAGGTATACTGGCACGAGCAGTTAGAGAGTAATCACTCCCACTAAGTATTCACTGCCAACAAATGTGCATAGAAATTAGACTTCTGTGAGACAAGAAGTATTTTCATTTAAGATAATTTGAACACAGAACCAAAGCATTCGGTCAACAACAAAATCAGGAGAATTACAAACAAGATCTGTATTAATGTGAAAGGCTAAGGGATTAGGTCACATAATGCTCACATTAACCACACAGTTGGCCGAAAATATGGTTAAGAATTATCAAACCAACTGCTCAGCAAGTCAATTATGCTCACAGAAGAAAAACTATGAATGTATTATTTAGCTGCTACACTGCAATATTCATAACTGTCCTGATGAGGGACAGGACTTTATTTTCACAGCATAAACAGCAGATCTTTGTTTAAAACTATGTATTATGCACTTTCTGCTGGTGACAAAATTATAAAGGTGAGTTCAAAACTCTGCTTAGTAATGGTTCACTTCCTGCCAAGCAAACAGCCTAGGAAGGACATTCAGGCAGCACATACCTCAGAGGGGAAACATGTATCTAATATACCCCAGAAAGCATAACAATAGGAATCAGTCAAATTGTGATTTAAATGTGACTGGAAGAGTTTGGGCTCCTTCTTTCTTCTTCTTTTTACTTGCTTTCAGAATTAATGTACTGGCATAATGCCTGTCGAGAAGATGAAGGGCACTGCAGCTATAGCTCTTAATGGCCAAAAACCCTCAGGCTCACCTCAGAAAGCACAAAGCTAAAGACAGCAGCAATGCACCAAGTACCAAGGAGACTGCGTAAACACTAATTAAACTTCACTCTACACTCTTGTCTAGAAAACAGCTTTCCCTGCCTAAACTTCCAGGGGCTTGATCAGACATGCTGCTGCTGGAGTCTAGCAACTTTCTTCCCTAAGCTTGGCCTTCATCACAACTTCATGGATCAAACACATTTCCCTCAAATACAAGTAGCTTACTACAGAGACACTAGACAGAATCTGAATTACTGCAAAAAGATAAAATTGTAAAATAACACATCAATGATAAAGCTTCCTTGCTTGAAAGAGCTTTTATGTGAAGGCCACACATATGTTTATTGCGAAAATAAAACTAGATCACTGTGGATTTACCTGGTTGCAAATTCAGTCAAATGGTATTGGTGACAGAGACCATGTTTGGTGCTATGATAACCCACAGGGGTATTCAGTGGACTCCCAGAAGATTACAGTATATGCAGACATACCAGACACAAAGGAACATGAAGAGGACTTTTTTTTTAAGTAACTGTTTTTTTCAGAGTTTTGTTAAATGACAATTAATATTGATGGATTGTATAAACAGCTTTCATTTTGACAATCAATTTTAAAATAAGAAAGCATCACCTTTGAAACTGGAAAAATGGAAAAGTTTTAGTGACAACCAACAGAAGAAGCACAAAGATAGTAAGATGGGGAAATAAAAAGCACTCATGAAACCAGATTCTTGGAGCAAATAAGGCAAATGGAGTTCTTTGCAGACTGCCCTTATCTTGAGAATGAAGAAAAGAGTAAATTCTTTAGACTTGAAAAACTATCTGTGGAAGAAACAAAAAAAGGTATCTGATTTAGAGTGGCAAGGGAAAATTTTAAAACATATTTTCAGTGTGCTGTGGGGAGAAGCAATGCTTATCTGAAAGGCCAGAAAAGAATGCAAGTAGCTTAAAGAGGAGCTAAAATGCCTCCTCTTCCCTCTGTTGGCTGTAAATGGAAAAACTGATATTGTAATTTGCTGAGAGACTGATGATTGAGCATTGGGGGTGGGGGAAAATGTCATTAAAAAAAGCCACTGCACCATTGCTATGGGACCAGCTGACTTGTCAGATAGCGAGGGTGCCAACACCAACATTGTCATCCTGAATTACAGACTGCAGTTCAAGGGCAGCAGAACACAGTCCTGGGGATCAGAGGCACCAGACAAATGCGCCAAAGCTCCTCCTGGAGGGAAGCATGCCTGCTCAGTTGCAGTGCCAATGAATCTGACAGTGTCTCCTTTCAATAAGCAGTACAAAATCAGGATGGAAAGTTTTCACATCAAGGAAAAAAGAAATAAAACTACAACAGATTAAAAAGCAACCAACAAACGATGAGAGATCAAGAGATCACTGTTTTAATAACAGCACTTTTGTCTCTCTCCCTTTTTTAGAAGTCTTCAAAACAGCAATCCCTCTAATTTCCTCAAGGTCTAGCTGTACTTAAAACTGGTTTGCCCCTGAGAAGGGACTCTCATGACAGATCAATATTCTGATGTGAATGTAAGTCACGATACATACACAAGGCTTCTACAAGGTTACACTTCATAAATAACACGCGGGATTGCCATACTTCTCCTTTTCCTATTTAGTAAAAAAGAGAACCTCCACAAATGTTCTGCTCTGCAGCAGACTTCACACGGCAAGAAAGACAAGAAGCTGCTCAAAGGTTAATACACTTTAATGCGAGAAACTCAATCTTCAAACTCTCCGTCAATGGGCACCACTGCAAACCAGACTGACAGGCATCAAAGCAAGATCACACAGATTAGAAACACAGCAGAAGTCATTTGAGCTGTGATCAAAACTACAGCACTCATTTCTACTTTCCCTCTCTTGACAGTATTTTTTATTTGTACTAAAACACACACACTCTTGCTGTTACCTTATTTGAAAAAGCCTCCTTGAAGTTTTGTTGCAACAGCCACCCCTAAGAGCCAGATTCATTTACACCCTGGGCTGAAGCCCTTGAGGCACCAAACACAGCAAAGCAGAAAGCACAAAGGGGCAAATGGCACAGGGACGCATTTGCCTGAAAATGTGATCTTTCCTTGGTTCTGGAACTTTCTTCAGCATAGATTGGTAAGTGCTCCTAACTGTTTCAAGGAGCTACTGACCAGCTAGGCTGATAAACTCGTTTCCATGTGGAAGTTTACACCCAGCATTTGCTTTATTGGATGTGACAGACTGCTACACCAAATTGCTCACTAGCAAGTAAGTCCTTCTCCTGTCCTTCAGACAGCCCTCATCTGTGCATAACATCAGGTGCTCACAGCTCTGGATGTATTATATAACTACTGTTACTATTTATGATAAGGCCCTAACCTCACTGGATGAGCCATTAAATACATGCAACAAAAATAATGACAGTTCTTTATGACAGATAATTACAGTATTTTAAATGCACTGGCCAACACTCATCAGTCTTTATTTTTAGGAAAGGTTACTGCACACATCAAATGCTGTGTTTTACCCTAAGCTCTTACATCAGAAAGACAAAGCCTCATTCTACCTCTGAATTGCCTCTGCTGGCAGCCTAAAGGTTACTTTCAATGCACAGTCTACTTTGGTATTTAATACTGCAGACAGAACCTGCCACTTGCAGTTTAGTCAGCAGAATGAACAGCAGCAAATCACTTGTGAAAACACAATCTTGTTCTCCATCAGGAGGGTTAAATGAAAGCCTAAGGAGTGACACTGCTCTGGAGACTCACACAGGTGTAACCTGGAGAGCCATGCCACCTGAAGATGAGTGAAATGTCTATTATACTTCCTGCACCCTCAGATGCCAGAAATTAAGCTGATATGACAGCTCTGGGCTTTTGGCATCTGTTCCAATGTCGCACATCTCCAAGGCTAGCCTACATGCCAAGATGAAAAAGGTATTTGGAAAAGCTGGCCAAAGCAGACCTCACTGCTAACAAGTTCTGTGAAAGGACAAGTTCTGATTCAGTGGGTTTCTGTTTAAATTTACCAAACCTTTTTCAAAGTCACTCCTACGACACCTTTTTCTTTGTTCCTCTTCCTTTTCAACCCCTAAAACCTTATGGATATTTACTGTTCATAAAATATATTTACTCTCCTACTGAAATACAAACCCAGTTTAGCTCTGAATTTACTGCTTCCCAATTTCAATTTCAAGCTTTCTTTTGTTTACTAAAAGACAGGTATTATCCATCCTATGTTATACATTCCTTCACCTGCATCTGTGTTTCTAAGTCAAGAGCACTGAATTTTAATATATGTTAAGGATTTCTGTTGCTTTCTTAATCATATTCTTCCTGGTAGGTTACTGTTATTAACTATTTGAAGTTTTCAAACCACATGTAAAGTAAATGCAACATTAACATAACAATTTAAACAACCTCAAGGTAAAGAAAATATCTAAAAATATCACCCCAAAGAGTTCTGAAATTTAAAAAAAAAATAAATTAAAAAGCCCCAACAAACACAGGAAAATGCCCCTAGCGGCTTCTAAACCCTAGGTCAGTTGATTTGAATTCAGTTTGTGGCTTTGCCACAAGCTTCCAGCATAATTTTGGTAACTGCAGGTAAGGAACCAAACAAGTGAGAATTCATGATGTGGTAAAGCAATTAAAAACTGACTACCAGTACTGCAACAGGCTAGGAGCAAGAAAAGTGCAAGAGGCTCATGCCAAACATTTTCTACATTCCAGCTGCCAATCCAAGGATTTAGAAGTGCATAGGTAGTTCATGGATACCATGCAGTGACTTGATAAAACCGTTTTACCAGGATATTTGTCCATTGCTTGATTATGCCACTCACCTCCTGCTCTTCTACCGTGAATGAGGCATTTGAAAACTTTACTCAGTCAACACTTGCTTTAACTATAGCTAACTGGCTCGAGAGGTAAGAAAAGTTCTCTGGATTGTAATGTCAGCTCTATCCTGGCTGGAAAATGACATCCAACAGTAATAAATAAAAATATTTGACACAAGTGAAAACCCCAGCAAGCTTCTAAGGACAATCCTCTTATCTAAGAACTGTAAGTCTACAATTTTGTGGTAGAAAAATATGTATTTTTGTAGAGAAATATGTATTTGCCATTGTGAAGCTGGAAAAAAAAGAGATAAAATTCAAAGAGCTTCTCAAGAAAAGCAGTAAAATAATCAGTGATTTTAAAACTTCCTTGCAGTGACAAACTTGGTAGGAATAAACCATATTAGAGCTCCAACAGAATCGTCTGCCAGCAGGAAAACATGAGTTGCCAATACCCTATGCATTCCTAAACAGTAGTGTGGTGCTGCCCCTTGCGCTCAAAGAGCTTTTCCAGCTGTTCTTCTCTCTTGGCCCCAAAACTGCTGCCAACATAACAAATACATTACACAGTCTTTTGCAACTTCCTTGCACATTCATTAAAATTAGATGTAAATGCGAAGTGTAGCCTGAAACTAATACTAACAAGAGATTTCAGAATCAACCTTCTCCTGCAAAGGGCATCCAGCCTACTACAGTGCTCTGCAGTATAAACACAACTTGTTCAGATGCCCAGAACATTTCTTAAAAGTTTGGTAAATTCCTCCAGACAGTCAATTCCAATGTCACAAACTCACAACTGTGTAAATTGGTACCAGTCCTCCAAATACTCAACAAAATGCTTTCAGTCCAGAAGTACATACGCCTTGACAATTACTAATTTAGGAATATTTGCTGCTCAAAGAATGAGCAATCGACTCAAAGCAGGTGCAGTAAACTAGGGTAGTGCTTCTACCTTTCATTTTTTATAGTAACTATAATTGACATTGCTTGTCTTGCTAATATTTATTAAACATGCTTCAATATTTATGTTATTTTCATTAACAGAAAGTTTCCTTATGGCTATATTGTCATCAATTCATAATAATATGAATAATAATAATGAGTGCTGTATTAGTACATCAATTCAGTTTAATTTCCACTTCCATTCAAGTGTTACTTGAATTTACAATATTGCTAAGATAAGATACTGCTACTGAACACCTCAAGAAGGCGCAATACTTGGCTACACACAGCTGCACTGGCAACTTGGCTTGCTGGAAAAAAAGATCCAGAAGAATTGCTCCTACTTTGCACAAGTTTCAGAACAAGACCATACTAATAATTTTGACTATGGGGAAACATAAGAATATGAGACTAAAATCTCCCAATGATGTGGGCTGTTACCAAGGCATAGTTACGAAGCATTTCATTAAAAGAAATGCAGCTGAAGTTACTACAAGCAATGGATATCTCCAGGATTAGAATGTACTTTACAACATGCTGCAAACACAAAAAATGCTGCAAGTACTCAGTATTTATCACTATCAGTGGAACCTTTCTAATTGAGGTCTCATGCTTCAACACCACATTCCTTCATTCTACACATCTGAAGGGAACAGTAAGAGAGGTCAAGCCTGAGTAAAAACAACTAAGACTCAAAAGAAAAGTTTATGTGTTCCCTCAAAAATCACAGATGACCAGCCAGCTGTAAAGGAAGCATATCCACATGTCCCGACTGTCTGAGTGCTCAAGGCACATCTCCTGTCTCCCTGACCAAGGTTTGTGCAAACCAGGATTCTCATCAGTTTGGATTATTTAAAGAGATAAACAAAAGCTGTGAAATATTAAAACTCTTTTATTGAAAAGTACTGTAGTTGTGTGATGTTAAAACCAGTAAAGTTGATAATAAAGGCTCAGAGCAGCCAGGAAAAACAAAATAATCCTTCTTAGCTGGACAACAAGATGACTGGCAGTTTCTAGCTACAATATAAAACTGAAGAGAAAGCACTACAGAGGAATATGTAAGAATGACATATCTTATAAATTAAAACAAGGCTTTAATCAGAGCACACAGGTCTACTACAGCTTTTGAACTTCATTACTACATTTTCAGTTCAAAACCTGAGAGAGAGCATGGCATAAAGGAAACTTCGGAACACTCAGTATTAGCCAATCTTCAAAGTGGCTTCTATAAATCTTAAATTTCAGCAGCAGCAGTACATTTCAGCGCAATTTCTCCTACCACTAACATACTGCAATAGTAACAGAAACTCACAAATAAAATCATATTAGCATAGCTGGGGAATGGCTGTTATGACAATCCTCAAATGACTTCAAGACTTTGCCTCAAAACTTTTTAAAACTTTCTATTTCAAACTTACTTGTGACAATGCATTTCTCACAACACCCTTCTCTAC
Organism: Oriolus oriolus; assembly: GCA_013400235.1. Taxonomy (NCBI): domain Eukaryota; kingdom Metazoa; phylum Chordata; class Aves; order Passeriformes; family Corvidae; genus Oriolus; species Oriolus oriolus. Next base: position 692,692 of record VXBT01005811.1, on the reverse strand, counting down.
AGGAAAGACATCACAAAATTTTGTTGTTTACACAGTAAACACACACACACACACAAATCTTTACAAACACCGTTTAAAATGAATCAGAGTTGTTCCTTCCTTTAGCCAGGCTATTTTAAAATCGAAACCACTAATAAGGAGAGGAGGACTAAGGTGGAGATTAATGTTCCTCCATGCTTTTCAGCATTATAAAGATACTTTTATAACACTCAAGCAAATTGTACAGTGACTGACATGAACAAAATGACAGTAATCTGTCACTACTTCACATTTCCCACTAGGCTGATTTAAATAGTTATTTATGAACCTTACACTTCAATGGTCACTTTGATGACTAACCATAAATTAGAATGTAAAGTGAATATAAATTTAATTTTAGAGTAACAACAAATTGTCAGCAAAGAGGAATCTTATTTAATTTCTACTGACATACTAGGAAAAAGTCAGCAATACCAAGATGAACCACATCATAATAAACCCCAAACTTAGCAAAAACCTGTATGCTAGATCTCATGTTTGCTTCAGTGCTTCTGCATTTAAAAATAAAAGCACTTTATATTATGCTTGGTTAGTTTTAAATATAAAGTCTTAATAATGTCAGATGACTTCATTACTTAGATCTTCAACTAAACAGAGAGGAAGAATGATTTTTTTTCAGCAGAGCATGATGAAATTTGACAGCAAATAAATATTAATATGAACTTAGATGCTCGGGTTTTTAATAGTCCTGATGAAAAGCTTTTAAGACAGTGTTGCTATTTTTACAACATTTGTCTCTTGCTTTACAGATGGAAGTGAGACAACACCAAAACATAACAGAAGTTCTGCAAAGCACAACAGTTCTCAATTTTTTAGGACAAAAAAGTCTTTATTACCCAAATAATCAACTCTTGCAGGGAGGCATGTCAAAAAATTATCTTGATAAAATAATTTTCTTCTATCTGATTATTTTTTGTTAAAAAGTTCCATTGCCTATTATATTACTGTACAATAACATTTATTATCTGATGCCATGATGATTTTTTGCCTTTTCTTTTATACCCTTTTATATAGCTTTTATGTATTCTTAGTGCTTTTAGCCCACATAGTTATAATTCCTTAAGTTTGATAACTTCGCTTAGACCCAGTATTCTATTAACCCAAGAGACCAAACATTCTGGAAGCCCCAGACACCAAGGTCCTCTCCAGAACATATTCTGTAAACAAAGATAGGCCCATCCAGGGGGAAGGTTCCTCAGGACAAGGGGTTTGCTCGAGCCTCTCATTGGGAAATCTTTGATAGATACGCTAATTTGCAAGGCCTGTAATTGTATACGTGTTCTATCGTGTGGGTGTGCATTTTCGGGGTGCATTTCAATGTGCATTTCGGCGCACCTGAGGATCCTTAAATAAATACTGAGGTAAAAACCCTTTTTTTCCCCTTAACTGTGTTTGGTTCTTAATTTTAAGACCAGGGAAAGGCAACAATCCATTACTCCTGCAAACATGTAAGATAAACCCTTCCAAAAGTGAATGCAGCATGATTGTATTTCATGAAAATGTCTAGAAGTGCAACATTAAAGAGATATTTCAACATAAGTTTCACTGTTTTAGCAGTATTAAAAATGTGAAGTTGTGTCAGTGTCTTTAATATTCCTTGCTTTTCAAGTATATTTTCCCTGAAATTCTTACATGGAATGATAGTGACCCAATTTAAAACCAACTTTAGCAATTGGTTTTTCATTGGGGTTGAAAAAGCCCCTTAAATAGCTGAGGTTTGAAGCAAACATGCAAAACTCTGCAGGCTTAGCAATAACTGAGGCCATTCTGAATTATTCTGGTATGTCCCAGTAACATAGCAACAAATGCATAATAGAAAGATGCTGACTGATGCTGAGGGACAATCTTTAGGCTATAAGAAAACATAAAAGGTGCAAGGCAAGACCCCCACCCTAGACAAGAATCCAGCCTGTCAAGAGTCTGTTTTAGACAAATAATATTTTTTTTATGGTCTACAGAAACAAGGTAATCTGGGTTTGCACAGGACTTAGATAGGAAAGATGAGTTTTATTTTAAAATCTGTCCCAAACTTATTAAGACTCAGATCAATAGAACCATGTTTTGCTGAGAAAAAAGTTGGAAAGTTTTTATTTAGCAAGACTTTATCTTAAGCAAGAATTAGAAGAGCTGAAAATGCCAATTATCATCTACAGATCTAAGAAAAAACACGCCAATAGTCAAATGTAATTGCATTGGAACAATCCAATCCAAACTGCTTCTTTGAGAAACACTTAAAATAAAAAAATAGCAGTGTTTGGGTTAAAAAAAGATAGCAAAACTATGGTAGCACAAAACAACACCTGTTCCTGGGAGAAGAAATTCCAAGAAAATTAACTTGCACCTAAGTATTTATACTTGATTGTCAAAACAAAGGGCCCAGCTCCCTACTGAAATAAGAATCCATCTAACTGACCTGCTGGTTGTTTAAAGATGCATTTTAAAACAAACCATGGAGGAGCAGGTGCACATATTCAATCAGTGTTTAATAAAAGTACTACTGAGCTCTGTGGTGTCAGCAAGCACAGATTTTGCAAGGAGGAACAGCTAAAGCACTGCAAGTGCCCATAGAGAGTTCATGCATAGAAACTTTCTTCCAATTTTTAGTGGTCACTGTAGACAGACACTGGGTATGAATGAGAAGCTAAAAAGTATCCAGTTCAACCAAGTCTACTTCATGTCTTAGTAACATGGTCCCTAGTAGAAGGAACAGAGATGCTATAAATACTAATCAGACAAGGTTGAAGAAAAATACTGCCAGTGACTCAGATTTTCCAAAGAAAAATCTATCACCCAGTTTGGACACATTTAGCCAGCATTCACCTAATTCACTTCAGGATTTTCTTGTTCTGTTACTGTTCTAACACTGTATCTGGAGATGGGAGAAAACTAACACAGAAGGTGGAGAGACTATCTGGAGTGAGTGACACAGCCACCCTTCTGGACCTATGATGGAAAGAAGAACAAACTCAGACAAAAACTGATGTTCATTTAGAGATGTTTTGAGCAAGGATCTATTTTTCCCATCTCTAGTGGCATAAGACAGTTAAATGAGTAGTGGACAACTCCTATAAAAAAATGAGAGAAATAAACATACCTGCCGTTGAATAACCTCTAGGTTTGCTTTGGCTTTATTCAGTAGCTCTTCTATTTTTTCAGAATCCTCTATGGTCTTGTTTTCTCTAAAGGCATCTCTTATCCTTCTGATGGCGTATACTCTAAACACAAACAATAAGAAGACGTATTCATAGATGTGCCAGGATTTATGATGTTTCAATATTCTTTAAAATGTGCTGATATAAAAAACAAAATGCACACACACCCCTATATATATCTCTATGTATCTATCTATATCTCAGTTTTAAGCATATATCTTTTTATTCAGGGTTTTGTGTTGCCCGAGTTGAAGTAGTGACCAGATCCTTTAGTTTTAAAAAAAGTGGTTCTTTTGGAGGTTACTGTAGAAAAAAATTCATATTTCAAATATCAGTCCAGTCTTTACTGCTTGTAATTGCTGAAACCATACAGTTGGATGCCCAGCATGGATCCGGCAAGGCTTAAGAACGTAAGAGAAAGGCTGAGGACCAGAAAATCATTCCCCAGATTATTCTGAATCGGTGTGACTATTTTTAAACTATTCTTAACCTGCATATTCTAAAGGTCATTGAGCTAGACACTAAATACACCATACATATCTACTAGATGCAATGTTGTAATCTAGCAGTCAACAAAGGTAGACTGATGGACCAATCAACACAAAAAGGGCTCCTTCCCTGTCACCCTTTTCCTCTCCTGACAAGGTGTATTTCACCCCTCAGTCCAACACCTCCTCATCCGTTCCCCCACTAAGAAGCAGGGGCTACTACACAGGGCACTACTTCTGCAAGCTGGAAGAGGTTATGATCTCTGCTTCCAGAGAGGAAGGTCCAAAGCTGCAGCTTTCTCCAAATCCCACCCTTTCTTTCCAACACAGTAAAGAACTTTCACATAGTCTGTAGTGTACTGTCATCTTCCCTTCCCTCCCCGCCGTGAATAGGGCCAATTTCCATATTAAAACAAATTTTTCAGACTGAGCAGTGGATACTTTCGTTACATGGGTCTTTCGGAGGGGCTGGAGACATGCAGTAAACTGATCTTGCTCATCTACCTTGATAGTGTTCCAATTCTGTACCACCACATCACATCAGTATCACTTCTGCTACAGAAAGTAAAACCCTATCTGTGGCACTGGAAAGAAACAAAAGGCTGCAAAAAAACCCCCACAATTAGTTTAATATTTCAACAACCCTTTCCAATCTTGTATAAAAGTGGAACATGAGAGACAAAACTGTCTGAAACACTGTCATAAAAAATCCAAGGGCAAGATTGAAAAATAAAATTATTGGGGAAGTAGACTGAGGGGAGAGGAAGAAGAGGGAAGATGAATAGCCAGTGGCACTCCGTTCCATTAGATGGTGCTATCCAGCTCCTATTGCAGCTTTCACCAGCCAAGCAGTGTATTTTGTCTTTGAGCTCATAAATAATACATTTCAATCAGAGGAATCGGGATGGTTGTGGAGTGCCACTCTGCCGCCGCACTCCGGCAGATGGTGCGTGCTTTTAATTAGGGCCTGTTCACCTATAATGTGACACAGGGGTGCGTGAGGGAGTGAGGGAGCGTGTGTTTGGATGTGTGAAGTTAATAGAATGTATTAAATATGGAAGCTCAATCTCATCTGCAGCTGTTGTCCTAGCAGGACATGAAGGGGAAGCTGATTATTTCTTTTAGAAAAGAAACAACCCCAAATCATTAATATATAGTGTAATTCTGTTGCTTGATAATGGATAGATTTCAAATCACCCCATATACATATGTAGGGTTAAACTGTGAAAAACATGTACTATTTTCTGAAAGAAAGGACAGGTTTCCAAGAGATACAACAACTAACATATATATATTTAGCTTAAAAGAAAAAACAACAACAGCAGCAAGTATCTATTAGTGGGTAACAAGTGTTTCAAAATGCAATACAAATGAGTAAATGCTATCTACATAAAAAAGATAGATAGGACAAAACCAAATTCTTGTTCAGTACAACACCTACAGACTGGAGGGGTTTGTTTTTTTTTTGTTTTGCACATATGGTGTGTTAATTGTTCCATTTTCTCTCTCTTCCTCTAATTACACCCAACAGTTGTTGAGAAAGAAAAGATATGTACATAGAAAACAGACCAATTTTTATCTATGATCAGAAAGTTGCACCATTTTTACCTTCTACAGTTTTTTAAACCTTTATGAGTGTAAACATCCAAAGGAACTTATTTTACATAGGCTTTAACACAATCTTAATTCTACAGCTAAATCCATGTATCTCTAAACACACTTCAAAGACCAGCTCTATAGCCTGGCACTATTCTTTACCAAAGTCTCACTGAGATTCAATGTATTACTTAAAATAAAGATGAGCTCAATTCAAAGCTCAAACCCAATATTATAATGATTGTAAAATATCCTTTCTTCCCCATTGAGAGGTGCCAGGGAAATATTTTACCAACATCCAAATTCTCTAAAATTATGTAAAAAGTGTTAAGCCATGATATAAACAAACTGGAAGGCTTTTTTTCTTTTTGTATGTGTGTGTGGTTTTTTCTTTTAAACAACAGCTTTTTATATGCAACAACAGTTGTGAGCAGTGTCAATTCAGCACCTCAACACTTCCTATATTTCAACAGCTTCTGAACTGAGAATGCATTAAAAGCTAGAACTACCATAAGAACTGCAATATTGTTTCAAGTCTGTGAAAAACTAAGCCCTTCTGGAAGTACAGTAGTGTGTGTAAGCAACACATAGTAAAGACACACATGCATGAGAATAACTTGTTCATTCAGACATGTACCTGTTGAGGCTTTTTTTACAGAGCACTGCTCCAGAGATCCTCTGGTTGATGAACAGACTGGTCTGCTAATCAGTTGCTCTAATGGAGTGTATTTTCAGTTCAATGAGCATAACACACCAAACCCAAAACTGTACCATTTGAAGGCACACCTAGAAATGCCAGTGGCAGTGAATGCATGGTTTTCTTCATAAAACTTTATGACATTATCCTAAAAGAACACTACCTGCAGACAGTGTGAGAGATGAAAAGCAGACTGGCAAGTGAAGTGAAGTGATGGCTGTATCTTATGGATGATTATTTACCCAAAGGGCCACAAAGGAACTGCAACAAGTTTAAGCTGATGTGAAGAGGAACTGTTGCAATTTTGCCACCGTGGCAGGCACAAACACTCCCTCTGCCCCCTTTAGACCAGCACAGTCAGTCTGATGCTTGGCCCCAGCTGAGCCAGTCCAACTTAGGAACTTGACAAAAGGCCAAGCTACTACAAGAGTTAACTTCATTTTTTGTTGTTTTGGGCTTTTTTTCCAGATTAGCGAGCTTCATCAGCTCTCCATGGAACTGGATGAGCATCAGCACTGAGGAGGAGGGAACACAGCAGTACTGATTTTGATGGATAGAGTTTGCCATTGATCCCATTCAGAAAGGCCAAGTCACACAAACAAAGGGGACCTTTCAGTGAGAAGGTACCAAGCTAACTCTCCAGAGAAATAGAACAGAAAAGCAATTTTGGATACAGTACACTCAAAGAGCTCCCATAGACTTGTGTGAAAAGTCTAGTTCCTAATGCAGTAGTATTCATTAAGAAACATCATTTAAATTAAGTCTAAAACTACATTTCACAACTCATTTTTCTCACCAATTTTTTGAAAACAGATATTGAAAAATGGCTGAAAGACACAACAAGGTATTTTGCTTTTATCATTCAAGTGCACTGAAATGTGAGCAGATAACATCTTCAATTTTATCTTCTGCAAAGTGACCTAGTGACAGCAGGACCCAAGCGAGAGTGTACAGTCAAATATATTCACTCACGGCTGTGCTACATATGCACACTCAAAACACCTTTTGTGATCCCTACTTAAGTGCATCTGTCACACAATTAATTCCCAGTTAAATCAAAAGAATGTCCTCGATGGGCAAGAGACTCGGTGCGATGGTTTCAGACCAAAGCCACCGCAGGTGGATGGCTACACAAGGCAACAGATGCACATCAGTAGAAAACAGAAAGAGTGGTTGGAGGTTAATATGAGAACAAGGCTAGGGCCAAAACATTACCACAGACTCTCAGGCCACAGGCACTATCTGCTAATGTTAAGAGACTACAGTGCTGCCAAATAATAGTAAAAACTAAAGAGAAAGCGGTCTTTGTTCCAATATTCTACCTTCAAAGAGTTCCTCTCTTTTCTTCTCTGAAGCACAATCAAAAGCCTCATGTGTCCTCATAAAAATGAAGTCTACAAGAAGCAAAGTCTGAAACAACGACTATTAACGAAAAATGAAATCACAATCCAGGTACTTCAGAAAATAATAACTGCTTGGGGACTTATATACTTTATTTCAAAATGTTTACTTATGTCATGCCTGCCCAAAAAAGAAAAAAAATAAACCTTTGTGCTCTGCTAAATTAAAAGAAGTTGAAACATCACACAAACATACTCGCTTTTTAAGTACACAGTTCTGAGCTTTCAAAATAAACCTGGCCAAGCAATGTTTTACTCAGCACCACTTTGCATTTACCAGTATCACAACACGCTAGAGGTTTAAGTCCTCTTTCCAAGACATCTTTACAAACATGTTGACATCTTGTCTTTGTGACTGTCAACAAATACAATGTATTGATAGGTCACATCACAGGCACAGGCACCACACTGCGGAACACAATGGCTATTACAAGTTGTCGGCCACTGAGCACGCACACAAAGATAGAAGAGGACGGTTGTGGCACACAATCTGTGCAAGCAAAACGGATCACAAGGGAAGGGGCCACCAGGTTAGAATATTTATATTCAAGACTTCCAAAAAAGTTCTAGAGTAAAAATGCATTTTTCCTTATAAGCTTGAGTTGTATTCAATAAATTAAGGCAAGCGAGCAGTAGCCAAGCTCTAGGAAGCCCACTGGGGTTAACAGCTCTGGAATGAAGTATATGCTGCTTTTCTTTAAGGACACAATGTGCAAAAGTGAGATACTCATTTACAAAAGAGTAGCAAAAGTGAGGGATCCTTTTCATAAAAGGCCAGTTTGCTTTCACTAAACTATATTTTCTTATCACTGCTGCCTTCCAACTAACATCTATTAACTCATGGTAGCAACAGGATGAGTTTTCAGAATTTCCCATTATTACTAGCAAAATGTGCACTAGATGAGATTTGCCTAAATTTTCAGAATTATGTATCTTTTAAAAATGGAAAGCTTTTGTAACAAAAAACCTTCTGCAGACAAGTAATTTTAGCTCACAATAGAGTTTTATGAGCATTAGTGAAGATGTCTTCATGTACAGAATAACTTCTGAGGGAATGTTTATTTAGATGTACATATATGTACACATGTATATTTCCATACATTTCTGAATTTACAGTATTTTTTCCTCTATAAAGGTCTCTTTAAAAGACACCAATTAAGATGAAGCAAAAGCTGCATGTGATTACCATCTAATACTAAAAAAAGAAACACTTGACAACAGACGTATGCTTGAGACTGAGAGGTAAGTACCTGATAGGGAAGCAGTTGTGATTAGTCTAATTAAACACAAGCCCAGCAGAGGGGTGTGGATGCAACATTTTATCAACAAGGTGTTCCTCAAACTCCATCACTAGACACACTTTCAGCACTGCCACCTTCTAAAAATCAAAGCAAAGCCTATTCTTGCATCCAGGATTTGCTTGGGGGAGTCAGGGTGGTGGCTGGATGCTGGGAAAGGAGGAAAGAAGAGTAAAGAAGAAAGATTAGACTGCTGGTTTGAATTTTCTAACAAAGCACAGTCACTAGACAGTCTTCACAAAAAGCCAACAGAAAGAAACCTACCAGCCACTACTTGGTTTCTCTGCTAACATACAAAACATGAATTCCAATGCAACTGCTAGGAAATATGTCTGGAATAGAACAGCACTAGAGATACTTTATGAGAGAGAGGGTTAACACAAGAGAGCAGAGAATAGGAATAAAGACTGATCAACATAAGAAAACACATTTGAGACATTGATGGTAACTATAACCCAGTGCATATAATACATGCTGTATGATCAGATACAAGGATTTGTAGCTTATTTCTAAAGCAAATATTGCTATTTTGCATCCCAGATCTCAAAACGTCTAATAAAAACTCGAACCTTTTCCATGAGTTTCCTTTAATTTTCTTTTTTCAATCTAGCCCCCAAAAAGTCTCCCTAGATTTTTAGAGAGAAAGACTTGTGGATGTTTTTAGAAAAGGAGAAACTTATTTTTTCTAACTATATCTGTTCATCAGTTTGTGTCTGTACCCATTTCAAAGCAGAGAGCATGGATGACCACCTGATCAACAGGATCACAGAATCATTCACATTGGAAAGCAGTCTGGGAGGTCTCTAGTCCCACCTCCTGCTGAAAGGAGCATCAGTGATGGCATCAGCTCAGATTACTCACAGCTTTGTCCACTCAAGTCTTGAAAAACAGGACGCTGACCAGACCACCTTGCTCAGAAAACAAGCTCAATTGCTTGGCTGTGCTTGTGGGGAAAAAGCTTTTCCTTAAAGCTAGTCTCAAAAGCCTCTCTTCCTTCACTTTACATCTGCTGTCATTTTTTTCTCCTATCAGGCCCTTCTGGATACTTTGAGGTACTGGCTGCTTTCAGATTCCCTCATTGTTGTTTCTTCTTCAGGCTGAACCAGACCAGCTCCCTCAGCCTCTGTTCACAGGACAAGTGCTTCTGCCCCCTTGGTAGCTCCTGCTAAGCTGCCTACAGGTTTTATGTGCCTTTCCTGATGAAGGGCTGAGGAGGGCAAGACTGGATGCAGAACTCCAGATGCGATCTCCCTCCCATCAATCTGCTGGCTGAGCAACTCAGGATGCTCTTGGCCTTCCTGGCTGCCAGGGTACACAGCTCAGTTCCCAAACACTTGCTTCTTAGTGAATACTATCAGTGCTATTCATAGTTAACTATCATTATTTTTGCCATTCATTGAAACATACCTTTTTGTTGCTATACTTCTAAAATAGAAACAGTTATTGGCTTAATTCTAAGTGTAAAGAATCTCTATAGAAGGGAGTGCTTTTCAGGAGGTCAGGGTTAAGAGAAAAAAGTAAAGCTGTCCAAATGAAAGCATTCTTTTAATCTTAATTGGAGTTGCAACTGCAATGTTGTACTGAAGAAGAGGCTAAAACAGAGGGTTATCAGTGAAGGACCCAACTGCACAAGTTGTTCAGTTAACGAGGTACCAGGCAAGGATGTGCTGCAGGAACTATAACCTGAATTTGCTACAGATGAAAAGTGTCCTGATGGCCTGAAATGAGTAATAGCTCTCTGCTGAGCTTTCCCTGCCAAGCCCCTGCCAGCTGCTCTACAACCAGGACACTGGGGTAGCTCAGCAGTCCAATTACCAGGCAGGGAATGCCTCGAAATGACAAGTTCAAAACCTGACAACGATGATTTTTCTCTTCTTCCTTTTGAGACAGATATATACCACTCCATTTGCTGTGCTGCTGTTTCTGAACAGTTCATTAAAAAAGCCTGGCCTTCTGTGCCCAGCCATTACAAATTCGCTGGAAAGATTAAGAGTTTTAGTCCAATGCTGTGGCCAACATTTCTCTTTTCAGCATGGCTATAGGTTCCCCCTGCACTGGTGTGGCCTCACCTTGAATACTGTGTGCAGTTTTAGTCACCACAAGATAAGAAAGATATTAAGCCATCAGAGAGCATCCAAAGGAAGCCAACAAAGATGGTGAAGGGCCTTGAGGGGAAGCCGTATGAGCAGCAGCTAAGGTCACTTGGTCTGTTCAGCCTGCAGAAGAGGAGACTGAGGGGAGACCTCATTGCAGTCTACAGCTTCCTTGTGAGGGGAAGAGGAGGGGTAGGCACTGATCTCTTCCCTGTGGTGACTTGTGACAGGACCAGAGAGAATGGCCTGAAGTTGTGTCAGGGGAGGTTTAGGTTGGATATTAGAAAAATGTTCTTTCCCCAGCGGGTGGCTGGGCACTGGAACAGACTCCCCCGGGAAGTGGTCACAGCACCAGCCTGACAGAGCTCAAGAAGCTTTTGGACAATGCTCTCAGACACATGGTGTGAGCCTTGGGGATGGTCCTGTGCTGGGCCGGGAGTTGGACTCGATAATCCTTGTGGGTCTCTTCCAGCTCAGCAGGTTCTGTGATTCTGTGACTTGGGGACCCTGAAGAGGGCTAAACATATTGTGCTTCTTGGTGATATCATTCAGAGAAGCACTAGGTGCTAACCATGCATCCTTTCTGGATGCATGCATTTCACATTTGACAGTGGAAAATGATTTGCCTTTGATGAAGCACTAGTTGCAAAGGTTATTTTAATTAAGGGCATAAAGCCTTGGGATATTCAAACTTCCTGGACTGCAGTGTGCTTGGTCTGGATGATGATAAGATTTTGACAGGAGATTTCTGATGCACAGCATTATTTCTGAAAGTAAAGATTCAGATATAGAGTAAATATCTAGTTACAGGACACATATTATTCTTTCAATATGGAAATTATGCTAATTCCTTAGAAGAGAAAAGGGATCAAGTATCAGAAATATGTTGATAGTATACAGTATTAAAATAAATGAGATATTTTGACTTACAAAAGACTTAAAGAAACAGTTCTCTGAAAGTCATCTGAGGTGAAGCTTTGTTGGCCATTTTGACAGACTAGTCATTTTCAGTATACTGAACAGACTCCTAGCAAAGTTTTACTTTGCAAAAGTGATCCTTGGATTCTAGCAATAAAGACAGTTAATTTTGCCCCTTGATTTTTGCTCAGGTAACCCTGAGATTTCTGAGCCAGAAGGATGTAAGCATCATAGGGCCAAAATGAATCTAGTAGAAGAAACTGCATTGAAATTAGATAGGGTCCAGTTATCTCATGAGAAAGGCAACAATAAACCACAAATACAATTTATTAAACAATCCACCTGAAGTAACATACCACCTGCCCTGTTTATATACAACATACTAGAAGTTACGGGATTTAGAATATTGAAGTTACTATCCAAACTTTATTCTCTCATCCATTTCTATCAGCTTTACAGCTTATCCAAAAATCTTTGTTCCTTATAACTCAGTAATGACAAACATCCCCCACTGGACTTCCTACCACCATATGGTTCAATGACCTTCCCTCATTTATTGCAAAGCACTGCATGTTTAGTTTAGCAAATTTGCAACATCAATTTTGAGAACAATGATGGTTATTTGAAATTAGCAGCACATAAAATTCTAATATATGCAAAGCCTATTAGTCAAATCTAGAGCCTAAAAAAATCAATTTGGAATCTGTAACAAAATCAGCATCCTACTTTGTGCATAGAACAGAGTGCTGAATATTATTTTCAGACATTTGGGATTGCAAATATATCCCTTTGGACAATGCATGTAGTGTTTCAGGAAGCTCAGATCCAGACTACTCAAATTATTATGAAAGGCTCAGAAAAAAAGAAATGCGGGTTATTTTGTACACTATGAACATTACTTAAATCAGAGAAAGTCAAGTGACCTAAATATTTCCTTCTGTATTCTTTCTATTTAATTAGTTACATGATATGGAAGTCTTCACAGACTTTAGAGATGATTACACTAGGACCAAAGAAAAAGGGGCTGAAAACCCCATCCTGAGTTGAACACTAACCCAGAAATGCAAAGGATACAAACTCTGGGGGTCATTTCATTCCCCACAGGAAACCAGATGCAGCTTCTTACATGAAGAAAGAGCAGGAGGACACATGGTGAAGAGAAGCAAGGTTTGAAGGAAAAAAAATATTCTGCTCGGTAAAGCTGAATGACTGATCCACCATGCAGTGAGGCAGGTTTGAGGTTTTCAGGCGGGCACAGCTGATCTTCAACCCCATAAATAACGCAGCACCCCTGCACACCAGGCATAATGTGCCAGAACTGCCTGCCCTGACTTTCCGCACTGCACAGCTCTGCACTCCCAGCACCTTCCAGGTGCTACCAGCACAAGCGAGCACTTAAAAAAGCCAGACCCTTTGCAGGCAAGTTATGGAACAACATGTCCACAGCTCTTTATCTTTGGTATCTTTGGGGCATGGTGGTGATCAGCTAAGACATACCTGAGACCTCCACTAGCTCCAGTACAGTAAATTCAGCTTCTCAGGACCTATAGATCCTATGTATTTTTCTGAAGTCCAGAAGTAAAACAGGAATCAAAGCAATACTAAAAAAGTAGAATAGATTATCTATCTGCCAAACATGAAGCTAAGAGCAGCTACCAGCTGAAATGTTTTTTGGGCTATGTATGAGCTCCACCTCTAAAACTGTGGTGCAAACACTCCTACTGTCCAAACTGTGGATCCCAGCATACAATGCAATACTTTGATCTGACAAGATATACTTTAATATCAGACAGAAAAATGAGATTAAATTTAAAACGCAAGGTATTCTAGTCTAGTGAACAGAAGTCATTCAATAAGCTTGCTGACAGATCTTCTGTGCACTTAAACAGTTTAACTACTGTAGAAAAGGAGATCAGAAGTATTCAGGAAGACAAAGAGAGCAGTCAATTTTCCTTTTTAAAGAAGAGACAAACGCCTTTTAATCTAGGCAAGCCCAAGTACGTTAAATATAGACATTAAAATTTAGAGGTGAAGCTCTGCTGACGTCAGTAATTTTTAAAGAGCCTTCCAGTCAACTTCTTAACACTCTCTCTAAGAGTCTTACACTATGAATGGAAAAAGATTACCATATTCTATTTCTATACCTCTACACATTCTATTTAATAAGGCTAAGTTCTGACTGGTACATTTATATATCAAAAAAGATTCTGCTTTTCAAGCCAGAAATGGGCTACAAAAACCCCCAGATAGTACTTTATAGCTAATTAAAAGTTACAGAAAAATAGTCACTGACATGAGTGATGGCAGCACTTTTTGTCCTCTGTCTGCAAGCAAGGAAAAAGAAAACACAGCAAACTTTTCCTCCCATAAGCACACGACTGCTGGCTGGAAGAATTTCTTCTCAGATAACATTTACTCTAAATGTGGAATTAACATCTGGCTTAAAACTCAGTAACTCAGATAAGTACTGGCTAAGGTTACTGCAGGATACATTAGGAGAGGAAAAGAGGTATGAGGAGTGATCTACTTATCATAAGGTTTTCAGTGTAACATTTTATGATCAAGGCAGATTACCTTCCCTTTCACATGAGACATGACCTTCCACTCCCTGGAATAGCAGAAAAAGTTTGCAATCTAGGAACAAATTACCCACACGAGTTGCAGGAGCACCAGCTAATCCCATTGGTCCCCAGCTCATGGTACCAATAACTTGCACTGATAGAGAATTTCTCCTTCAAGGGTTTCAACAAATTGTTGGGAAATAAAAGCCCAGAAGCAAGCCTCAAAGTCCATACAGGTTAGCAAGCATTGGCAGTAGTTCACAGAACAAGGAGTTTTGTACAGTATACTTTTTTGTCCAACCCCGTATTGCTGTAGCTTATACGACTATATTCATGCCACATTGCCTTTCCTTTTTGAAGTGACTGTGTCACCAGCAGTCTCATAAATATTCATATTTCCATGCAAAATCTGCAAATAATGGGCAGCAATTTTGGGTATAAATTATGACCTAAAGATAATAAATTAAATTCAGTAAAAAATGTGCTCAGTAGCTCTGGAAATCAAGAAACCTATTGAGCGTTCTCCATGAAATGCATTGCCTATTATTGTTGTGTAAACGAAACACTCAAACATTTATTTTCATACTGTAAATTAGTCAGATCAGGGAAAAAAACATTATGAGTGAGACATCTAATTTATTTTGGCCAGTGATAAAACTACTTAGATCAATCAATCAATGTTCCTCCCTTCAAAACTAGTTTACATATGAAGACTTAATTTGAAAGCCTATTGTTAACTTACTGGACTAGAAATATGCTATGATATTTTAGATGAGTCAAAGACATTTTCTGAAACTTAGTAGCAGGTTAGTTTCATGGCAACACAATACAGTTCAATTTGACATTGTCAGTATAATTCAAGCTATAAACTTCAAGGACTGTCTAATGCACCTCATTTGAGCTGTATTGACTTTAAAACATCTTCCTGAAAAGGAGGCAGTCTGATGTTATTTAAATAAATAAAAATACTGAATATATTTGGATGGATGGATGGATGAATGAATTATTGTTTCACAAAGAATTCAACTAGTGATTCAATCCAAAACTTTATGAAATGTGACGGTTTGTACCTGGCCCCTTCCACTTTTAGTTCCCCCTTTCTTAACTGTGACTAACAATGCTAATAAATTACGGCTCTGAACCACACCTCCAACCACCCCCCCAGCCACATTTGGCTCTTTCATTTCTATTCTAACATGGTCTCCAGAAATGTAACATTCACATAATGTGTAACCCTCACAAGATAAACCAATTTTCTCCACCAAGGCTCTGTAGAAACCTGTGCACACATTTCTCCTTCCTGCTCAGGCAAACAATAAACAGATGTTTACATCTGTGTGTAACTGCAGCTGAGTATTGTGATACTTTGTATGTTTGTTAGGGAAACACACAATGCCTGTAAATAAACACTACCAAGCAACAATACCACGTATATTCTGCAAGCAAATCCTAGTTAGCAGAAATCACACGCTGGGCAAGACAGAGATGGAGACAACACTGTAAAGACTGACCTTACAGGATACAATTAATTATTTTCATAGGCACCTAAAGTCACAGAAGTAAGTTTAATTATAAAAGCTTCAATACCATAAAGGATTAGTGATTACTAGCAATATACTAAAATGAATTATAGTCTCGGGGAAATATTTTAATTTTTCTTCAGACACACACTTTCTCTGGCAATTAAAATAAGACAGTATTACTTTTAAACAAGCTAATGATTTAGAAACAGGTCTTTAATGGTTCCAGACCAGGATATGCCTGATAAGCAGACTCAGAAGGACTGTCAAGACCTGTTGATAGAGATTATTTTCTAATAAGACTCACACACCTTTCATACTTTCTCTGGTATCAAGAATGGATTCACAGCTTGCTTTAAAAAGGGGTTTTGCAAAAGGATTACTAGGATTGAGTAGAAGTGAATTCCTGATGTCTTAATAGCAGTACATTCATACATACATACACACAAATAATATTTACTTTGTGCATAGGCTTCTTTTCTTTAGAAACTATAATGAGATTTAACCAATTGCCATTTATTTAAAAAGTTTAAAAAAAAAAAAAAAAAAGAAGTGTCTAAGCAACAGCTTTTCCTAAGACTTTGTAACAAACATGATGCCGAAGAAAGCGAAGTCCTAAGTATTGGACTGAGTCCCGAGTCTCTGAATACCATTCCTTCACAGGACCTTCAAATTTTTCTGAAGAATGTTTTAAGGATTTTATTTCACACACTTTCTGTTGGGGAAGAAAGCATCTGAACTCAACTGAATTCTTTTCAGTTGCATTGCACCCTGAGAAGAATGTTAGAATTTTTTACAGAGATCAGGTGGAATGGAATGGAATGGAATGTAGAAAAAAATGTAAGGGAAAAAGGCCACAGTCCATAATGCCACCCTAGGTAGAATACTGTCTGGATGATTTGTGGCATCTTTATTCATGAGAAAAAACTATCAAGAAGAATCCCCAAGAATATTTCTCACTAAGGACACTTTTGCACTGAGTTCTGTGCAAAATAGTCTTGGAACAGCTAGCTCAAGTATTCACAAACACAAGAAAACAACCAAGAAAGTCTCCTTTGATGCCCACTTCTTTTTTGAAAAGCAGAGAACTATGTATAATCTAGGACTGTACTTTGTTGGTCAGCGAACCCAAAAAGACATGGGAAGAGCTTTATTGAAGAGGTAGTTCTGAGAGCATCCTTGCCATCCATTCCTGCACGAAGTGGCTCTAAACATCACCTCATTGACTGCAGTTTCTTTTTTTCTTTTTTTTTAAAATTACTTTGATATTTTTTTTTAATCCAGAATGCTGATCTTCTAAAGAATACTTGAAATTATAATAGCTTGTGTCTACTGTATCTTGAATCACCTGGATGCTAGGAGGTCAGCATCTTTTCATCAGGGGCAGCATAGAGAGGAATCTAGAGGAACTAAGTGTTAAAGCCACATCAAAGAGTAAGGAAAGGAGGAGGTTAGATGGGACAGCATTTTAATCCATTTTAATACTATAGCTACATTACAAAGTGTTTTTCAGTTACCAGAAATCATAAGCATATGTGTATGGGCATGAGTCACTTCCAGAGGCAGTATTTTTTCTATTACTCTCATTAGTTCTCAAACAAACACTACTGGTAATTAAATCTTACGTAAAAACAATTATGTCCCTGTTCTGCTGTGCTATACAAAGAATAACAAACGGCCACAGCAGATTTACACATTTTGGGTGCTTTCACTAAAATAAAATAACTAAAACAGCAGATTAGTCTTTTGAGGAAGCCCTCATCCATTTGTCTTCCAGATATTAAATTTCAATTTTTCCAGAACTCTGTATGTGCTCCAAACTTTCCCTCCAAGTTATTACTAGTCAAAATTCTCCTCTGCAAAAAAAAAACAAAAAAGAAAAAAAAGAAAAAAAAAGAAATCAATCAAGAAAATTACATCAAACCCGATGCACAGATAACATTAATTGTTTAGGAAGAGTGTAACTTTACAAGGGTAGTGTGAATGTATTTGGAAAATGACAATCACCATTGAACCTTTAAACCCAAGATAACAATTCCTACTGAACAAGATCAACAGAATTTTGATGCAATGACTTTCAGTTGGGTACTGTTACTACTAAGAAATCAAAACATTTGATAAAACTGTTTCCATTTGTTTTAAAATTTCAGGGAAATATGTTCTGAGGGTATCTAATGGCTATGTTGGGACATTTTTGAAACAGAGTGCTTTGGTTGTCTTTCAAAATATTTTATACATATATAATACTGAAGTCAAATGGAAATACTTCAATACTGCCCGAGCCCAATCCAAAACCATGTTGTTATACCTCTGGATTTTCCCTAAAAGTGCATACATTTCCATGTTTTACCACAATTCAGAGTGTCACCATCTCAGACCTTTACACAGTTCCCATCCTAATCAGCAGATTGAGCAGCATCCAGAGTTTCTTAAAATACTGACATATCTATTCAAGCATACATGATTCTGACAGAATAAGGCAATATATAAGAAAGAGCTTAAAATAATATAATGGCAAAATGGTGTGTGATCACTGAAATAATAGACAAAATTTAACTCCCCCAAAAAATAAGTATTAGTAAGGCCAACCACAAATCTGTGTGACTGCTCTACAAAATGATCTGAAAATGTGCAGTGCCTGTTTGCCTGTGACTCTGGGTCATGCAGCTCCAGGCCAAAAGAAGTGTCTGCACCAGTGCAGGATTGAAACCACTCTGGACTCTGGAATACCACAGCTGCTTGTAGCCCTGACTTTTTTATACTTTTCAAGTAGATGACAGAGAACACCACATACTTAGTAAACGAGAAATTAACTCAAAAAATTGTAAAGTTTGTTATCACTCAAAACACAGTCAGCAGTTACATAGAGATAAGAAAAAAGAAGTTATCTGCCTTCTTTGCACACCCGAGGAAAAACAGATACCGTAAAGCTGCAGTTCTGTCACCGTACTCCTACAAAGAAGTCAGACATTTCTGCTGGACAGAACCAACAATTTTATTTTTTCCTGCATTTCTTATCTCAGCTACAAACTACCACTTTGGTCAGAAAACCATACCTCTCTTTTCTCATTATTGTCTTGAATTTTTTTTTTTTTTGATTTAATCACCATTTAGACCTTTTTTACCTCCTTAACACACAGAAACATAAACAATCTGCTGCGGACGTTGTCAATCACAAACTTCATTAGGATATCCAGTGAGAAAAAGGCTTATTAGCTTGGATAACTGTCACATGTAAAATTTTAATGTGGCTGTTAAAATACCTAAGTGATAAAAAGTGCAAAAAGAAACAGTGACAGGATTCTATAGACCAGGGACAAAAAGCAAAGTAAGATTTTTCTGTTAAAGTGATCAAATAAGGTATGTGGGGAAGAAGAGAAAGAAACTCATTTTTATAAAAGAGTGGTTTTTAAAAAATTTTACTCGGTGTGAGTTATGTTCTTGAAAGAGGTGTTAGCAGAATCTCAACAGCTTCATGCCCCCTTGAAGAATAGGTCATTTCGCAAGTACAGGTCAGCTTAACCTATACTTGTGCAAAAATCTAGGTGCTCTCATGAAAGGAACTGGGTACCCTGAGAAGTTACTATTCTGGAACTGGGTATCCAGAGAAGTCTCACTATCAAGACCAAGGCAAAGAGGGCAGTAAGTACCTTGGCATTTCCCTTATCCTTTGTCACTATATTTACCTCTGCAGCCAACAAAGGATGGAGATTCTCCTTAGCCCTTCTTTTGTTGCTGATGTATCTATAGAAACATTTTTTCTTTTCTTTTATGGGAGTAGCCAGATAAAGTTCCAGCTGGGCTTTGGCTCTTCTAATTTTCTCTCTGCTTAACCTCATGACATCCATGCAGTTCTCTGGCATAGTCTGCCCTTTCCTCTAAAGGTTAAAAACTCTGTAAACTCTGCCTTTAATTTTTTTCCTCCCGAGTTCCCTCCAAAGCTCTCTGTTCAGCCAGGCTGGTTTTCTTCCCTGCTGACTCATCTTCCAGCACATGGGGACAGCATGCTCCTGCACCTTGAAGATTTTTGTCTTGAAGGGTGTCCAGCCTTCCTGGACACCTCTGTCCTTCAGGACTGCCTCCCAAGTGACACTCTCAACAGGTCTCCTAAACAGGCCCAAATCTGCCCTCTGGAAGTCCAAGGTGGCAATTCTGCTGACACCCCTCCTTACTTCTGTGAGAATTGATAACGCTATCATTTCAGGATTGCTGTGCCCAAGGCATCCTCCAATCTCCTCATCACACAACAGTCCCTTCCTCTTGGCAAACAACAGGTCCAGTGGGGCGCCTTCCCTATCGGGTTCCCTCACCAGCTGCATTAGGAATATATCTTCCATACACTCCTGGAACCTCCTAGACTGCTTTGTCTCTGTGCTGTTATATTCCCAGCAGACATCTGGTAAATTGAAGTCCCCCAGAAGAACAAGGGGCAGCAGTCTTGAGACTGTTCTATGATTCTATGCCCCATGACTCCCTAAAATCAGATCAACAACTGTGTCAGTCAAAGTAGGAAAAGCAACTGGCACTGAAAACACCAGTGCAAATTATTTTGCTCAGTTTTGTTCCTAGGTTAGGAGTCATCTGCAAAAATCAGATTTAATAGCTTTAAAATCTTGAAGGACATGTCTGAGATGGAACTGCATGCATTCAATTAACTTGTTTCCAATGCAAAACCCGACAAATTTTCTTCCCTGATTCTTCTATATTCTGAGCAGTTTTATTAATCAAATAATATTGCACATTCCAAAAGAAAAATCAAATTCCATTAACATGCAATTTAGAGAGAGAAGAAAAAAATGTATCTATAAATAAAAATGCAACTTCCATCAGTTAAAAGAGAACGTAATTGGTAACTGAAATAAATTCGCAATAAATGAAAAAAGACCTTAAAAATTACAAAATTATTTGCAGAAAAAAATCCAACAGAGAGGCTCAAAGCTTCTGACATTGCTCATAACTACAAGAAATTAAAGAAATAGAAAGCAGATGAGCTGGAAGCATGTCACATGACATTACTCTGAACTTATTACCTATTGTTAGTATCTTTATAGGGCAAGGAAGGCTAGGGATCTGAAAACCATAGTAAGCTGGTTAGCTAGAACCTCTGGAGCTTAACCAGTTCAATGTCACACTTGAAACAGACCTGCACGCAACAAGGTGAGGTCAGCCATGGTGCTCTTTGGCTAAACCTGTTATGAAAAGCTTCAAAAATGGAGATGACAGACTCTCTCAGGGAAGAGCTGCTCCAGTCCTGTACTGTTGTGGAGAGAACTCCTTTCCACTAGATTCGCATGTGTTAAGACCACTGAACTTCAATCATGTTAAACAAACAAGAAATTTTAAAATTCAGATTATGTTAATTTGCAACCAGATGTATTTTAACAGCTTTCACAAGTTTATAAATTCTTTTGTTTTCTGTACCCAAACCACTCACAACATGTCATTATTTAAATCTCTAATGATATTTAGAAATATCCCTTAAATCCATTTAGCTGAGACTATAATCCAACATATTATAAACCATCAGAGGTTCTGCTTTTTGCCAACCAAGCAGAAGAAAATAGCACACTTGTTAAAAACCACCTTTTTGACTCGAAACCTAACATCTTGCCTCTCTGCATATTGATTTACCTCCAGTACAAATCACTCTCCCATACTCAGACTGTTTGCTTGGGTAATAGGGCAGAAGGACAGACATGAAATTACTTACAGTCTACTAAATTCCCTCTCCCTGCTGTTAAAACCTGGCCTACACATCTGGGTGTCCAAACACTGTGACATTTACTTCAGGACACTGGAGATGCTCCTATGTTATTCTGAAGGCTGCCAGTGGTGACCTCAGTTACTCTAAGACATGAATGACATCCTTCACATTTACCACACAAGTGCTTTTTGGTGGTAGAAGAAAATCTGGGGCTACAAGATGACATAAAAAGTATATCTACTCAGAGAGACATAAAACAAAAATGTTGATTTTTCCATCACAATCTATATGCACACATGTCCTGGTTTTGTCTGGTAAGTCAAATTAGAGTTAATTTGCTTCCTAGGAGCTGGTACAGTGCTGTGTTTTGGATTTAGGATGAGAGTGATGTTGATAACATGCTGATGGCTTAGCTCTTGGCAAGCAGGGTTTACAATAAGTTAAGAAGTTTTCAGCTTCTCCCACCAACCCACCTGCATGTAGGCTGGGGGGCACAGGAAGCTGGCAGGAAGTACATGATCCAAAGGAAGGCATGATCCAAACTGGCCAAAGGGATATTCCACCATATGGTGACATGCTCAGTATATACACCAGGGAGAGAGCTGGCTGGGAGCTGCTCCTCAGGAACTGGCTGGGCATCGGCTGACAGCAACTGTACTGTGCATCACTTGTTTTGTGTATTCTAATTAATTATTATTATTATCCATTCCTTTTCTGCTCTATTAAACAGTCTTCATCTCAACCCACAAATTTTACTTTTTTTCCTCCCCAATTCTCTCCCCCATCCCATTGGGAAGGGAGGAGCAAGCAAGCACTTCTGTGGTGTTTAGCTGCCTGCCAGATTAAACCAGAGCAACAAAATTAGGAGAAAAAGCACACTAAGCAAATAAGGAGACAATCACTAGCTGATCATACTCCAGACATACTCTTACAAATACAGAATTTGCAGTAGTAAAGTATTCTGACACTGTCTAGCTGAAGTCATGAAGCAATAGTATTAATCTGTAATACCTTCTCCTTTGCTGAAGTTGGTTCTTTACAAAAGTCCTTGGGTTAACTCCATTGCACTGCGATATCAAATTACAGCAGCCCTGAGGACACCTCAGGGCCACTTATCTTGGCAGTGAAGAAGCCAATGGGGTGTCCCTTTTACCTATGGGTGCAGAGTAAACACCCAGGCAGAACTGTTGTGGTCACAGCAGACCTCTAAATGTAACAGCTGCTGATCATTTCTTGCTGGAAACTGCTATTGCTTTTAGTGCTCACAAATGTGTATACACCACAAGGTTTTAGACAGTTTCTGATTTTATAGTATCTAAGGACAGGCCCATCAAAACCAGAGAACTTTCCTTTAAGGAAAGGGGCAACTTGCACTGTGATATGGAGCAAGTTGCCCCTTTGATATGGTCAAAAAACTAGATCTGCATGGTAAACACACCATATGATTTCCATCTTTTAAAATTTGCTGTGGCCTTCACTTCTTCCCTGCTCAGCCATAAGCACAAACCCATTACTGAAAACACACCGTGGCCCAGACATGACCTTCATTCAGCTGTTCACCAACTGCACACCTCAAGCCATCTCCATTTACAGGCCTCTCTTTGTTAGCCAGAGCAAGGGCAATCAGGTACACACAGGACAGCAAAGAGCAGGAGAAAGCCTTCATAGCAACAGAACACGATGAAAACACACACTGCTGCGTGGAGGCAGCAATGAAGGTTTACTAGTGCCAGCTCATTTTCAGCCCCACAGC
Source organism: Oriolus oriolus (assembly GCA_013400235.1). Lineage (NCBI taxonomy): Eukaryota > Metazoa > Chordata > Aves > Passeriformes > Corvidae > Oriolus > Oriolus oriolus. The sequence continues at coordinate 669,473 of VXBT01005811.1, read as the reverse complement.
CCTTCTTCTCAGGGCACTCCCTCGCACCTGAGGTTTGTGGAATACTTGTGCCTTGCAGAGCACAGAGCTCACCACAGTCATGCAAGTTTAAAGGCTTCTTTTCCCAGTTCTTGCCTGGGAGATGATTCACAGCACAGGTAGTTCACATGTCTCTTCCCGTGGTCCAATTGAGTGGCAAAGTGAATAAACTACCATTGGGCAACGCAATTTTGCCAGCGTGGGTGAGTACCACCCCCTGTGAACATAGCAGATATCTAATGGAGTCCAGGCCTGTATCTAACCTTTGCCAAAAAACTGGTGCATGTCTTTCACCAAGAGCCAGAGAAGGCAGGCAGGCAGGGAGCCACACAGCCTGGCATCCTGTGAGGCGGGAAGAGTGAACCCTGACCCCTCACTGCACCCTGAGCCTGGACACAGCACACGGTGCCAGGCTTTGGCTGCAGCCTGACCCCAGCTCTCCTCTGCCGGGAAATGGGCAGCACACAGACCAGACATGAGCTATGTCAGGTTCACAAAATCACTAGGGTTGGGATGGATCTCTGGAGACCATCTAGTTCAACCTCCCTGACAAGGCAGGGTCACCTTGAGCAGGTAACACAGGAACACATCCACGTGGGTTTGGAATGTCTCCAGAGAGGGACTCCACCACCTCCCTGGGCAGCCTGTTCCAGTGCTCTGCCACCCTCAATGTAAAGAAGTTCTTTGTCATGTTGAAGTGAAACTTCTTGTGTTTTGGTTTATGGCCATTGCTCCTCATCCTGTCGCCAGGCACCACTGTAAAGAGTCGGGCACCATCCTCATGACCCCCCCCGCTGAGATATTTATATGCATTAATGAGCTCCCCTCTCAGTCTTCCCTTCTCTAAACAGCCCCAGCTCCCGCAGTCTCTCCTCAGAAGAGAGATGCTCCAGACCCTTCCCCATCTTTGTGGCCCTCCACTGGATCCTCTCCAGTATCTCCTTGTCCGTTTTGTACTGAAGAGCCCACTCTCAGCACAAGTACTCCAGGCTGTGACAGTCTCTGTCCTGCCCCTTCTTCCTACAGCAGGCATAGCCCATACCCTGGTGCTTCTACGGCAGCCCGGGGCCTGGCAGAGGGACCGGGGGCTGCCCATTCTCTGCGCTCCAAGCGGGTCCAGGCCCAGTGCCGGTCCCGCTGTCGCTCCAGGGCACGGCTCGGCTCCTCCGCGGGGTCCCCGGAGGCCGCATCTCTCCCGCGCCCCTGCCCCCAGCACCGCCGGGACCCCACGCCTCGGCGGGGAGCCCTGCGTCCGCCGCGCCCCGGAGCCCTTCCCCGCACCTGTAGTTGTAGCTGCTGAAGCGCTGGCTCTCCCGCAGCAGGGCGCGGTACAGCCGCAGCACCTGGGCACGGCTGGACGCTGCCATGTTGCCGACACCGAGCGGCTCCTCCCGCGGCGGCGAGGCCCCTTTTCCCCGCCCTCCCGCCGCCCGCGCCGGGCGCAGCCGCGGCGGAGCGGG